>JAODJW010003462.1:0-11739 GCA_026777045.1 Hyperopisus bebe | reverse complement strand
GGCCAAAAGTTTGGACACACCTTCTCATTCAATGAGAAGGTGTGTCCAAACTTTTGGCCTGTACTGTATGCTGCAATCAGACTGAGATCTGATGAATTTGGAGGCTAAGTCAACTTCTTGAACCTTTTTTCATGCTCCTTAATCCATTCCTAAACAATTCTTGCAGTGTGGCAGGGTGGATTATCCTGCTAAAAGAGGCCATTGAGGAATACTGTTGCCATGAAGTGGTGTACCTGGTTAGGTAGGTGGTACGTGTCAAAGTAACATCCCCATGAATGCCTAGACCCAAGATTTCCTAGCAGAACATTGGCCAGAGGATCACACTGCCCCTGCCAGCTTGCTTTCATCCCAAAGTGCATTGTGGTGCCATTTTTTCCCCAGGTAATCAACACACACACACCCGGCCTCCCACAAGATGTAACAGAAAATGTGACTCATCAGACCAGGCCACCTTCTCCCATTGCTCCTTGGTCCAGTTCAGACACTCACGTGCCCATTGTAGGTGCTTTCAGAGGTATACAGGGATCAGAATGGGCACTCTGACTGGTCTGCCCCAGACTCAGCAAGTTGCGACGCACTGTGTGTTCTGAGACCTTTCTGTCATAGCGAGCATTAACTTTTTCAGCATTTGGGTCTACAGTAGCTCTCCTGTGGGATTGGACAAGGCACATCAATGAGCTTTGGGTGCCCATGACCCCATTGCCAGTTCACCGTTTGGCCTTCCTACTGACCACTGCATACCAGGACCACCCCACAAGACCTACCGCTCTGGAGATGCTCTGACCCAGTCGTCCAGCCAGCACAATTTGGCCCTTGTCAGAGCCGCTTAGATCACTACACTTCCCTATTTTCCCTGCTTCCAACACATCAACTTCAAGAACTGACTGTTCCCTTGCATAAGCAACGTAAATAACCTTTGTCAGGCGCCATTTTAGAGAGATAATCAGTGTTAATCATTTCACCTGTCAGTGGTTTTAATGTTATGATTGACCGGCGTATATTCCAAGAATATTTTCAGCAATAAAGAAATCGTGGTTTTCTCCATGCATGTTTCACATCAAGGTTCCATCACACGTGACAGCAAGCCCGTGGAGCAGTGTTCATGGCTGTGACCTATGAACCCGGCCATTCTCCGCTCTTTAGATTACATTCTACAAGTAATTGGTCATGTTAAATGTGAGCTTCAGCTAAGTAACAAAAATCAATACCATCGCGCAACTTTCAGTGCCAGTCAGCCTGTCAGAGGTTACTGATACAGTGTTAAACAATATACTGAGATTTTTTTTGTCATTTAGTGACCTGCATTGAAGTCACCTCCTTCCAAATCAACCATAGGGACTGTTTTTTAAAAATCTCTGTGTTTTGCTGAGAACGGTAATCTGAAGCCTTCCCAAAATGTTGGTTGCCTGTACGGTATGACTGAATGCAAAAACGCCTTCATACTGGTTTAGTGTGGAACTGCAGTTTTGCATGCACAGGCTAGCACCTGTTTGATCTGGGTGTTACTGTCTTTTTATTTTCTTCACCGCTTTCATTTGTTAGTACTGCCCTCTAGTGGTTTTCATGTGTATGACAGACATTCTCTGGAACATGTACAAAGAGCAGAAATATCTTTTTAAACTTTCTCTTAGATAAAGAGCGGTTGGGTCCTCTTATTTTGGAATAAATTACAAATGTGCCTTCCATAATAGCTTATTTTTATCGACAAGTGTTTGCATGTGAATGAACACAATATATTTGTCGAATAAAATATTTAAAATCTATTGTCACTGATTTTTCTTTTTTTTCCTTAGTTTTCCTACAGTATTTCTCAGAAATTCCACATCCACAAGGAAAATTTATAGTGCTTTTATTTTGGAAGCCTTGCATGGTTACTGAATTCTGCTTGAAACATCAAACACATCATATAGAGGTGGCTTTGGGCTTAATGAAGAGGGAAGGACAGGCAAATGGTCTGGAATCTGCCAGCAGGCTCATACATGCACAAATGCTACAATAAGCTATTTAAAATACCCTGCACCTTTTGTGACATATGTGTGAATAAAGAGCGGGCCCAGTCACAGGGCTGAGCATGTGCTCTTGAATTAATACCTGGGACATTGTTCAAGATCTAATGACAACAAGACCCCCGATAACCTGCAAAACCGGGGGTTCCCAGCATTTTGATGTCAGTGAACGGGTCTGCATCATGCAGAGGGGGGGGACACAATGTGTACAGAAATACAGGACAAATCGTGTATTGTCGTGGATCAATATGGGATGCAGCATTTTCTTTTTTAATTATCTCATACTATATGGGATGGTTGGCAGCTCCAGCCTCAGTGTTACACAGCCTGGTAGATTATTGCCCGTGGACCCAAAGTGGACTGGGGGTTTGGAACCCATAACATAAACCGCCCCAACCCAAATCAAGTACCTCTCAGGGTGATGTTGACAATCAGCCTTGAGTCACACAGGACTAAAATATGAAAAGATCTACGATGGTCCCATGATACAAACCTATAGCCACCTTCAGGTTAATAACTCTGACCAGTCGTCTAACCGGTTAGCTGTTTCGTTAAGCCAGTTATAGGAGGCAAATTTCCCGTAAGTGACTTGTAGTGAAGTGTTGTTCGAATGCCCTTCATCTAACAAGATTACTTTCAATTATCATCTGCTGCCAATGTTGTCGTTTTCATGCATCCTGTTTTTTGTTGCATCAAGTTTCTGCGTGAAAGTGAACTGACAGTCAGGCCCCGAAGTCGCAAAGAAGCCCGGGGCGGACGATTCCACAGCCCTCAGAGAAACCGCGAAAACCTCTCCACAAGAAAGCTGAAATGCTTTTTAGAGAAAACAAGTGGCAGAAAGAGCAGAAAAAAAAACACGTGGCCTTCATTGCACCTCTGAGCAGAGTGCCCCAGCATGAACTTACTGTAAATTTGTGGCTTTAAGATAAACACCCCCATTTTCACTGCCCACCCTTCTCACCATGATTAATCTTTCCCACACAGCATATTTCTGTTTTGTATCTTCTTCCCAACAAGGTAAAAACACTATTCATGCTCTGCTGACCTGCGATTGCTGCAGCTGGGAGTGGACGCATTTCAAGACTGTTTTCACACGCCCTTTGCGGGATTTCTCTCATTTTAGACGGCACAGTCAGGGGACCTGGTGGAATAAGCATTTCACTGTATGTTGTACAAGTACGACTGCATATGAATAATGAAAAACTCTGAACTTCGATTTTGCAGTTGCTACAGGGTTTCACAACCATATATTCAGACCAGACCAGGTGGGTACCAGTGCGAACCATCCAACACTTATCTACTGGAGGGGGGGCATCTAGGTCCAGTCATTTTATTGGGGTTGGCACTTGGTATGATAAAACCATTCACAATCTTTCAAATTTTACTGTAGCTAATTTAATAACGGCAATAGATAGACTACATGTGTACTGCTAAACACTATAAATGTAAGCTTGGATAGTTAGCTCATTATGTTAACCTTTACGCTAGCGATACTTTATACCACTGGCTAAAGATAGCTGAACAAATTCCACCACCTTAAATTACATTTCTAAATCAAAATTAATGTTTAAACTATCATCAACTGACCTGATTTTACTGTTGGCTAGTTGTGCAGTGCCTTCGAAGTCTCCCACTGCTGCGTGTGCGCTCCATCCGCATCGGAACAGTAGCCTATCAGAGCCATGCACTATCACACGCAGGCCAATCATTGTGTGGCAAAACCTTTTTCATGATTGTCTGCAGTCATGTATTGTCCAGGACAGGACAGAGGGGGGGCAACAGAGAGGGACCAAGCTTCAATCGGGAGGGGGGGGGGGCAGTGCTCCCCCCAAGCCACCACGTAGCTCCGCCCCTGGTATCATCCATTGTATGAGGTGCATTGGATGGTCATGAGGTGGACCCGGATGCCTATCCTAAGTAGCATAGGGCACAAAGCAGGAGAAAGTTTTTGCCGTTTAAGACAAAAAAGAACAGGGATGACATTTCAGCCCTGAAAGGACACGCTTAACTTTCATCCAGTGTGAGCCGTGATGATGTTGAAATCATTTGCTGTTTCAGGAACAAAGAGTGGAAAAAATGCACTTATTCGCAGAAAAGTAGCTGAAAAACAAAGGCTAGACCGTCATGTGAAGAGGTGCTCTCTGACTTTCCATCTCCTACGTATCTCTCAGCATTTAGGACACTGGGGGTTTGGCCAGTCATTTTGGGATTGGGTCACTTTGGGGACACGGTTCTGTGTGGTGTAAGGCAGGCAACACACCTGGGGTTTAAAGATACAGGGCTTTGGTTAATCGCTCGACTCCGTGGTGGTGACGTCACTGACGTCCTCCTGATGACCTGGACAGCTCAGATATCTGCGAGGCTCCGGTTGCTATAGGTGCAAAACCTGAAAGCACATCATCTTCCTTTTTCCTACCTGCTTTCATCTTCTTTCTTTTTCATCTCCAGATATACGCATAAAACAGGCACATTTTCCAGCGTATGTTCTTGGAAATATTAATTTGTTTCTATGTGTGAATAATTCTGACATAACTCATGACATAATCTTCATACCTCGACGTCCCCACTAAAAACAGAAGTCACACCCAGAAACGCACAGACAGTAGAAAGGGGGAACTTGACCTTGACCTGCAGTAGCCCCTCTCAGCGTCCAGCTTGCCGTGTGATTGTGACTTGCGGCGGAATGCCCGCGCCAACCGTCTCGCCATAGAAAAGTGCAATGGCTGGACACCCGATGTTGCAATTATGCTGCGTGGGTGGCACTCAGGTTAGGAACAGTTAGCTAGAGGCTAGTGTGTGTGGTGCAGCTGCAGTGCTTTTTCCACTGGTCCTAGCGTTAGCCCAGAAAACAAGAGGCAGAAAACGCAGCAAGAGTAACAAACTGCACCTTGTAGTGCCCTGACATGCATTTACTGTAAATGCTATTATTATGATGCTAACATAAGAATATCAGATGTTAAGTGCCATCACTATTTTCAGCTGTCAATATTGCAGTGTTGGCAAATGAATTGTGGGTTGCAGGGTTGGTAGAAGAGCTGTTTTTATAGCAGTACATAGACATTTCACCAGTGTGGCTAACACATTGGCAGAGATATTTGTATAACAGTGCATAGACTTGGTAGCAACACTGCTAGCAGAGTCACGTTAGCTTGAGCTATTGGTTTAGCAGTGCATAGACAGTGCTAGCAGAGTTACATTAGCATGAAATATTTGTACAGCAGTACATGGACTTTTTAGCATCACATAACCAGAGGTGGAAAGTCCTGATCCAGAAAGTACAAATCTAGACCGAGTTTCAAACAACCAGTTGAGTACTCTGTGACTGTCTCTTTATACTTAATTGCTTGGTTGAAAGAAAACCTTTTATACAAATTATACAAATGGGAAATAAAGCTTAATTGAATAGCAGTGTGTTGATGTATTAGCTGTGCTGCTAGCGGAGTTAGATTAGCATGTATTTAGTGGTACTTGGACATTTTAGCAGTGTGGATAGCTAAGTCACATTAGCAGAGCTTTCTATAGTGGTGTGCAGAGTTCTTGACCATGCTATTATTGAGCTGCCAGAGACAATTGTGTGCAGAGAATACATTGTGCTTTCCGCATCTTAATGCCCCTGGAATCAGGGAAGTAGCTCTCACATGACCGCCACAAAGCAGGAGACAGCACAGGGTGAGCAACAATCACCTGGCTGAGTAGCTAGATCACATGACCAGGGCAGGGTGGAACCATCCTTGTTCTCCTGCTTTTCGCCTGCTGACCTCAGTCAAGATTTCCATGAGTTCACCCTGGTAGAGGATGCCTAGGTCTTTAGTTGCACATATTTCATTTCGGTATTTTTCCAAATGCTTCTTGACTTACAATGGTTACATTCCAGTGAACCCATGGCAAGAGGAAGATATCGTGTGGAAGTCGAATATGAGTACGATATGATAAGTAAATAAATATGAGTATGATATAATGAATAAGTAAATAAATGAATACAGTCACTGAATAAGCAAATAAATTACTGTCACTGAATATGGTAAACAAACTACTGTAACTAATTAAACACCAGTATTTGAAAAGTAAATAAACGACTACAAGTTTATTTGGTTAAACACAGAAAGAAAACACTGTTAAACACTGTACGAGATGTTTATGCTTGTGATCACTATAGACGCTAGACGCTGTGTGGATGCTGCCATTGGCCGACAGATCAAAATTCAAATTTGATTACTGCATGTGCATCGCTATCACACCATCGTAAAGCCGAAATATCGTAAATCGAACCATCGTAAAGCAAGGAGCCCCTGTAGTCCTACCAGTCTGACTATGGTTGTGTCCGAACTCAGAAGCTGCATCCTTCGAAGGACGCGGGCTATGTAGCCTTTGAGGGCTGCGTCCTTCGAAGGTCCATGCAATGAATCTTGGGATATGTTGGGCTGCAAAGGATTCAGCAGGTGGATCCTTCACAACTGGCTAAAAGAAGAATGTATTTCTAGGCCACATTTGAAGAAGCCTTTGAAAATGGAAATGCAGCTTTAGAAAGATACAGCCCCTGAATTCGAACTCAGCCCTTACCTATATTTTGTCCTAGAGAAAACAGTGCCCCCTTGTGTCTATATCACTCACCAGCTCATTGCTATTGTAATGCATAATTATCAAATATCAAAATAAACAGGTTTAAATTTAATATTGTGGAAGAGGGTGGTTCGTGGGTCATATTAAAACAAAACAGATGAGAGCTCTTTTATAAAAGAAAGGAAGTCGCACCTTTAATGACTGCCTGCAGTAATGTAATTGGAACAGTATTTAGTGACCAGTCACATTAATAAATTAAGAATTAAATAAAATAAATATGTTTACAAAAATGTATAACATCATTTGTCTTTGTTCTAAAGGCATATAATAACGGAACCCAAAATTGTCCATTGGCGCTATATGAGAACTCCTCCTGAGCCTGACAGTTCATCTTTCAACTGTGTTCCTGAGGTTCTTTAGCTCATGATAAACTTGAGACAGGAATTCCTTGTGCTTTGTCAGAACCACACAGCCATACACTTTCTGCTGGAAGGTATTCCTCGGTGAGTTGGTTATGGACCCCACCGTGATGAGCTCGTTGGGCTGCAGACACTGCAGGGCTATGTTGACATTCCATGCCAGGTCACCCAAGCGCTCATGAGCGTTCCTCAACTTGCTCAGCAATGAGTTGGAGGGCTCCTGAAGCTGTTCTTGCTGCTCTCTGACCGCAGCAAGGTGTTCTTGGAAAAGTTTGAGTTTGGTGTATATACTTTGAAGTTTCTCTGCAGGTTCGAAACCAGTAATCTCGGGATCTGGTGCGTTATCCACATGCATTTGACAGAACGACTTCATGAAATCCCCTTGGCTTCTGATCTAGGAATCAACAGACAAGCAAAACATAAATTTAAGGAAGTCTAATTATATGCGTTTCTACCAAACAAGAGTGCTGTCTTGCACAAATCATTCGAAAATGCTTAGTCTAATGCAATATATTAGTGGAAACTGCAACAGTTTTTGCAACAGGCATTTACTTAAGAAGAAAATAAGACCAATAGCCCAGGTTTACATAAAAGTCTTCTCTGCTTTCATGGGTTATTCTGTGACAGTCACTGTAGCAGTTATAAAGCTGGTGATTGGCCCTTAGGAAAATGAGAGCTCCAGCTGCAATATCCAGCGTTATGGAAGATGCATACTTACATATGTTCTGCGGAGTTCCCCAGCGTCCTTCCTCATTAGATCAGCAAGAGAAACGCTCTTCAATAAAACAGAGTTTGCTTCGCTTCCACATGCAGCAGCCCTACTGATGTAGACCAGCAGAACCAACCACAAAGCTGTGAAGAGCACGAAGAATTTAAGGTTACAGACACTGCAAGGACACTTGTTTTACCACACTGTATCATTTCATTTTTTCAATCAAGGCAGTACATGCTAGACCTAACTACACCTATATTTAATATCATTAGTAATATTCGACATTTAAAGCTTACTAGAAATATTCAATATATTGAACTATGCAAACACCTAAATTTCTTTACTCAGCAGATGCTTTTGCTCACAGCAACATACAAATGAGCAGAGGTGGAGATTTCAGGTCCAGAGAGTACAAATCCAGACCAAGATTTTGTTTCAACCAACCGATTGGGTATAAAGAATCACAGTCACAGAGTTCTCAACTGGTTGGGTGAAACAAAAACTTGGTCTGGATTTGTACTTTCTGGACCTGAAATCTACACCTCTGCAAATGAGGCACATAGCACATCACAATCATACAGCTGCAGTCAGCTAGGTGTAAGCACGGCTAGGCTGAGATTCCAGTGAATGCCCAGTCACAAGTGTAAGCAGCACTGGAGCAAGAGCTATACAACACCTTTCAAACATAGTGGGAACATAATAAGACATCTATTCAAATCACAAGACAAAGCACAACACCAGTGAGCGTTCAGGGACCACAGAGTGGTGCCGGCTGGTATATGGAATGAGGGAATCTTGCTTGCTAGCGGAGCGCTAACAGCAAACCACTGAAAGTCTAGGAGCCGGACACCTGACGATCAGTGTAAGGAATCCAACTCTGAACACCAGCACCAGGCTATGGTCAGCGGCGATGCATGCAAGTTCTTTTCCGACACACCAGCCGGCAGCGTCACACACGCACGCATGGGCTTGAGCAGACAGAATGACACACACACACACACATACATATTCACCATCCAAACCAGACTTCCTGGCTTCCAGCTCTAGGCTATGATGGCATGACCAGGGCTGTATTGCTTAATGGTACTTACCTACAGCTTGCTGAGTACTTGGGACCAGACGGTAACTATGACCTGGCATCATGCATGTGGTGACACCGGCTCGCTTGGCAGTAACTACTCATGATCGGCGCCGCGCAAAAACTTTTTAAGTCTAACCACAGATTTGTCATAAGAGGAAATGACGCAGTAATCTGGATATGGAGCAATACTTCTGAGAATTGCATTGCTACATTTGTAACACGACTTTCACTCCCCTCCATCCTTATGGACACCCCCACCTCAACTCGTCTCCACCCTTCCTTCTATGCATCAGTCAACAACCGATTTGCGGTTTTGCCCAAATTCAGAGCATAATCTGCAGGAGGTTAATAATGCTTCAGAGACATGTGTACGGTCAGTGACATGGGTATATTTGAGATTCTGCAGTCTGTATTAGCTGGATTATTTAGCATGAACATGGATAATAAAACTAATCTGCCTATTAATCTTTCAGGAGGTTATCCAGAGCAGGGTCATGGATAATAAAAATAATTATTAACTGTGAGCATCAGTAGGAGAATCAGGGTCAAAATGGATGGATGGATGGATGGATGGATGGATGGATCTGTGTCTGAGAGGTAATGGGTTGGAAAGCCATGGGATCAGAGTAATCACCCCACTGCTGGGCTCTTGAGCAAAACCGTTAACCCCTGCTGCCTGGAGTTCTTTCACAACAGGATGCTGTATTAGAGACACATCATTAAACGCAAAGAGAAACGTCATAGAACGCTGGGTACCTCATGCCTGTGGCTGTGTGGTCATCTAGAAATGGTTCTTTACCCTGCACAGTCTATGTTGCAAATGAGGAAACGTTTGCAGCAACTGTTCCGAATGCTTAAAGGTAAATTAAAATATCACAGAGACTTTACAGTCCGGCAAGCAAGGTAACACCGACAAAAGCTAAAACGCTACTAATAGTGTCACCTTTTAAAATTCATTTAAGAAGGCAAAGCTATTACAAGAAAGGATAGAATATTTGCACACTCTTTGGTTATTAATTCAAAGACGCGAAGAGCCTCTTTACTCAAGATCACATTCTAACACTCTAATTCAGAACAATTAGCCCTGTTCCTGAATTAAAATGAAAGATTAGGAAAGTGTAACTTAATTTCTTCACTATGACTCATTGTCACCTATTTTAACCCGGAGAATTATGTAAAATGCCAAAGTTTTTTTTTCTTTTAGTGAAACCTTGCTAGTGAGGAGGGGGTTGAGCAGAAATGGGACAGTGAGCTCAAAAAAGGTAGAAAACTGTTATTTTGCTAGGGGGCAGGAGGCATTTTCTGTTGCAAGACAGGCTCCAGGTATTGTGCAGGTTGTGGCACTTTCTAGAAGTGAGTCAATTTTATCGTCATCTCAGCTGAATACATGTATACAGCTGAAACAAACGACTTAGGTCCAAGTTTTACGGTTTACAAAAAAGGCAAATTACACATACATAAATAAACTGTAAATATAAACTTTAAACAAGAAATAAAATTGTGCAGTTAAGTGCAGAAACATATTTCCAGCATTCAGAAACTGTGCAAATGTTGCATCCGCAGCCAAAATGATAAACAAGAGATGCATAATGGAAGGTGATTATGTGCAAGCAGCCTTTCCCACGGCACTGAACGTCATCGTGCATTCACAGTTTCATGGTTGATAGAAATGGTTTCCTGCTATTCATGGACATCGGTGTGAAAATAAGCACCAGGATCATTTGCACACTGTAACATATTTCACTGCTAAGGCCGCCTTGATGTTCGTTGATGCACCAATTTGTCTGTTGGGAGAACTGTTTTTGTTTGAGGGAGGAATTGCAGATCTTCTGGTTCAGTCCTTTAGCCACTGTGCAATGTCTTCATAATTGCTGCAGGGTTTGACACATTTATTTGAAGCGCCTTTTCTTACAAAACAAAACTTAACTGAAATTAAAAAAAACACATGCGATTGAAAAAAGAGGCTGGTGGCATCGGAGATTTTCAGTCAGGCTGTGAGCTTTCCTGGTAATCATTGTTGTGGCTTTCAGCCAAAGTGAAAACTACAAGACTACAGCATGAAAAAAAGTTGTTTTTTTTTTTAGTCCTAGCTGTGTGCATGATGCTAATTCTTCAGAAGGTTATGTATAACTTACCTCAGGTAATTTCCCAAATATGTGCGTCTGGTTTGCCATGTGAAATTTGCCGTTGAGGCCTCGCCCTGTTACGTTTCAATTATAGCATCCCTAACCACCACGCAAATGCCTCTGTATTTGTGTCACAGATACAAGATAAGCAGATCCTCAGCAAACGTCAACAGCAAACATATCTAATTGGCCGGATGTAGAATATCTTATAGATCTAAAAGAACATTTCCTTTTAAGGTGGTATTTCTTTTCTTTGACTTAATGAGGTCTAATAAGACCTTCAGTGGATTACATTAGCTCTTATAGGCCTAAAACAAAGCCTGGGAATATATTTCTGGTTTTTCAGGATGGGCTTGTGCAGGGCAAGATGGGCAATTTCCCAGGCCGACATCGTTCATGGGGTCCAACAGGGTGCCTGCATGACGGCATGACTGTACAGCTCACTCAGATTTCACCCAGGGTGTCAAACAAGCCAGAACCGTCACTGCCTTCTGCATATAGCATTTTCCTTCCTCCTCCATGAATCATTATAAGACACTAACTTGACAGACATGGTGTTCCAGGATGAAGTGGGCTTAACACTGCAACACGAGCAGCAGCCAGTCACAGGGGAGGGAATTCCACAGCTGCCCTATCAGCAGAGGAAAGCGTCCGGATCTGGCTATCTCATTTTCACCATCGGGGGAGGGGGAAGCGGGGTGCTTTCCAAGCTGCTTTCAGGTACCTGGCTGTCTCACCCAGTGGCCTGAATTGTGGCCGGGTTTCTGCAAAAGCACGCCACAGCACAGCCATGACCCCCCCCCCCCCCCCCCCCCCCCCCCCCCCCCCCCCCCCC
>JAODJW010003461.1:0-11814 GCA_026777045.1 Hyperopisus bebe | reverse complement strand
ATGATATTTGAAGAAATGTGTGATCATGCCCCAGTCAGTGAAAGTGTGTTTCCTACCCCTGGGCTCCAGAGGGTTAACTCATGCAGCGACTGTGGGACAGGGAAAGAACTGATGGCCTGGACCTTTATGTCCAGGGGCTTAACTAATCCATGCCCGACCAATTTTCCTAATTAACTTATGGCTGCCTGTCCAAACTCACATTTCTCCAAGTTGAGGACGAGCAAAGCATTCTGCAACCGGATAAAAACTTGCCCTAACGAATGTGCTGCTCCCAGGAATCAGAATAGATGACAACATCATCTAGATAGGTTTCACAATTTCGAACATTGCCAAGAACCCGACGCATCAATCCTTGAAAAGTTGCCAGGGCATTACATAAACTGAAAGACATCACTGTATACTAGAGGAACTCATCAGGGGTGGCAAAAGCAGAGATCTCGGAGGCACAGGGAGATAGCGGAACTTGCCAGTATCCCTTCAACAGGTCTAACTTAGTCACATATTTAGCAGAGCCAATACGATCCACACAGTCCTCCATATGCGGAAGCGGGTAAGCATCTGGTTTGGTTACGTCATTAACTTTTCGATAATCCGTACAAAAACTAAATGCTCCATCAGGCTTGGGAAGCACAAGCGAACACCAGGGACTGCTTCTAAAGACCGCGAAACCTGTGTCTAACAGTAGCTCGGTTTCACGAGCTAGTTGAGACCGTTTCTGAGGATTAACCCGAAACAGGTGTTGCTTAATGGGAGGGTGAGCAGCAGGGGTGCGCGAAGGGGTGTCTGAAAACAGGGACTGGAAATGACTCACCAGGGACGAAAGGTCGGCTTGGGCGGACCGGGGCGGATGTTTGAGACGGGTCGAAAGGTTCTGCAGAGCCTCTGAGTTAGGAAGACGAGCACAGGGTAAACGATTCGTACCGAGATGCAAGTCATCAGTCTCTGGCGAATAATTTTTGACAGATGCAATGCCAATAGGAGTGGGCAGCTGAGCAGAAATGAGCGAGGGGTGAGGTACCGAACGATCGAGGTAGGGTTTTAACATGTTCACATGACACACACGAGTCTTTCTTCTGCGGTTTGGGGTTGCCGACACATAATTTGCAGGACTAAGCTTTTCCTGGATCACATAAGGACCAGAAAAACGGGCGCAAAGGGTGGAACCTGGCAGCGGCAGAAGGACGAGTACCTGATTACCAGCTTGAAACGATCGGGGTTTTGCTGACTTATCAAACTGTTTCTTCATCCTATCCTGTGAGGCTCCCAGAGACCTCTGAGCTAATTCCCTGACTGCTGACATGCAATCACGGAGAGCGCTAACAAATTTACACACATCTTGGGAAGGTGGGGATACACAGGAAGACAGCCATTGTTCTTCTATCACATTTAGAGGGCCTCACACAGCATGGCCAAACAATAATTCGGCAGGACTAAACCTGGTTGATTCCTGCACAGTATCACAAATCGCAAAAAGGAGGAGAGGTACCCCCTCATCCCACTCCTTTCCTGCATCTAGACAGAACGTACACAGCATTTTTTTAAAGGTTTGATGGAACCTCTCCAGTGCCCACTGACTCTCTGGGTGGTAGGCACTGGATACGGAGTGACGGACTCCCAATTCACAAATCACCTGGGTGAATATTTTATTATTTGAAATTGGAACCTTGGTCCGATTGTACATACCTAGGAAGCCCGAATGTAGTGAAGAATTTAATGAGGCTTTTCACTATAACGGGAGTACGAAGACTACGTATGGGGATAGCTTCCGGGTAGCAAGTTGCAGCACACATCAAGGTAAATAAATAACAATTACTCGAGCAAGTCTTCAGCAATGGGCCGACACAGTCTATAATGACATGTTCAAACGGTTCTCCAATTGCAGGGATTGGATATGACGGGCAGGTGCAATCGTCTGGTTGGGCTTACCCACAGCCAGGTAGACATAACATGTTTTACAATAGTTTTTCACATCCAAGTTAACTCCCGACCAAAAGAAATACTGCAAAACATAGGACAATGTTTTCCGGATACCAAGGTGACCTGAGCACAGGTGATCATGAGCTAAGGACAACACATGTTCACGGTACAATCTTGGGACTACCACCAGGAACACCGTAGCCCACTCAAAAGGTGAGTCCGGTGGGGACCACTGTTGCATTAGGATCCGATCACAGAAGAAGTATGCTGTGGGATGCTCCTTCACATCAGGCTTGTCCATAGCAGAGGTGCAGAGGTACGACTAAGGAAGGGGCCTTTTTCTGAGCCAAGATCAGTGCATCCCTAGTGGAGGGAATTTCAGGGGAGGCAACAGAGTTATTGGGAACCGGGGTCACAGACTCAATTTGCAAAGGTTTGTCTAACATTGGCACGGACATGAACGTGTCCTCGAGGTCAATATCGCTGAGCTGGCGCCGCTGTGCCTGCGTAAGCACACAAGCAGGGAACACTTGGGGCAAATCCACCGCAACATCGCTATCAGAAATCACAGGGTCCGGAACTACCTCGGGTAAGGGAATAATTCTCTTTCCTGCTACATCATTCCCAAGGATAAACGTTATACCTGGGACAGGTAATTGGGACTGGACTGCAACATGCACATATCCTGAAAAGTCGGGAGTACACAAATGAACAGTGTGCAGGAGAATTCCAGCCACACATAAATCAATTCCCTGTACCAACACATCCGTACCATAGTACGTCTCATTAGGAGCTCGGAGCTCACAGGAGAATAACCCATTCCACCAAGAAAGACTGAGTGGCTCCCTTATCCTGCAGGATAGTCACAGGGTGCCGGGCGTCAGTCTCACTAAACAAAACAGAACCGGTGGATACAAAAGGTTCAAAAGCAGCGTCTATACGAGAGGACGAGGGTGAAGAACTGTCGGGGCAGGCAGCAACATTCACTTTTCTGGTTGCTGCACGAGCTTCCTTGTGCTTTAACGCAGGACAAACAGATATAATATGGCCCACTTCATGGCAATAGAAACACTCGCGTTTCTCCACTGGTGGTGGAGATGGTGCTGATGAGGGAGAAGCCACAACCGGACTAGGGTGAATTTTGCGAGGTAAAGGAATCGAGGTAAGCACAGTTTTATGAGTCAAAATTAACTCGTCAGTGAGGTTGGCAGCTTCGGTTAAAGAAGCGACCTTCTGTTCATTTAAACTACCACCCAATCAGGAACACAGTTTTTAGCAATACCAGCTCTTTAAGCTGGTTGAAGGTAAACATCCCGCTTGTGCTGTACCACTTATCAAATAGAACTGCTTTCTCACGTGCAAACCCCACGTGAGTTTGGCTGGCGGATTTCTGAAGCTTCCTAAAGTTTTGTCGATAGACTCCTGGCACTAATTCAAAAGCTCAGTAGCCTTCACAATATCATAGTCGAGACTCTGCTCTAATGCGAGAGCCGAACAAACCTCCTGTGCCTTGCCTACAAGCTTGCATTGCAATAATAGTGACCAAAGATGTTTGGGCCAGTTCAAAAATGGAAAAGTAGGCGTCTACCTCATTTTCCCGAAACACAGGAACAAGACTGATGTGTCGATTAACATCAAAACTCGAATTTCAGAGGAGACAGGCGAACTCAAGGGAGACCGGGGACTGGGCCTAGGAGGCATCTAGGGCATCGGCTTGGTCTCGGGCGGGGCGGGCTGCTGGTGGAGTCGTACCTGGTGTGGGTACCACACACGGAATGCACCGGTTTTTGGTCACTCACGCTCAACCTTCGTAATGCCACCTCCCTATCAGCCTCAATCTCCAGGAGTAGCTGAGTCTGGTGCTCTGGTGCTCCTGTCTCTTAATCTCGAGTTTGAGCTCCCTTAGCTTAATCCCTGGTTGAGCGGGGATTTCCAAGATCCATGCGGTGTCCAACCCCTAGATTGTCGCTGCTGGCCTCCGCTGCAGCAGACAACCGAACCGGGGTGGCAGCAATACTCGGGGACCCACCCAACTCAGGCAGAATATCTTGCCGAATCAATTCGTCGAGCAGGGTTTGCTTAACCCTTTGGGGTCAGAGGACCTGCCTGCGGGACCTGACAGAAATTTCACCAAACCGTTTACATTTACATTTACAGCATTTGGCAGACGCCCTTAGCCAGAGCGACTTACATAAGTGCTTCAAGACTCTAAAATGAATTTCCCGATACTAGCTCAATAAAACCACAGCTATGAATACCATCGATCTAACACTCTAGTTTAAATAAGTCTGCGAGTTTTTGTCATATATACATTTAAAAAACACCCTCAGAAACCCTGAACGGTCTATTTTCAAATATATATAGGTAAAAACTAAATATATTTTTACAGTTTCATGATATGAATAGAAAGAACAAGAGTGACTAGCTTAAGTGTCGAAGCAGCTCTGATCACCTTCCCGCTTGCAAATCGCGCTATTCGCATGATAATAACATGATAATCCGACAGTATTGGGTAAGGAAATATGTGAAGACGCCCATTGTGACCAAAATAATAGCAATCTTCAGCTGAGAGCAGTACTACATGCCCCTGATGCAAGTAAAACAAAGAAAGGTGACACGGTTTGCCTATTTAACCTAATTTTAAAAACTTTAATACTTCCGACAATGGAAGTTTTGAAAAGAAGACAGATTACGGATTTAGTCAGTGTTTTTTTTCATGATTCTACATAATGATTTCAGGGAGATATAAACTGAAATACACAAGAAAGATGCGCGGTCGACGATGCCCTCGTCCCCAGAGCGTTAATAATAGTTACTGCATCATATTTATCGCTTTCTATATTTATATGGTCACAGTTTTTCATTTTTCATTCTATCTACCAATAAACTGTGAAAGGGATTTTATTGTTGCTACTTTTCTTGCGTTTCAAACTGCCTTTCCAAAGTGATGGGTGTGGGGTGCAGCGACATTCCAGACTGATGGGCCATTGACAGTATGCTAACTACTACAGGTGTGAGGACACCTATCATCAATATTCATTGTGCAGGCCACTGACTTTGAGAATCAGAGTGTCACTCCAAAGTTCTAACACTTTAGTAATCAAACCACATAACATTTCAGAATGTCTCTTTCACATATGTGTAGCCAACCCCTGTGTCTATAAGCTTCAGAGCTCAAAAGTCTTAGTTAGAAAAGTCTATAATGTGATTTTTCACAATTTCTCAGCATGTCTGAAAATAGGTTTTTGAGAGGTATATGTTCAAAGTTGATTTTAACAAAAAATAGAATAATAACATTTTAAGTGGTCTCAGATTATTGGTGCTGAGTTTGTGCTGGATAAAAGCACATGTAACCCTTAGGGATAATTGTTTTTTAGATAGATGAAATATTTTAAAATGTCAAGGCATGTCAAACTACCCTAAAAGTGGCTGAGAGGCTTCAGACTCCAAAGAGTTAACAACCCGCTTGGAAGCCTCAGCGGGAACCATAATATTAAGGAATTCTGCAATTTGCAGCAAATCGTCCTTAGGGCACTCGTCGAATTGTCCGAGTGTGGGGTAAAGGGTAAAAGCGACGAGGTCGAACCGGGCCATCACTATTACTACAAAACTACCACAACATCCCCCCACACAAAAAAAATAAATCCGCCAGACAAGCACAAAAAGGAAAAAAGGACAGGACGAGCCCCCAATGTCTGTTACAATCCCCAGTCTAGGGTTGGAGATCGCCCGAAAGGTAAGGGAAAGGGACAGGGGAAGACTAGACAAGTGGGGAATAAGGGAAACGGAACACGGGAAACAAGAGGTATCTTTTTTATGTTTTTTTTTTTTTTTTAATTTTTCACAAACACGTTCACAAACCCCAGGTGTAACAGACTTCGGGAGTGACCCAGGCCAAAACAACAAACAAAAACAACTAACGAACATGTCCTGAAACTAATCTACCCCTAAGTGTAACAAAAGGAAACAAAATAACAACACTAAACTCTGATTCCCTACCCAAACATGCAGTAAACCACGTCACGCAAGAAACAAAAAGGCAGTCACTCCTTACACACCTGGTACAAACACACACAGCAAGCACACAAAAACACAAGCAACGGTACCGAAGGGAGAAGGCAAAGAGAGTAGTCGAAAACAAGCGAGACATCAAAGAAACCAGAAAACAAATCAAACCAAAGCGAAAGTACCGAAGGGCGAAGCGAGAAATCAGAATCCGTAAACCAAAACCGTCATACACAAATAAGCAAAAACCAAAAAGCAAATCAAATATAACCCAATAACGAGCAGAGCTCCCGAAGTGTGTGAACTGTGGCCTTTTCTCTTCAGGAACAGGAAATGACGAGCGGCGCATCGGAGGACCCGTGGGAGGGGTCTGGTCAGGGAGGCAGAGCCAAGCTGCAGCCGGCGAATAACGACGAAGGAGGGAGGTCCGGAGAACCTGTAGGCTTCCCCTAGAAACTTACGGCACGTATCTCCCTTATGGCATGTAACAGGCTACAACGGGATCTGGATTTAATTAGCAACTGGGCTGATACCTGGCAGATGAAATTTTATGTAGATAAATGTAAGGTAATCCATGCAAGGAGCAGAAATATAAAGTACAGATATTTTATGGGTTCCGCGGAAATAAAGGTAGCTGATTATGAGAAAGACCTCGATGTGTTTGTTACATCTCTAGGTGTGTGCAGTTTAAGTCAAGGGAGGTGATGCTACGATTATACAATTCCTTGGTAAGACCCCACCTTGAATGTTGTGTGGAGGTTTGGTCACAATACCTTAAAAAGGACATTGCTGCCTTGGAATTTTTGGTTATCTTTTTAGAGAAAATTGTTTAAAATCATTGAATCAGGACAATTTTTTATACCTAAAGAGTTAGGGTAATGTCATTTGACCACCAACACAAAAGCCAAATGCTATATTTTATTGTATTTTTTTTCCTCTAAAAATTCTCATGTTCACAAGAATGAACTTTAGTTTTCAAAATAAAATGGGTTCTGTGGATTTTACTTAGGTTCACAATGGTGTATGTGTACAAGTGTAGTATGTGTAACTCAACTTTTTAAACAGTTTTTTGATTTGTACACCTGATGGGAAAATAGACCCCTGAGTGCATAGACAGTCTAGCATGTAAATAGTTAAGTTTTAATGCTTGTCAAACATTGTTGTGAAAGAGTTTCCTATATTATTATGAAAGAGTTCCCTATGTTGTTATTATTGTGTGTATTTTTCTTGCTATTTTCCTCCCTTCAAACACACACTCACAAACCGGAACCAGTATTTACATTCAAGATTCAAGAACTTCCTAACTCATGTAGTTGAAAAAATATTTAACCGTACCTGTAACTGGAGGAGCTCCTGTGTAAGCTTTGAAACATTATTTTCAGCCTTTATTGCTCGTTTCTGGGAGATGAAAAGAATAAAGATCGAAACACAAAAAAATTAAAAAGATATTTTCATTCTTACATACACATTTCTACAAATTTAAAAAGTTCAATTTGAGGAAAGCTGCATGAAAAAAACAAACAATGTCTGTATTTTTATATAACTTATAATGCAATTCATTGACTCATTCAGATTTGTTTTGTATAGTGGTCGTCATTGCTTTTGACACATCTAAAAAACTTCCTTGAGTTTCATCAAAACTAGAAAACAAAGATACAATACAATTAAAAACACTACAGCAAAATATTACATACAAACCTTTTTCAAGGATTCAACGGGTTTCAAAATGTTTGTCATTTGTAATAGTACTTTGTATTATTGTACTTTTTTCTCACTGCTTCCAGCATCAATAAGACGGCAGTTGTGGTACTTGTGTTTGTCCCGTTTTGTCGGTTTTATTTTATACATAGTGTCTTTTCTGTTTACTTGCATATTATGACAAGGATGCTGTTCTAAAGATTAAACACAAACTACAACATAGTTAGTGGGCAAAAATAAAATCATCTTCTGGTAGTATATTGACTTTACTGTCTTCAGCAGTCTTCATAGCCAAAAAAAGAGGTGAGATGGAACAGGAGGTCTTGGCTGCTTAAGGAAACAAGGGCTATAATCTCTGCTACCTAGATCATTCCTCTCCAATGTTTATTCCCTCACAAGTAAAATCAAAGAGTTGCAGTTCTTAATACAGAAGAATATGGACTTTTCCATTCTGCTTCAGAGAAACTTTGCTCAGCAACTCAGTTCTAGATGCAACAGTGGAACTTCCTGGCGTTTCTTTCTATCATACCGATTGCACTGCAGATCTTTGCAACAAATCTAAACATGCAGAAATCAAGGTTGATGCAAAAACGTGGCCATTCTCAATAAATCCTGCCCTACAGATCTAAAACTAATAATTCTAAATGGTAGACTGTTTTATCTACCTTGCGAGTTTGCCTCCATAATCCTTGTTGGTGTTCACATTCCATCACAAGCACAGTGTTGCAACTGCTGGCCGATTGCATCGCAGAGATAAGAGAAAAACAGACTCGCAAACAATTTACCTCAATGACGTTAACTATGCAGATTTGAGCATAGACCTGCTAAAATATCACCAACACATAAAATACTCTATCAAGGAGGCAAGTAAACTTAATCAGTATTATATGGTGATTAAGGATACCTACCACACTGCATAAAAAGTGACTGTATCGGGTTGACATTTTTTCACATTTGTCTATGGGAAGTTTGGAGCGCAGAAATATAACCAGGACTCGATAAATGGATACATTGTTAAATGCTTATTTTTTGTTTTGTTTCTGTTGCATGATTCAACAGTTGAATACATGACAGGGTGGGAAGACAACTAATGCTCAAAGACAATAAAAAGATCAGAAGCATTTTGGTGGTGTAACAGCAGAGTGACACAGACACCAGCACTCATGTATATATGCTTGCAACGACGTAGGCCACTTGAGCAGGTGATGGTGAAGGCTCAATGCAGAAGTGGTGACAATGGTTAAATATAATCATAGTAAACCTTGCTTCACATCAGAACTCAAGAAACTTTGCATCAAAAAAACAAGCTCACTGGTCTAGAAATACAGAGGATTACAGAGGAACCAAGTTTGTTCTGTTTAAAAGGATAATACTAGAATTCCTGGAAAAACCTTGCCAAGAGCCCCCCACCCCTTACTCTCCACACAAGCTGCCCACCTTGTCTTCAGCTCTATTAACACCTTTTGTTTTGCAAATGAATCACAGTCACTCGATCACTCATCCCCCAGCTAGATGTCGCACACATGCAACTCCGGTCAGCTTCTGAGGAGTTTCTTGCAGTGTGGCCCACCTATCTGTCACAGCATGTTTCCAGGGCCTTCTGGGCCACGATAGATGATATTTAATAACCAAGTTTCAAAAAAAATATTTAATAAAAAGTTTAATTTCTTTGACATTAAAACATTTACATTTCAGAAAAAAGATTCCAACATACAGGGTATTGCAGATATATAAAAGTTGTATTTTACACAGAACTCAAAAGCTAAGAAGAACAGTCTCAATTTGCTAAATTACTAAATGAGCCTTCAGCGGCTTTCGGTGTTTATTTCCTTTTCTGTGTTGGGAACAAACATATACCAAAAATTTAACTTTAATATTCTGATTTAGTGAGTTTGAAGCACAATTATGTAACTGTAATCTAAATTCTTAAAATAATAGTACTTTCTTACTTTGAGTCAGTGTGATGCTTGAGTTTGCCTCTGAGAGACCAGTAGATCCAGTCTTGATGGGATGGATGACGGACTCGTAGATAGGCCTCCAAGGATGCCATAAGTCTGTTCCTGGCTTTGGTATTGGTTGTGGTCACAGTGGAAAAGCCAGATTCACATAAGTATGTTGTTGTGAAAGGCAGAAGAAATTTGCACAGTCCTAAGTGCAAGGCAAGGGCATTCCTTTGATGCCGAGATTCAAAAAGAGCCTAAGTCTAATTTTGTCAGCAGCAACTTTAAACTGTTTTCTGCTGACAGCTCCATTAGCTGGGCTTCTAACTCTGTGGGAAGAACAATGTGATCAGCTTGTGGGTCCACAGAAAAGGGGTCCAGGATCCACATATTGCCATTTCTGGGATCATCTTGGAAGTTTTCCACAAATTTCTCAGACAGTTGTGATACGTGTTTGGTAACTGTTTCTGTTATACCCACATGTGGAGTGTTTTCCAAAACTTCATTTAAAACATTTCCATCCTTTCCTACTGATCACACTTTGCCCATAGTGACAGCTTTCTCTTAAATTCCTCAATCTTGTCAGCAACAAGAAAGATGTTGCTGTTTTTGCCCTGAATTGAAAGATTTAACTGATTCAGTTGTGAAAAATATTAGCCACCTAAGCCAGCTGAGCCAAAAATGTAACATCTGCATAATTGTTTGCCACTGAGGATTTTTTTCTCTGCTAGAAAATGGTGAACTTCATTTCATAGGTCAAACAAGCCACCTAAGACATGTCCCCTTGATAACCATCTCACCTCAATGTGATACAGCAACTGAACATGTCTGGAATTCATACCCTCGCATAATACAGAAAAGCACCTGGAGTTCACTGCACTCTTCTTGATGTAGTTTACTGTTTTCACAGCCACATTCATCACCCCGTGTAACTGTGGCGACATCTTTTTCTATCCTCCTGACTACCTGCAGTTAAAATTTGTCCTCTCTAGAGGACATTTGTAAACTTGAATATCTCCCATATCCTGCATGCTACCTAATTAACACCTGTTGTGCTTTAAAGAGGGCATTCAGGACTTTTAAATTATACCAGATTTATAGGGGTGGGGTTTTGGGAACTTAAATAAAATAAAAAAATAAAAGTAATTTGAAAATATTTTTTTTCCTGGTAGTCAGGAGGCTATGCTAAACTTTCATGATGCAGAAAACAGTATGTCCATTTTGCATCTGGTGCCCTGTTGAGAATTTGCTTAACATCTGCATGTCTTCCTGTCATCGATGCGGCACCACTGCATATTCCAACACAGTTTTTCCACTCTAGCCCATTCGCCTGAAAATAATAATCCAGGCAACAAAAACATTCCTGTGCAGTTGTTGTTCTGGTTGGGAGTTCAAAATAGTATATCTTCATGAAAACAAGCATCCCAGTGGTAGCTCACAAAAACTAACAGGGATTCATCCATTTGTAGTGCAAAATATCTTTAATTCTCTGTAGAAACTGACTATGTATATCAGACCCATTTTGGCTATCCGCCTACTTACAGTATCATTCGAAAGCAGTACTTGTAATAGCTTTCTTGCAGCCACTTCTCCGATCGTCTAGCGGCACATATTCACGGCGGCTGGCAACACCAATTCTTCAGCAATGGTGGAAGCTTTCTTGCACTGGGCAACACGCCTAGCTATCAAGTAGCTGGACTTCAGGACACTTTTAGACTGTGTCGATAGGGAGACAATTGTGTTCTTTCTGCAGTTGTAGTCCATCATGTTTTCACTGAAAGTACTCCAATGGTTTTCTGCTAAGTTTTAGGTGCTTTGTTTCGATATGCCGCATGAGTTTTAATGGTTTTAGAGCCTCGCTTGAAAGTGTTAATCCACACTCCACACACTGTGCCTTGGGCACCGTGTCATCACCTTCCCTAGCAAATTCATATTTCATATATTCTGGGTTGCATTTGCGGAAACATTTGGGCTTTTTGTTTACCACAGCATCAACTTTTTCTTTGCGCTTCAGAAACTTTTCCACCATAACAATGGGTGCATTCGACTTCATGCAGCTGCTTACAGTGCTGGCTTAAAGCAATGCATTCTGGTCCTGATGCAATGTAGATTTAAGTGTGGTGCTGGCAGCCCTATACGAACTAATGGCCAGTCTCGATTATAATTTGCGGCCCAATCTGTAGCCTTCTGTAGATGGGCCACGGTCCAGTGGTTGAGAAACATGGGTCTAAGGAATCATATAATAGATGCTTAT
>JAODJW010003459.1:0-11834 GCA_026777045.1 Hyperopisus bebe | reverse complement strand
TTCGTAGCAGCTGGCTTCATAAAACTCCACCATCACTGAGACTGAGACTCACATCAGCCTGATTCCCGGACTCGGTCAGCTCATTTACCAGTTCCTTGTACTTATTCGGCTCCAAGGGTCCATTAATCTGCTCTATGATGAACACCAGGTCCTCTGGCAGCCTGAGATTATACTTCTCCATGTCCACCTTCAAGTTGTTCACCTCGACCATGTATTTAAACATCTCCACACTGGCCTTCTCATGCTAGGACAGAGAGACACACACACGTGGAAAGACACTATTGAACCAGGTAAATGCAGGTTTAACACTGATCCATTAGCTGACATGAAAGACCTAAAAATCCCAACAACCATTAAAAAATCCATTACCTTCCACTTCACATCAGAGCGCATTTTTGGGATAAACATTCCATCAAACAAATGAGAGAAGGGGCCATGTCCTAAACACAAGAGTTCAGAATTTATTACCAGGAATACTGTGTAGCCCAGAGGTGGGCAATATTATCCAGAAAGGGCCATTGGATATGCAGGTTTTTGTATACACACTAGCCCTTTGTGGATAAGATTGCCCACCCCTGGTGTAGTCCATGATCAATGTTTACATCTTGGACATCTTTCAGTGACATATTATCCTAATTTCTCTAGAAAGCAAAATAGTGATTAAATACCGGTGAAAAACCACAGAGAGTTCAGGGCGGCTAGAATGTGACCATAAATCATACGCCATGCACAGCTTACCCAGGTCATGGCAAAGACCAGCAATCTGCACACACAGCTCGTCCCTGGGGCTGATCTCCAGCTCTGGTTGCTCTCTTCTCAGGGCCTGGACCAGCCGACCAGCCAGGTGTGCCACCCTGCCGGAGGAACCGAAAGGCAGACCTTCAGGGACTCTGAAAGCAAACATTCACCCCCTAGCTGGTACACAATTTTAAAAGAGCAAAACCTCAATATTGAGGTAACTGTCAGAAAAAAACACAGGCTTTTTAATGAACTTTGTATTCCAGGCCAGAAAAGTGAACTTGCCCGATGGAGTGCTCAAAGCGGTTGTGGCTGGCTCCCGGGTACACAAAGTATGCACCACCCAGCTGCTTGATGTTACGCAGCCTATTAAACTGCAGGGTGTTTATGATGCGCACAAGCAGGGGGTGCAAACAAATGTGTCCATGGATCGAGTCATTGAACACCTGTGAAGAACAAGAGAGTAGGGCTGTGCCATATGACCACAATCTCAAATCCCAAAGTCATCTTACATCCCGAAAAGATATTTATCACGACTGCGCCTCATATTTGTGGATATTTCCACAGATCAGCTGCTGTAAGAACTGGACAAAAATACGCAAATGAAAAGGAGCAACGTCACAAATGTTGCGTGATCCACAAATGCACGAAACCCTTGTCAGGTGTACATAACGGTCAGTATTTGTGTGGATGTGATTTTATACAATGCAAATAAAAACATATGTTTGTAGATAGTGATTTATTTGTGATTTTATTTTTCTACAGATCAGCCTCGGTATGAATTGGACAAAAATCTGCACATAAATAGGAGGGAATTCAGACATCCGTGATCTGCAAATTGACAGGAAGCGATCCACAAATATGCAAAACCCTTTTCACATATACAAAGCGCTCCATATTTTTGTGGATATGATTTTCACAACACAAATAAAAATACATATTTGTCGATAGTGATGTATTTCTATTTTTCTTCTACAGATCAGCTGCCGTGTACGATGCCCCTAAGAGGTCCAGGTGAGGAAATATTTTTCGAAATAGTTTTGCATTCCCACGCAATACATTTCCGTTACTAATGATAACTGTAATTACATGTTGGCTAGGACACTTGTCAGGATCAGGCAAGGACCAAGCACAAACACACATACGGGTACACAGGAAAGATGGGTATACAGCAAAACAAGTGGCTACACCATTTACAAGCTCTCCCGGCATACTCAGAGCGTTACTGAGCTCCGCTACTCGTCACTGGTGATGAATGGACACTGCAATTATTAATAAATACTTATAAAAACACATAAAAACAAAGTTACGTGGTGTAGATTGTCTCCCATAATTCAATGCTTAATGCACACTTTACAGGACAAGTTTGTATTATTTAGGTTTATCCATCAGGGTTCGTACCCTTTCTCATCAACAAATTTCCATGCATTTTTCATTGACTTCTCCAGGATTTCAAGTTAAATTTCCATGAATCGATTCAAAGAAAGATTTTTTGTTCAACACAAATCTCTCTCACACACACACAAACAGACAAATTAGCGCTGTAGTACTCTAGACCGGTCTTGGTATTGAGACCACGTTTTTGCGGTCTTGGTCTTGGTATTTGACTCAATCTTGTCTCAGTCTTGGACATAGAGGACTTGAGGTTTTATTTTAAGACCAGTCAAGACTACTCATTAAAACGCCTCAAAATTTATCACAACGGCTTAATATTCAGATGTTTGTTAACATAGTACTGTGACTCGGTGTAAAACATCCTGCTTGAAAGGTCAAATGCAACCAATATGGCGCGTCTTATTTGAAAAAATGTTACATTTGTGCAGAAGCATTTACAGTTTATTATAATTTTAAGAAAAAACATCCATGATTCAAATTACACTGTGACAAAAAATTTAGGCCATACTGCCTAGCCCCATTTTAATCATAGTCTGTTTCTGATCTTGACTTGGTATAACCCTCCCTTAGTTTTCATCTTGTCTCAGTCTTGCACTGTCTTGGTCTCGGTCATATCTTGGTCTCGCCCACCCTTGGTCTATGTGTTGTCTCGGTCTCGATACTCTCTGGTCTTGGTAATGACTTGGGTAAGGTGGTCTTGACTACATCACTAGCACACTGTTTGATACTTGAAATTGAACTTCGCACATTCTGCATCTACATTTCTCTGCTACCTTGTACTCATAGCAGAGCGATCTATTTCACAGTAATACTTTAACTGTTTATAGGAAAATCGCACTATGCTGTCTCAAAACACCACACACAATTGTACATACATGCATGCTCACATCTTTATTTTGCACCATCTGATATTTGGACTTCATATTATTTTTACACATTCTGCGCTTCAAGTTAACTGTATTTATCATACATGTAAAAAAAAATTCTTTTAGCATTTAGCACACACACTTACCAATAACAATAAATTTAGATCATTACCCTTTACTTAACTTGTTCCAATTTAGAAATATTATTCAGCATACCAAACAACAAACCCCTTTGATTTTAGCATTGCAGCATCAGTGGTTATGAGTAAAAGCCAAAATAATGACATATGACAGTAACAATACAACATAAGAGACATGATACAGCAGTGAATAATAATGCATAACAGACTGAACTCTTTGCCCTTGAATGGAAAAATATTACCCTGCCCTAGGTATATCTCAGTACTGAAAGACATTTGTACCATGCTGACGGTATAAAAATGTATGTCACTGCTGGTTTTTAAGGACGTATTTTAATGCCAGTGTTCTGTAGGAAAGTAATATGAAATGAAAGAGATTTTAATTTCGTCATCCAATATATATCACACAGCCCTACAAGAGATCCTCATGATCACCCAAACCAACACTTATATTTGACCACACCCTTCAGTGAGCAAACACCCAGCTTTACCTTATAGCCTGGTGTTCTTTGGTCCACCGCAAGGCTGAGAGAGAAGAACAAACACAGCAAGAATGAGGTAGCCAGCAAAACCAAAGACTGGTATGACTGCATTTTTGATTTTAGTATCTTAATCACCCGACTCACCCAGCCTCCATCTCCTGTAGTTGGGCGTCTATAAGGTCCTGCATGCAAACCCCAGTGATCTGCTACTCTGAGAGAGACAGTGATATAAAAACTGCCCACTAAAATGCCTAGAAACTACAGTGTCACTTTCTGTCAAAGATCCTGTGGGTCTGGTGTATTGCAAGTTCCCTTCAAAGTGCTTGATTCAATGGAGACAGGCAAAATCCATTATCCTTCTGTAATGACTATCTGTATTAGAGGTATTGATTCTCTTTAGGTGGCATCCAATATTTAAGTGTCGAAACATCAGGTTTGGCAAAGAAAGCTAAGAGAAAATCAATTCAATTTTTATAGCAAAACAGCGGCTGGCCCAAGTGCAGTTTTGTTTATTTATATAGGCTATGCAACAGTTATCTCTGGCAACAAAATCAATTTTCGTAATTTTATATAATGTGTCAGTGTTATCAAACAAAACTTTTTGAGTGTCAATCAAAAACAATATGCAATAACATATTTAGGAAATAAATGTTCACACCGATTCTGCATGTATTTACCTCCGAACCGAATATTGTATATGCATATTGGCATGGGCATGTTTTCATTCCTACTGTGTAAAAAAAGAACATATGCATCCAGGGCACTGAGCTTTCACTCAAAAAACGCATTAGCCAATGGGAATGCACCCCTGAAAAAACCCACCCATGAAATGTTTGTCAGAACTGCAAACTAAAAGTCTGGCAGTGCAAACGAGAAGGCTGGCAATCAACAGTGACAGCAAATGTGAATGAAGCAGATGGAGCTGTAAACAAAAGGACGTATCATCGAAAAAGTAAAAGATCAATACTTTTGCTTGAAAGTTATACTCCGTTGTTGCAATGTAGGCTGATGGGTAAAACCTGGGATGTGTGGCATAGGTGAGGGCAAGGATCAGAGGACCAAAAAGCTCAACCTCTGTTTTGTTCTGGTTCAAATCGAAAAAGTTGGAAGCTGTTCAATTTTTTTAGCTCATCAAAACACAGTAAAAGCCTATCAACAGAAGTATTACTCACAGGTATATGAAGTTGGGTGCAAGATGACATTAAACTTCCTAAAAAAAGGGGAAACATATAAATTGAGAACAACAGAGGGCCCAAATTTAATCCCTGGGGAACACCGTACTTAAATCAGCCTAACCCTTTTTGGTCTGCTGGTGTCACGGCGGTGGGGCAATGTGCATGCAGGAAAAGAGTGACAATCTACTGGGCGGCTCTGAGACAAACAGAGTTTGTTAACAAAACCGAAACTAAGAAAGACTGCTACTAACCAGTCAGTTTTCAATCCTACCTGGCTTCTGATGAGCCACACCTGTTCTCAGGTAAATACCAGGAGCAGGTGTGGGTCATCAGAAGCCAGGTAGCATAGAAAACCTACTGGATAGTAGATCTCCAGGACCAGAGCTGGAGACCCCTGCACTAGGAAGATCAAAAAAATAAATAACAGGACCATAAGGGGTCAGAACTAAACAGGTAACACTACAAACAGAACCATGAGTAAACCTACAAAGGGAACTGAGCAACACAGGGAACAGGTCTTTGGAAACAGGCATTATAACAAACTATTCTAGTTTTTTTCCTTTTTGCACGTCTTGCAAACATATAAAATTTTGGGCAGAAAGCATTGAAAGAAAGTTGAAGGGGTCCTCCTGTCGTATAAGGTTTTCACTAAAGCAATACAATAGCAGAATGCTCATGCAATGCTAGTGATTTTTCTTATTGTGGGAACAAAAATTCGTATTGGTACTTATTTATGGAAAGCGTTATTTTATACACAGTGTATTTATGTATTTGGATGTATTTAATTTTGTCATAGGCACTAATTGTGAAGTTTGCAAGTTATTATGAGAAACTCTACTTTAATTTAGTTTTGTAAAAGCCAGCACAAAGCCCACATGGTTCAGTTCTGTCGGAAAAGTATTTTAATAGTAGTGAATAGTAGTAATCAATATCATAATATTATTCAATCATCTGTCATTTTTTAATCGAAACGAAGAGATGTTAGGCCTATTGCCATTAAGTCCTATTTTGTACTATTGTACTATTGCAATTGAAAATATATTTATGCACACAGAAAGTAATACCACAACATTTTCAAGTGAATTTCAATTATGAAAACCTAACCTGTTTTTTTTAATAGTCGTGAAAGACAGTGCAAAAGAAAACAAAGCAATCTGTGGAAAAACTGCGACTAGGAAATGCCATTACTGAGGATGATGCAGTGATAAAGGGGCACGTTTACAGACTTAACGACGAGTTATGAGGAGCCTGATGTACCGCACTCAACTGGACAGAGAACCTCAGATACATATTGTAAGTCCAAATGGGAAGCGGCTATGGTTGTGCTTGTGCATCTTAATGAATTCTATGAGAAAGCTGGAATACCAGTCGTAACACAAAGGAATGCGTGTGAACACGTTGGCATTTCTAGAAGAGAACAGCAAGCTGCACAGCATTCCGCTGCAACGAAGGGAGCCTGAAACATCAAGTACAGTGGTACCTCGGCTCACGCACTTAATTCGTTCGAGGACTCAGTTCGCGACCCGAAAAGTTCGGGACCTGAATCAATGTTTCCCATTTAAAATAATGTAAATACAAATAATTCGTTCAAAACTCAGAAACACTGATTTTTAAATGTTTTTCTGTGACCAAGAGTATTAAATTAAAATAACCTTAATTATACACAAATAATGCTAAATTAAATAATACGGTACAACTGAGCATACACTTGTTGGCGGGCTGGTCGCTCGAAAGACACCAAAACACAGAAAAGAACAACAGAACATCCCCCCCCAAAAAACAAAATGATTAACATTAAAAGACTAACAGTTAAAAACAATACAGTAATTCAAAAATGTGAATTTTTTTATCATACTGTACATTATTTTCATATGCCTAAAATTTTTAAGAACAAGAAATTTACAAACGAGAGGAGGCCATTTGGCCCATCAAGCTCGTTTGGGAAGAACTTAACTAATAGGTCAGAGTTAATAAAATCTTACAGTATCTAGCTCTGATTTAAAGGAACCCAGAGTTTTAGCTTGCGCTACACTAGTAGGAAGACTATTCCATACTCTACCTACACGCTGTGTAAAGAAGTGCTTCCTCAAATTTGTTTTAAAATGTTCTCCTGCTAATTTCCACTTATGGCCACGAGTGTTAGTATTTAAACTAATATTGAAGTAGCCATTTGGCTGAACAGCATCCAGACCCTTTAGAATCTTATAGACCTAGATCATGTCCCCCCTTAGTCTCCTTTGCTCAAGGCTAAACAGATTCAGCTCAGCTAACCTCTCCTCATAAGACCTCTCTCTATTTTTTTCTTTTTTTCAGATATTCGACCTCTGAAAAGATATAGTAAAGACATACCTCTACAACAAGCTTTTTATATATTCCACAACCGTTCCTGGGCATAATGTACACTTCTTCCTGTTACTGGTGGTTCTTTGGGGTGCTTTCAATGGACCCTTTTCGAGGATGTTTATGTGTTCGCAGTCTGAAACATGGTTCGCGAACCGGTACAAAAAATTTCCGAACATCTGGTTCATATCCCAATTTGTTCGTGAACAGAACTGTTCATGGGTCGAGGTACCACTGCGTATTGCACTCTGATTAGCATGTTTGCAGTTGCATCTTAATTGTATAGCGCTATTCGCACAAATGCAAAGTTCATGTCAACAGAGGACTCCTACAATGTTGTCTGAATAAAGCCAAAAAATTCACGTTATTTGCATGACATTTGGAAAAAAAATAAACTAGGGACAGAAAGGTATTTAACAATTTATTTTTTAATGGGACGTCTTTGTGTCTTTGTGAATGTTAGTTATACCAGGTTTTGGTATATGGGGTTTGTCTTGCAAACCAAATCAAAACACACATTAACCATTATTCTATGTTTCCTAGCAGTATAGGAACTGGTCTCCAACATCATCACCAGTTCAACATTTGCTCATTGCTGGTTATAATATCTGCCGATTCCATTGTTGCTGACAAAATGTGATAAGATCTAATTTTAATCCTTGACTGGGGGAGCAGAAACAAGATGTGATTCCACTGTCCCTCCTTATTGATGCTTTGGCTTGTATGAAGGCCTGTATCCTGGCAACAGCTAATTTGTTATAAAATGTGTTTCAGTGTCCTTCAATGGTCCATTCCAAATAAGGGTTTGCATGGGTATCTTTTTGAGGTTACATCATGTCATATCATAGATAGATAGATCTTTATTGTCACTATTACAAAAACAGTCATTAGTATCTTTGATGGTAAACTTCAGGAACCAGATCATAAGCCCATAATAGTTGCTTTTAGAATATCACAGTCCAGACATTGCTCATTGATTAATGCCACACATCCCTGTTAGGTTTTACCCATTAGCTTACGTAGAAACAAAGTCCAGATCTCCTTGGCCCACTGCAGGGTTCAAGCAATATACTCAAAGTAATTGAAATGTGAGTCAGCCTCAGTCTCTCAGAATGGAGGCACCAAATTAATATGCTTACTCACGTCAAAACCTGCTGGAGGTTCAGACACTTGGATGGTTTCCTCCAGGCTTGGGTGCTCCAGCCCACAAGGGTTGCAGTTCCAGCTGATCTGTTTTTACTTCTTCTATACAAGTATCACTCTGCAAGTTATTGTGAGGCACTAGATGTTCAGGTTGATGAATAACTCATGAAAGCTAAGACCTGCACTGGATATTTTTCTTGCTTCTCCTCTGGCTCCACCTCCTTGTGGTGCAGAGCCAATGCAGGTTCAGAGATGGTGCTGGAGGTTGGTGTATTCCTCAGGCCATTTAATAACCACCCCAATCATTATGCTTTGGTATTTGTTTTGCAAGTCAAAAAACAGTCAACTGACTGTTCCACCCCAAGTGGACATGCTATCAATAAATAGATCAGAAAGCAGCAATGCAATCAAATATGCATGTCTTCAGGTAGACATTTGATAGATAAACATTGTACATTAGCTGACTTCCTCAAATTATTGCAAGGAATTGGATATTAGGGATGATGATGAAAAAAGGACCTTTTATGCTAATTCTCACTGTTCATGAGTTTATTTTTGGGGTCTATTAGAATAGATTTACATGCTTCAATGTTCCAAAAACACATACTGTACAGTCACTCTGTGTATGACTCTGCCTGAAATACTGTGTTAGGGCTTTATGTCCCACCCCTGATGAGTGCACTGTGCTCTAATTGATCAGCTTGTTCTATATGTTCTGCTCCTGACTTGTAGTCTACAGACAGATCCTTGCAGGGTGGCAGCCAATCAGGACTGTGTTATGAGGTGACCTCATTGTATCGCAGAGGTACGGGCTAGAATTCCAGCAAGGTATTTCAGGCAGATTTGAGAGCAGCGGTTTCTGTGGTGAGAGTTACTCCCTTTGGCGTGTACTTTGGGCCTTAAGACTTTGTAGACTGTTTACGTGCACATAAAGTTATATAACACACTAAAGGAAAGAAAGAAACCAGAGAAGCACAAGTCAAAGTCGAAGTGAACTTTATTGTCACCTCCACCATATACAAGTCTATTTATCTTATGTATATAAGATATATATATATATACACACACACATATACAGAGAGAAGAAATGGCGAAGCTCAGAGACCACAGTGTAAACATAAACTTAGTGCAATAAAAAACAAAACAAGACAATGTGCAATTACATACAGAATAGTGCAATTAAAGAAGAAGTATAAATTGTGCAAAATTCACAGTGTATACCATTGAATGGTTATAGTAGTGACAGCAGTAACATGTCTAAAATTTCTAACAGCCAGAAATATGAATAGGAGCAGAATAATGGAGCAGACAGAGAATAATGGGGATTCTTTGTATTGCCCCCATGTCAGAGTGACAAAGTGTTATGTGCAGTGCAGCGCTTAAGGGTCAGTGTGTGGCTTAATGGGGGCAGCATGGTATTGAGGAGCCTGACAGCATGGAGGTAAAAACCGTCACACAGCCTGGCAGACCCGGCTCTGATGCTGCAGTATCTTTTCCTGGATAATCCTTTAAACGTGGCCCCTGTTATTGCATGAAGACCATTTTAAACAGTTATCTGACAACCACTGACTAGTAGTATTCGCATATGACTATGACTACTAATGCTTTGAACGGGGGAATGAAAGATAAATTTTAAAGGATTCACAAACAAGTTTAAAACAATTTATTGCGATGTTAGGCTGCATGTATGATAAGTATCTATAGACAAAACAAAAAAAAATTCTATAGACATAAGATAAATAGACAAAAATTGGTTTGATGAAGGATGGGTAGACGTACAACCAAAAATGCTAAAAGACTTGCAACCAAAGAAAACATCCAAAAAGGGCAAAAATTATTTTTACAGTATGAAAAAATAGTTGATGATGAAACTACATAATTTGAAAACAATTCCAGAATATATTTTTAGTAAAAGATTTTTCTTGTTTCTTTACATCATGCACACATAATTGTAACATTTTAGACTGTTTTTAAAGTTTGTTCTTCAGTTTCCTCAATATCGTTTCCATTTCTGACCATTTTATTTCAGTGTACAAATAATTTTTGGCTACACTGTATATACAATGGATATAAGAAGTCTAAATAGGCCTGTTAAAATGGCAAGTTATTGTGATGTACTGTAAAAAATAAAACCAAGATAAATAATGTCAGAGCTTTTTCTGCCTTTAAATGTGAAATTGCAACCTATATAAATAAAATGAAAAAAGTCAGAAAACTTTTGGGAGGGAAAACCTAACACTTAAAAACTTACAAGAACCTGGTTGTATAATGTGAACACCCCTTTATAACTGAGGGTGTGGCTATGTTCAGAATCAACCAATCACATTCAATCTCTTGTTAAATAGCAGTTAGTACACACCTGCCATCAATTTAAGTGGCTCTGACGCCATGTAAAATTCACCTTTTCCTGATTTTCCTGACACCTTCTGGGTTGCATCCTACTGCTAAAGCCATCACCCACAAATAACTTCCAATCAGGAAAGGGGCACAGAATACCCAAAGAATTAGATAAACCTCGGAACACAGTGAGGACAATCATCAACAAGTGAGTGGAGAAGTTGAAAACTGGCTAAGAGGCATATGCAACATTAAAAGAACTGGAGGCAAGTACTGGTCGATCCCTACATACTGTACGACAAAAGTCTCTCATATTCTTCACATGTCTGGGCTATGGGGTGGAAAAAAAAACCAACCAAGCCTGGCTAAATTTCGCAAAAAGATGCATCGAGTCTCCTAAATCCATGTGGAACAATGTTTTACAGTCTGATAAGACTAAGTTTAAAGTTTCTGGTCATGCACAGCACATCAGCCAAAGAACTCCACACCTACGGTGAAGATGGTGGTGGCAGCATCATGCTTTGGGGCTGCTGTTCTTCCTCCAGAACCATGTCAAGGGAATCTCAATTTTGACACGCAACCTTAAAGTATCTGCTCATAAGATGAAGAGGAATTTTACCCTTCAGCGGGACAACGACCCAAAGCATATGTCCAAATCAACAAAGGAATGGCTTCACCAAACAATGTTTTGTTATGGCCCGGCCAGAGCCCTAGGTGTGAATTTGGAAAGGGGGGGCATGGTCCATTTTTGCCCCAGGGTCCAGTGTACAGATATTCCGCCACTGTTAGAGATCTAAGGTAAAAAAAAAACAGCTTTTTTCACATTAATTTGTCCATTTTCAGTTTAGAATCCATTATGAACCCTAAATTTTACAAAGAAGGTTTACAAATTTGGGCCAGGGGCCATAGGTGAGAGCGAAATTACTCGACAAGAGCCAGAGGGCCAAAGAACAACCTCTTTTTTTCTGCTAGTTCAAATCTAAAAAGCCATCCAATTTTTAGCTCATCGAAACACAGTAAAAGCCTATCAACAAAAGTATCGCACACAGTTAAATTTGGGTGTCATATGTTGATATTCAACTTCTAAGAAATAGACCTTAGAGCAGCGTTTCTCAACGGGGGCGGTACCGCCCCCCTGGGAGCGTTTGAAAGCCATCGGGGGGCGTTGAGAAAGAGACGGCTGAGAGGGGGGCGTTCAGACGCAAATAGGGGGCGGTA
>JAODJW010003458.1:0-11848 GCA_026777045.1 Hyperopisus bebe | reverse complement strand
AGGGATCCTTCCCTACCTGCTGCCATCACTACAGCGCCTCCTCCTGGCGTGCCACCCCCACCCCCATAACTCATGCCGGGACAAATTCTCATTGCTGAGATAGTAAACGTCTGGTGCTTTTTAATTGGATGTAGACCACCATTTATTTAGATTTATTCACAACACTATATTCTGTTTTTTAAACTAGCTTGCATGATGTATTATTGTCTTTGTAGTTTGTCTTTGATTAGCATTTTATGCACCTGGTTGCTGTAGGTTATATGCAGGAGAATTTCCCCCCCGGAAGAAAAGAAGTTTGTCTTATCTGATCTGATGTGATCTTGTTTCAGGTGGTCATATTCAAATGGTGTTTTCAAAATGGGTGGGACCTGTGGCTGCTGCCAGGAAAAGAGCTCTGAAAAGCGGGAAGTACAGCTGACCTGCAGTGGCAACACAAAGCAGACCTACAGATACATGCACATCACGGCCTGTGAGTGCAAAATCTGCAAGGGAGACGACTGAAGCCGTCGGGTTCAGCAATGACCCGGGTGAACGGCCCAGCGCTCTTTCAGCCACCTTCGGTCACCATGGAAATCTGAATGTCTTCTTAACCTCCTCAAATTTCACTTTCATAAACAACACATTATCCCCAGAATAATCATGATTTAGTTATGATTTCCAGCTATATCTAATACAGGAAATCAGTTTTGCATAATTAAGTCGTAAAAGGAATTAACAAATTGGTGTAGTGGTGATGGAACCGTAATATCAAGCTGTGTCTTTTGAAATATGAAATAAACCATCTTTGCATCTGTTTTCCCGTTTCTGTGTTTGTCGGTATTGATGTTCACCAGTATGTGGAGAGCTAGACCCTCCATGCCAGTTTGTCTTTGGTCTTTATTGTCACGGTCAAAGACCTCAGGGCGCATGTCAGCTCTCCAGACCACTGGGAGACAGCACACAGGGCAGTCAGCATTACATCTGATCCTTAATCTCACAAGGCAGATGCTGCGTTTTTAACAGGTCAGTGGAAAAAGGTATTTATTGAAGCATCAAACTAGCACATAAGTAAAAAGAAAAAAAAAAGCAACTTCTCTGTACTGCAGATTTGATCATTGAGATAAATGTAACCTATTAACAAAGCCCCGTATAAATATACGAGTGAGGTGGCTCTGAGACAGGGGCTTATTGAATACAACTAAAAAAAAAAAAACAATGGGGAAACAAACCAAAACAACAAAAAAAAAATCAAAGGGGTCAGAAAACAAACAGGGATTAACAAAAAAAAATAAAATAAACAAAAAAAACTAAGCAAACCAGTGAACAAGACTGGGCAATTGAGCAGAATGACATGCAGTAACATCCATAATGACTCACTAAGGAACTCCACAGAGGCAGGCACTTAAATACATAGGAACACCAGGGCAAACAAGGAACAGGTGCGAAGTATAATCAAATTAACAAATCAAAAAGGACTCGGGACAACAAGGAACAGGTGGAGCAGATTACACTGGAGCATGAAACTAAGGAAGCTTAACATACACCGAAACTAGGAAGCATAAAACCCAAAATCAAACAGGACACAAGCAGGGAAGCAAAATAACTGCAACACACACTAGGAACAACAAACCCCCCCAAAAATAAGCATAACTGGAAAGTTATAGCTGCTGTACTGCATAATCAACCCCCTGAGACATGCAGGAAGCCAGGGAATAGGAGAAGACACAAGGGTTAAACAGGGAATGAAAAGCGTCCCAGTCACCGCCGTATCCCTGGATGTGGAAAAGACCATCGACAGGCATGAGTTCCTGAAATTTGGCCTTGCTAAAATTCGGGTTTGGTCCACGGTTTGCAACATGGATTGAAATAATTTACAAGAACCCCAAGGATACCATTATAACAAATGGTGTGATATCGCTATCAGACGTCCCTCTGTCCCCGTTATTATTCACATTGGCTTTGGGGACATTAGCAGCTGCCATTAGGCCAGACCCTAAAATCCTGGCATTAAACAGTAGTGGGAAAGAACAAAAATTAATGCTTTTGGCTGACGACATCCGACGGCCGCCCACCCATTAAATATATTACCACTATTAATTCAAGCACATTTTTACCAGACAGGATATAAAATCAAATTGAGTGAATCTGAGGCTATGCCAATGTCAAAATTGAGTCATTCAAATGCAGTAATATGCCATTTGAGAGTGGAAAACTGGTGACCAAGCAAAACTTTAAGAGCAACTGACCCTTTCTAGGAGCGCGACGTTCCCCACGAGTGTTTGCGGCAGGGTATGGATGTAGATGTACGTGACTGCAGCTGCGGTTTGCATACCTCTCTGACCACTCCGTTTATAGCAAACAGCAACCGGCACTCGCGCAGCGGTAAAACACACACGCAGACACACACCACTCTCTCAGTTCACGAGCACAGCCTTCCAAGGAACATTGTGATAGTGATAAGCTGATGATAGTTGACAAAAGGCTAGGGCCTCCATCTAACAACAATGACAAAAAAAAAACTTTTTTGGCAAGAATTTAGAATTTAGTTTTAGTCTTAGTCATTTACTGAAATGGACTGGATTACACTCACATTTTAGTCTCGCTTTGTTTTAGTTGAGATTCAGTCAGTGGAACTCAGGTTTAATTTTAGTCAGAATTTTCTCAGACAGCTTCATGATATTGAAATGGTTTTTTCTGGAGGATATTTCCCTTGGGAAGTAAGCATACCTAGTCTGAGAATGTGTTACTGACTTACCATGCTTCTTTTGTAAATAAAAATGAATGCCTAAAATTTGTTAAAAAATACAATCAAATTTCCTTCACAGGTTGTATTTATTTTCTGCATACATCAACAACACATACTTGCACTTTTCCCTGTTTCATTTTTGTAATTAGGGCATTAAAACACCCCTCAAATTTAACTGTATGCCCAATTCATACTGTAATAATGTTTGTTACTAAGGCATCAAAACACAGATGAAACATCCATTTATCTGTGTGCAATTAGTGTGTCAGGCCTGCTAGATATCTGACGGGCTCTTTGCGAAGTGTTGGTGACTCCGTCAGGTCGCATTGTAAACAGATATCACATAACGATCGAGCGCCGATTTGCTAGCGCTGATCGCACACCAATTTGCCTCCAATATGGGGCTTTGTCTGCAATTTGCAAAAACTGTCGTTGAGCAAAAAATCAGGGCTAAAATTGTGTACTGCAGTGTGAACTTAGCATTAGCTATACGGGAAACTGGCATTTGTGCCGACATGCACCAATTGGGAAAAACAAATCATCCAATGAGAATTCAGTGAGAGACATTGAGAATTTTTATGTGCAGTTGCAGATTTATCCGTATGTAAATGATTGGTTAAAAAGAATAACAACCAATGCTTTGAGATGGCTACTGTGATCTAGGTTGTCTGCCCAAACAGTGCCAGCAATTTCGTCTCGTCTTTATTCGTCAGACCATAACGAACGGAAATTTCACGATTTTCATTGTGAAACACTTTTTCATTTATGCTGTTGTTACAATTTAGTCATGAAATAAAAGTTCATACACGAATACTTATGGTCAAAATTTTCATTGACAAAATTAACACTGGCTTTGAGACAGTTCAGCAAGGTTGACATTATTTGATAAGCCATTTCGATCCTTAGTTATTGCTAACAAGTACTAACACAGGTACCAAGATATGATGTGTGTGTTCTGTACTGTATATATTGCAATAAACTTCAGAAGGCAGAGCAAAGTAGATCACGATGAGGCCGATGATGATGAATTTGCACTTCAGATACTTTGCTTAACATTTATGGAAGATTGCTCATTTACAACAGACCCATCCATCCAGCTGCGTATCCTGGTTGGGGGTGGGGGGAATTGCACGAGGTTGGGGCATTCCCTGGATGGGGTCTCATTATAACCACTATTTCAAAACACAGGCTATGATCATTTTCAATTTTCCATAAAAAGCAAGGTTAGATTGAACAAAAACAGAAAAATTAACTTAGCAAACTAATAATACACTAGACACACTTGATTTCCTGTCGTTGACATAGCTGGATGCTGACCTCAAGTCTAGCGCACATCTAACACGCATCTGCTCCAGTTTTCTAACAACGAAGTAACCATTTTGTATTCACAGTGATCATGCCACTTGAGAATTTATTATAGAATTAACAGTTACTGAATGTACATGTAAGTCTTTTTGATCCATCACTTCTGTCTTCATTTACTGTGAATCTAGGGAACCAATTCGCTGGAAATCTCTCCCCATCTCTTCCTTGTTTGTGCTTCTTTGGTCACTGGAACTTTAAACTTCCCTGTATGCTTGTCAAAGGCATAAACATGACAAAGTTTATTTTTCCTCTGAATATCTTCTTTGAGATGGACTTAATATTTTACCAAACACCATAAACCCCACTTTGTATTTCTGGATTGGAAGTGAGCTAACCTCCCCCAGTAATCGGGCCCTTTACTTAAAGCAGTCATCATAGTGCATTATAGATGCTTTCATAATGCATTATAATGCATTTATAAAGGATTATAAGCACGGCTATAACTATTTAGGTAATGTACTATTATGAAGGTATCTATAGTGCATTATACATGACTGTTTTAAGTTATGTGCTACCAGCCCTTGTCTTATAGCCTTTTACTCTCTATTCCTCCAGCAGCAGATCAAGTGAAAATTGCTATTTCACAAGAACTGCACCCTTTGCTGGTGTACCATGCAGTTATTATCTTGCATGACGTCCAAGGTTTTCATGCTCCAGTTTTTTCCTGATTCCCTCAATACCCAGACTCAATCTTGCAATAAGATAGTAATCATGAGATACATGTAACATATGCTGTATCACTGCCCGTACACTACCAATTTGTATGTGTATACTGAACAGGGACTCCTATAGCTAACACACCCTCCCTTAAAAAAGAAGAAGTGTTGGGGTACTTTAGGGTTTGTGTGGTATTTCGGGACATTTCACCACAGCATGTTTGTGGTATTTTGTAGTATTTCTGTGGTAGCTTTCTGGTATTTCTGCATTATTGCTTGCTTCTCCTGTAGTCTATTTTGAAGTAGTGGGTATATTATATTGTGTTCATTTGCCCCACCCTCTCCCTCCATGCACATGTACACCCCAGCAGAACACTCCATAACTGGCACCATAATCAGCAAAAGTATTCCTTGTTAACATTTCATCGCCCATGTTTTGTTTTAAAATCCCAGCCACACGGTTGCACATGTATGCATTCTAGCTTCTGAAATGTGCTCATTGGCGCTCAGGAGGAGTGAGGTGTGGGGGGGGAGGGGTGTTGGAGGTCTGTTTGATTGGGTGATTTGAAAGTTTTTTATTTTTTATTTCCTTTCATTTATCGACAACTCCCAAATCTGGTATCCTTGCGTTGGGTAGGTTACTTTAATAATGCTGTAGGTTTCTGCACACATGCTTTAAAATGTAATTTGTAGCATATTCCATTACCAAAGGTTAGTAACATAGTTTAAATACTAAAAAATTAAGCATAATGATAAGGCAATGCTTTATATTCATAATGCCTTTTAATCCATTTGTAGAACATTCAGTGCACCTTCATAATTAATTCATAAAGCACTCAACATTAATAACAAAAATCATAACTGTGTAATCATATAATGTCCATCCAACCATATAATGTTTGCTATTAATATATACTAAATATGTTAACGTAAACTTACATGCTGCTTATGAATATTCTAGGAACGCATAACAAATGCATTATTAAGGTGCACTGTATGCATCTGGCACCAGAGCACCCTAGGCAGTAGTTCTGCAATCAGTTTTGTAATCACATTGTTGGATCTTCATTCACGTTTTGACGCTCAGGTGAAGAGAAAAGAGAAAAGAAAGCTGAGCTGTCAATTGGATCCGATGGTAGGGGAAGAGGCTGGATGGACCTGGCAGACTTAGATGCATAGTGAGGGTATGCTAGGAGCATCTGGTGGAAGCCCCTGTCTGGGAAATCTTCAACTCGCACATCCGGCAGAACTTCTCTGGGAGTCAGGGGACATGGAACCTGAATGGGCCATGTTCTGGGACTCCATTGCTGGGGGGTAGTATGGACCTGTGGCTATGAGGTTCTTGGGATCTGTCATGGCAGCAATCCCCTACCTTTCCTGGTGGTAGAGCTGTCAGGCTGAAGATGGAGGCCTTTTGAGCTTGTGGAACTTGAGAAGCAGCTGACAGGTACTAGCAGGCCAAGCGGAAAGCAGCTTTGGCAGACTGGGGTGGTGGTCCCAGTCTTTAAGAAAGGAGACTGGAGGATGTGTTCCAATTTCAGGGGGGATCACACTTCTTAGCCTCCCTGGGAAGGTCTATGTCAGGGTACTAGAAATGAGGGTCTATCTGTTGGTCAACCCTCGGATCCTAAAGGAACAATGTGGATTCCATCCTGGTCATTGAACAGCTCCTTACCCTCCCAAGGATACTGAAGGGTTCATGGGAGTTTGCCCAACCAGTCTACATGTGTTTAGTGGAAAGGAAAAGGCATATGATCGTGTCCCTCGAGGAGATCTGTAGGGGGTGCTCCAGGAGTATGGGGTAATGGGATCTGTTGCTTCGGGCCATGAGGTGCCTGTATAAACGGAGTGGACTTTGGTTCATATTGCCAGCAGTAATTGAGACTTGTGGGCATTAGCCTTGCCATTCCCCCAGTGGAGCTGGAGGAGGTGGCTGGTTGTCACATTTCAACAATGAAGGAGGTTGAAGCAGGTGTGAGGGGATATAAGGGGTTTATAGGAATGGGAACGGGGCAAACAAAAGCTGCGTGGGGTCAAACAGAAGGCACTATTAGCAATGGGGGAAACCACAGGAGCACACACTAGGGCAACTACAATTATGGACCTGGGGAGCGCTCTAATACGCCACTAATGAGGAGCAAATGAGAGGCATCTGGTGTGAATCACACGAGGGCTGAAATGAGACAAGGCAAATGATCAGCAGGCGTGGCTCATTACAGCTACACTAGGGAGACTAGGGAGAGAACGAGGGGGCAGGGTGTGACAGTATCCCCCCCCCTGCCCCCCCGCATGCACCCCGGACACTCCAGGCAGACCGAGGAGGGGACCCACAAGGAGCCACACCGAGCCACACCAGGGAGTGAATGGGAGGGCAGGAATGCAGGGAGTGACACTGGTGAGAGGGAGGGCTTGGCATTCTTGCTTACGCTGCTGCCCCCATGACCCAACCCTGAATACCTGGCAGAAAATGGATGGATAGATGGATGGATGAATGTAGCATGAAGGTGCAGTTAATATAAAGCATTGCATTATATTATACAGAACATCTCACCTGAGAATAGTTTAATAAATTCATGCCGTTCTCCTTGTGTGACAGTCATTCTCCCTAATCATAAGTGGTCCAATGCAACTGCGTATACGCCCACATACAACAAACACATAAAACCCAAGGAAAAGGTTACATTTGCAGCGTGAAAAAATATCGATTCCATTGCTGAGCTATAAGTGAATTACCTGCCTATTTCATGGTCAGATGTCGTTTACAGAAAGGTCCTGTTATTAGGGGTCCAGGCAGTGTTACTGTAGCTGCAGGATCCCTGTTGTTGTTTCATATTTTATTATTATTACTTTATTTAACACAGTCACAGCGTTTGTAATAGTTGTTTTATGTTTGATTGTTCTCTGCTAATTTAACCCTTGTGTACATGGAACTTTCAGTAACAACAGCTGACAGCAGCTTGGTGGCAGGCAAATGGAGCTTGCATTGCACTGTAACATTCCTTTCTTTAATGTTCCTGAATATGAAATTGAGTTCCAAGAAAATTCTTTCATCTCATTTGTGAGGTTTTTTTCTTTTAGGCCCTGGGGGCATGACACCCCCGAATAGCTTATTATTGAATACCTTCCATCCATTATCTAAACCACTTAGTCCCCACTGTGGTGGTGGGGGGCCCGGAGCCTTGGGTACAGGCGGGAACCAACCCTGGGTGGGCGCCAACACATCACAGGGTATACAAACTCACAACTACAGGGCCATTTTAGACACACCAATCAGCCTACCCTGCACGCTTTTGGATTGTGGGAGGAAATCAGAGCCCCTGGCAAAAAGCCATGTGAACACCGGGAAAGTGAGAAGTCCACACAGAAAGGACCCATGCAGGACCAAACTCAGGACCTTCTTGCTGGGAGGCAGCAGTGCTAATCACCACTCCACTGCGCTGCCAACTTGCTCTTCAAAACAAAAATGATGTACATTGAAGAGAAACTAGTCTCTTTAGTAACATAAATCTTTTTGTAAAGCAAATGTATTTTGAATAGTTCTGTTTATGTGGTAACTGTAATGGAAATCCCTGTAGTATATTACATGGGGTTTCTGTGGTATTCCTGTGATATTTTACATGGGCGTTCAGTAGTATTCCCAAGATAACCTTGTGGTATTTGGGTAAGCAAATAAAAAACAAATGTGACACTTTATTCACTCTTAGTTGCAGAAAAATGGGTTCTGCCTAAAACTCTCAAAGGTTGAGAATCTTCTGCTTTCTGCCAGTTCTCTTAAGGGAAAGATTGCTCTGATTTGTACCTTACTTCTGTATTCAGACTCATCTTCTTATGATTCTCGTAAACCGGTGTGGGAACATGATCTTAGGATATCATTTTCTCCTGAAGAATTGAGTGAGTATTGTAGCAGATTTTTTCCTCAATTGTCTTCTATTGCTATACACACTGTAAGCAACATTGTAATTTTTTCAGAAGATTTATGATACCCCAGTCCACCTTGAGAAAATGTTCCCATCTACCTTGAATTAGTGTTACAAATGCAGTTCACATACAGGATCTTTTTTCCAATTGTTTTGGTTGTGTGAACATATCCAGAGATCCTGGAAGGAGGTTCCTATTGCAATTCAAGACGTTATTGGGAAATGATTTGTAATGCCACCTTCCTTTTACTTGCAGAACCTCCTGATATGAGCGCTAGATCCATGCTTACTTTCCTCTTATTTCTGTCTAAGAAGTGCATTCTGCTTTTATGGTCTACTCCTACTCCTCATGTCCCCAGCACTGGCATGTGCTCCTCACAGATATGGAGTCTTCACTCGCCGGAGTTACTGACCCACGATTTGCATCGTAAGTCAGATGAATTCAGCAGCAGGAGCAGCTCTGGGCTCCTTCGTATTATTTTCTCTGAAGACCTTGATTTTTCCGACTTCTATGTAAATTCCTCCATTTATTTTTCTTTAACTGCTATTCATTTGTACAGGTTATACTGTTTGTTTACTTTTCTTTTTACTTATCTGATATATTTGTACATGAATTGCAGCACGTACGGTTCAGGTGGGTTTTGTGGTTTTTTTGTGTATTTGTATATGAGTATATGTGTGTGTGTGTGTATATATATATATATATATATACACACACCCACATGTATTTACATTCACATAGATATATTAGTATGATTTTCATTGTATATTATCTTTTATGACTTTTTTGGACAAAAAAAAACCCTGCTTGAAATCAATAAAAATAAAATGATTTTAAAAAGGATGCATTTTATTTCATATTAATTTCCCTGTGTATTATCTTTTTTTAATGAAAAATACTGCTTATGCCAATTCACATAAACCAGTTACACCACCTGACCATGTTACTTGTGTGGTCAAAGGCCATTGTTTGTCAAATAAATTGACACTGAAAATGAAACATGACAGTCAAGGTCAACTGAATTTGGTATTTTATTTTATTGCAATGTAGAAAAAAAAACCTCTAACAATAGGAATCGTGAACATGACTTCTTCATGGAAAAAAATATTTAATTTCATTGAGTATATTGTTCACACCAGAAGCAACAATGAGGAGCGGAAGAAGGACCAGCAGGACCAGGAGAGGCGGTGTGAGTCCGCGGAGCAGGAGCAGCAGGAGCAGGAGCAGCAGGACCAGGAGAGGCTGTGTGAGTCTGCACTGCAGGAGCAGCAGGGGCTGGAGCAGCTGCGTGGTGAGCTAGCCAGGTGAGAGCAGGAGCGCGGCCACCTGAAGCGCCTGGCCGAGGCAGCGGAGACGGCTGAAAGGAGGTGTATTATGGCTTGGAGGCACGATGAGCCAGAGGAGCAGAGTGGCCTGTGCCAGCAGGACCTGGAGCAGGGCAACGAGGCCTTCTTATCCACATGGCGGGGGGACAACAGGTCCCTGTTATGCCGCATAAGGGGAAGGGTTGGCGACTGGGGGGACCTGCCATGCCAGCGCCCACCAGCTAAAACGCCGCCTTCCGTATACTGAAAAGGGAGTCCTGTAGCTAACACACCACTTATGTATATTTATTCTTATTTTTATACAGGTTTGTTTTACTTTGTATTACATATTTCCTTTCTACCATAATCCTGAAAGTAGGTGGAGAAGCATTTCACTACACAGACGTATAGTGCATGTGACAAATAAAAACTGTATTCAAAAAACAGTCCCTCTTTCACATTCGCTGGAAATGGGGGCTGGCATAGTGGTGAAGTGGTTAGTATTGAAAACACACACCACTGGGACCAGGGTTTGAGTATCCGCCATGGCTTCATTTGTGGGGAATTTGCATGTTCTCTCTGTGTTGTCATGGGGTTTTCTCTGGGTACTCCAGTTTCCCTCCACAGTCAAAAAACATGCTGAGATTAATTTGTGTGTGAGTGTGCCCTGTGATGGGTTGGTGGCCCATCCTGGGTTGTTCCCTGCCTTGCACTGTAGGATCCAGGGTAGGCTGCAGACCCCCCGCAACCCTCAATAGGACAAGCAGTTACAGAAAATGGATGGAAATTAGTGACTTTTCCTTCTTCAATTAACAAGCTATCTTTTTTAGTTTTCAGAACATTAGAAAGAGTAGATAAATTTCTAACTTGTAATCTGTAAAGGCAGATTATGTTTTAACAGTGTTTTCCACTTTCTCAAATCTGAGACATGGTACATCAGTCATGCCCATAGCCAATTGAGAAAATGTTTATTTTTATTTTGCAAATTTATTACCATGTCAACAGGAAAAGAAATGAATCTTAAAACACTTAATTGAAGTATGTTAATTACCAGAGAAGTAACAGGACACCACAGTTGGGACATTATGCCTGTATATCTGTATATCTTTAAACATCCTAATGATCCCACAATGATAATTCTGAAATTGTCACTCCACATGCGTGTATTGGCCCTGAAGGTCAGACTTTCCTCATATTGTAGTAAAGTGATGCTTAACAGATCATAATAATGTGAGAAAGTGTCTTTGCCATAGTTCACTGTTTTTACTGTATCCACAATATTTTCACTTTCATGATTAGTGTGTATTTAGATAGTTTTGAAGAAGCAGGCAGCTTCCATGCAAGGTCTGTGTTAGGTTGGTGTTTTAGGGTCCAGGATGTCGGCATCCTGTTTGACGTGTACACATTAATCACTTGTGAAAAAATGATGAGAAGCAAGTAAGATTCTGAAAAGATTTGAAAATTTCTCTTGAGATTAACCTGCATCAGGCATTTTAACATCTTTTCTGACTGTTACTTAAACTTAAAATGGAATATAACCAGAAAGTGAATGATATTACAGCTAACTATGTGTAAAGACTGAAACAAGATGTTTATTATCCTCGTCATTCTGACACAATTTACACACCTATTACAATGTAGCTTTTTGTTAAAGATGTCGACTTGGCAGTGCTTCAGCAAGTCTGGTTATGTACTGTAAAGCTAGTGCCAGTTAATTATTTTAATTAGAGCTGAAAAACACGTTATGCACAGAATAAGAAGCAGTCTGTGTAGATAAAGGATGTTACATCCTCATCAGGGGATGGATTATTCAAAGAAGGGTGTGAACCCAGTCAATATAAATACTTGTTAGAGGGAAGGTCACAGCATCTCAGACAGGC
>JAODJW010003457.1:0-11880 GCA_026777045.1 Hyperopisus bebe | reverse complement strand
TCACCATGGCTGGTCGTGAGCATCCCACAAGCCTGGCTGTTTCTGAGACACTCTGGCCCAGTCCTATGACCACAATGATTTGGCCCTTGTCAAAGTCATTCAGATCTTCATCCTTGCCCATTTTATCAACATGTTGACTACAAGTACCAAATGTTAACTTGTGTCATCAGATCACTGGTTTGAGCCCCAGCCTCGGCAGAACAGTCACATGTCCTTGGGCCCTTGAGCGAGGCCCTTAATCCCCAACTCCAGGGGTGCTACACATTGGCTGCCCCAGTGCTATTACCCCAAGTTATGATGGGGTCGGTGAAAAGAAGCATTCCAATGTACCTGTACTTGTACTTGTGCAAATGGCAAATAATGCATGTTTGTTTATTAGCCTAAAATATTGCAGACCTTGACGTGCACTGTTTTTACTAGCTAGTCAATGTTATTAGCTTCACGTGGGGGTGGTTATAATGTTTTGGCTCATGTAAAGTTTATCTAGTAGCAGTGTGGCCCCTTTGAACACAGGTGCAGAATTGGCAGAAAAGATAACCTCAGTTCCACGCATCATCAAAACACATTTTCCTGTTCAGTTCCTGCCCAAGTCCTTCTGGGAACAAAATTGCAAGGTACAGCTATATAAATTTTACGGCTGATGATCACATAATATAGCCGACCTGAAGTCAAATTTGTTTGTGTTTTTCTTCACACAGATCATTTATGTGGCCCGTAATGCTAAAGACAATGTTGTGTCCTACTTTCACTTTGACCGCATGAACATAGTGCAACCTGAACCCGGAGACTGGCCCAGTTATCTGCAGAGGTTTCAGGAGGGAAAAGGTGAGTAGATATGGGGGTAATTATGAGCGGGATTGTGCAGGACCGTGCAGATGGAGTGACTCGAGTATGCAGCTGTCCAAGACGTGTAAGAAAGAGTGGGTCAATAGAGAACGGTAGCATCAATGTACCCAAACCATTCATCCAATTTCAGAAACTGCATATGTGCACACACAATTTGGTAACTCCAATTAGCCTCAGCATTTTTGGACTGTGGGGGGAAACTGAAGCAACTACAGGAAACCCCATGATGACATGGGGAGAACATGCAAACTCTACACATGGAACACTGGCAGACACTAAAACCCAAGTTGCAGAGATGTGAGGCAACAGTGCTTACCACTGCACCACCATGCCACCCTTACCCAAACCCTTTCATTATTAAAAAATGGAAAGATATGGGGGAAATTATGAGCAGGATTGTGCAGGACCGTGCAGAGTGAGTGACTCAAGTATGCAACTGAGTTTTTTTGGTCATGTGACATGCATTGCCACACTCTCTTTTCACCCTACTGTCCCAGTGGTGTTTGGCTCATGGTACGACCATGTGAAAGGATGGTGGGAGAAAAAGCAGACATACGCCAACATCCACTACATGTTCTATGAAGACCTTGCTGAGGTGAGAACCTGGAAATAGCCACAGAAGTTGCACCATAGTCCAGCAACAAACTAAAATAACGCAAATGTCAGTAACAAAGGCAGGTGCAGTGAAGATGAACCGCTAAGTAACACAGATCATTAGGTTGTTGTATTGCACCGTCATTCTAAACTCAGACTGCTGTGTTTCTTAGGACACGGCCCAGGAGATAGAGAAGATCTGCTCCTTCCTGAACATCTCACCAACGCAGGAGGAGAAAGATCACGTGATAAAAGAGGTGGCATTCGACACCATGAAGAAGAATAAAATGGCAAACTACTCCACCATCAGTATCATGGATTTCAAAATTTCACCATTCATGCGAAAAGGTGGGTGATAACAACAGAACACTCAGGAAAGGTCCAACAGGTTTTATTGGGGAGATCCGAAGCAGAGTCCAAAGAACAAAGAAATATCTGTCCAATCTGAGTAAACAAAGCTAGAGGGAAAACCATAACTGTGGTCAAGCCGAGTGCAGGGGAGTCCGACAGCCGAGAGGTCTGTCCGAAGACGCTGACAGGACACACGGGGAGCTGATAGGAGGGAAGATCAGGGCTGGGTCAGACGGGAGCAGGAAGGTTCAGGAGGTGCAGGAAGGGGGAGCAGGGAAAGCCGGGCGGATCAGAGCTGAAACAAAGACAAAGGTGGAAATCACTCAAAAATTGCATTACAAACAATACCTCGCACGGAATGATGGTCGTGCGAGATTTAAGTAGCTAAGGGGGTGTGTCTCTGATAATAATTTAAAAGGCCCAATACTCACTAAAGCCTGATACATTGATCATATACAGTGGTCTTTATCTCCATGTCTTCCCTCTCATTTAAAACATCTTCTGTTCATATATGTGGCACAATCAGCATTTTACAGCAGATAGTGTATGACAGGTCAGTATCTGTCATGATTTTTGATTGCTGCCATTGCTACAAGTACACTGGTAATCAGTAACCACAAAACAATATAATTGGGTTTTTATTGTATTATATGTATTATATTGTATAATTCACAGATTATGAGAAGGTGCATCAGTTTGTTATGATCTAATATGAGCCTGTGGCACTCGGACATATTGATGAATATTGATGAATTAATTTGGCCGATTGATGAATGTCTTGCAGAATTTACATGCAGAGATACCAGAGCACTTATCAAGAGAAATAACAGAAACAGTCTGTTCATCTCAAGTGTTTATTTCTAGATTCTGATCAGAATGTGTTCTCTCTTTTTCTTTCTAGGAAAGGTTTCCGACTGGAAAAATCATTTCACTGTGGCTCAAAATGAGCAGTTTGATGAAGTCTATCAGAAAAAGATGGCAAACACCACCCTCAGGTTCAGGACAGAAATATAGCTTGCAGTGTAAAAATAAAAGGCATACTCAGGCTCGTGTACCTGTGCTGTTCAAAGTGCTGCCACTAGATGGAGCTAAAGATTTACAGAAGCACAATCAGCCTGAATGAAGATCACAGGGAATGTGTGAAGGGGGATTTACAGCAGGTGGACTAGATTTGGCAATTGTAAAATTTCGTAATAGGAGCAAAGACAGATGGAAAATCATACCACAAATATACATTGTATCATATAAAATATTATAATGAATAATGTAGATCTGCTGTAGACACAGAGCGCTAAACTACATGGTTCCTTAAAGCTGTACTGCCAGAACACATGTACTGACATCGCAGGCTTCTCAAAAATAACAGACATCTACAACAGCATCTTTCACCTTATTGCCCCTTTTCCATCAAAATTAAAATGTTCTTAAACTGACACAACTGTGCTGTGTATGTATTTAAACCTGCCACCGCCTTTGTATGCAGGCATATATGACAATTTCTGAAACTGCGAATATACATCACTGTGATCATTCGCAAGTGGATTAGCTGAATATGATGTCAGACAGGCACAACAGCAGAGCTCAATCAAATTTAGGCTCTGCTTATCTTTTTCCCACATCTGTGTGATGTTACTCTCCCTATTACACTGATAAATGTGGACACCTTGGTAGCAAAGTCATTAGGAAGTGGTACTTTTCTGGGAGTGCTCTGATAACGCAGAAGGAAAGATAAGATACTTTATTATCAACATGCTGTTCATATAATGGAAATTTGTGTGGAATCAGTCCTTACAGTAGCACATAATACACAGAATGAGAAAAAGAACAATTCATACAACACACAGAATACACAGAGTGACACAATAAGGACACAGAATAGACAGAATGATAGAATAAGGACACAGAATAGACAGAGTGATATGATGAGGAAAATAATTAGAATTATAGAGATATTTACACTGTAAATATGATAATTAAATAGGGTGATGAAGATGGAACAGTCAAAATAAAGTCATTTTTACAGGACATCTCTATCACAGAAATATAACATGGACGATAGGCCATCACTTAAAGTAATATGTTTTGCATATTTGACATAATAGTTACCATAGGAAGGAATCTTTATATAGCAAGATTTTTGTAAGTAATATATGCAAGCAAGACAATGATTTATGAAGTATTAAGGTAAATAAACACAAACCCATTATTCAAGTGTTGGTATTAGTATTAGGGATTCACTGATACCAATACCGGCATCGGGTATCGGGCCGATACTGCACTCATACACTGATACTCGTACTCGTAAAAATTGCTCGATACCAAGGACTAATACCACTCAATTGCAACATCACGCTAAAACTCAAAGCTGTGGTATTTTTTCAGACTGTAAAGTCTATTATGCTAAAGTGGGAAGAGGAATAAGGGACAGCACACCACTGAATTAACACAAGCAATCTGATCAAACGACCCACCATAGTGCAAAGTACACAGAATTTGTTAATGCTAGCAGAGAAAAACCGCAAAAACAAACTTTAGCGCAAATTATGGAAAAGCGAGAGAAAATGCAACCGACGCATTATTTATATCAAACATTAAATAAGTTTAGTTATTTAATGTTACATATAAGGAATGTTTCAGGTTCAATCGCAAATATAAGTACAGATGGGTGCATTTTGTCTTCATTTTTATATAAAAAACAAACGTTACCAAGCAGACCAGTCACACCTCTGGTGGTCTGGGTCGCTGCAAAGTATACAAATGACATTACCTGACAGTGCCATCTTCCAGTAGATTGTAGGTTCGAATCCCCCACCAGCAAGTCACCACTGAGGTACCCTGAGCAAGGTACCGCCCCCGAGCACTGCTCCCCGGGCGCTGAATTAGCTGCCCCCTGCTATGTCACGAAAGTCACATATGGGTCAAATGCAGAGGACAAATTTCGTTGTTGCGCATTGTGTGCTGTGCTGTGTTGACAATGACCACTGATCACTAAATTCTAATTCTAATCTAACATTCAAGAATTAGTAGAACACGTAACCAGCGAATGATATGGCAATTTCGGGCATTTTGTATTGTAACATTAAGGGAGACATCCAGAACAATATAGGGCATAACAAAGTTTAATTAACAAATGACATTAATGCTTATCTTATACAGCACTTCACTAGAACCTCACAGGGACAGGCATTTAAGTTACACCTGGTGGGCTGGAATTTGGTTTAAAATGTAAAACAAAACAATTAAGGTGTAAAGTTCAGAGGTTGAGTACGTCTCAGGGTTTTATGACTCTGCCAGACCCGGTAGCGATGGTTTGAGAGGGGTTAAAGTCTGTGGCTGTGGTCTGTTGTTTCGGGTTGCTTGGGTGGTGGTTCCGCAGTATCAGGCGTGACCTTTTGGGTATCCGATGTTAAAACACCTTCTTGAGTCTCCAGTAGGTGGTGCCGATTACGCCTGAGTGTAGAACCTCCATGTGTCTACACATAATATGAACGTGGGGTACCCGCCACTTCCATGACTGTGGAACGCCCAGATTGGTTCTGTATACGTACTGCAACTCCAGCAGGCAAGGTGGACAGTGGTTTGACTGCTGTCGTAATACTTCTTCTGCCTCACCTGGCACACTTCCCTCCTGGCACGAACTGTGCTTCAACACACAACTTCAGGCTGCAGCTGCTTGCTAGTGGTTGGAAGAGTGGAACGCAACCGCCTGCTCATAAGGAGCTGTGCTGGTGATTTCAGACCATCAATGGGCGCATTCCTGTACTCCAACAGGCTGAGATAATGATCTGACCCCTCAGCATGTGACAGGAGTGCTTTGGCGGTTTGGACAGCACGTTTTGCCAGCCCATTGGTTTTTGGGTATGACGGACTGCTCGTCATGTGGGAGAAACCCCATGTCTGAGAAAAAACTGAAAACTCACATGAGCTGTAGCAGGGGCCATTGTCACTTATAATGGTTTCCGGTATCCCAAATCTTGCAAACATGGCTTTGAGCTTTGTGATGACTTCTGCAGACATCTGACTTGCTAGCTTTTCCACCTCAAAAAAACGGCTATAGTAGTCCACTGCTACTATGTAGTCTGCACCATTCCAAATGAACAGGTCTGTGCCAATCATCTGCCAAGGCCTCTCAGGAACAGGGTGTGCGATCATAGGCTCTTTGGGGTTAGCATTATGCCACTCCAAACATATGCTACATGTCCCCACTAATTCTTCTATCTGTCTGCTCATTCCCGGCCAAAATAAAATGTCCCTGGCCCGCTGCTTACTCTTTTCCATGCCCAGGTGACCCACGTTCAAGCGAGAAAGCATCTCTGCTCTGAGCACATGCGGCATGATTATTTTCTCACCTTTAAGAAGAATGCCATCTGCCTCCGTGATCTCGTCCCGGTGGTTCCAATACTTTGCTATCAAAGGGGGGCATTGCTTTCTTGATACAGCCCAGCCTCGGTGGATGGTTTATCACAGTGCAGAGAGCTGCGTGTTCCAGGCAGTGGCAGCTCTTATCTCAGCCATTTTGCGGTCACTTACAGGTGCATTACTGATCACTGTGTGGATCTGTAAGTCCATTGCATCGCTGAGAGAAACATCACAGCATACAACTGATTTCCTAGACAATCCATCAGCAACTGGGATGTCTTTCCCAGGCCTGTACCTGACGTTGATGTCATATTTTTGGAGTTGCAGCATCATACACTGTAGACGGGGGGGGAGCTGCTGCCAAGGGTTTCCCCAGAATTGATTCTAGCGGCTTGTGGTCCGATTCAATGATTACGGGTCGCCCATAAATATATTGATGGAAGCGCTTGCATCCGAAGGCTATTGCATAGAGCTCTTTCTCAATTTGGCCATAATTTTGCTCTGTGTCGTTTAGGGCTTTTGAGGCATATGCTACTGGTCTTTCCTCCTGCAGTATCATGGCTCCTAAACCATTCATGGAGGCATCAACTTGGAGTGTCACTTCCTTAACAGGATCAAAGTAGGTAACTACTGCAGCATTATCTTTCAGCAGCTGACAAAGTGGGGAAGTCGCATCAGAAAGCCTGGGTGCAAACCTGGAAAGGTATGTAACCATCCCAAGGAAGGTCTGGAGCTCCGCCTTGCTGTGGGGTGGCTCCATGTCCTTGATCACTTTTCTTGGGTCTGGTTTGAGTCCATCCTTTGTCAACTTGTGTCCGAAGTAGCACACTTCCTGCACACAGATGGTGCTTTTCTCCGGGTTGAGCTTAATGCCTCTTTCTCTGGTCCTCTGCAACATGGCTCAGAGGTTGGCATCATGCTCCTCCCTACTGTGGCCATACACCAGAATGTTATCAACAATGGCAGACACACCCTGGAGCCCTTCATATGTTTCGTCGATGCGCCTCTGGAATTCATCTTGGGCTGATATTATCCCAAATGGGAGCCTAAGGAAACGGTACCTCCCAAAGACAGTATTAAAGGTTGTTAACATTGATGACTCATGGCTCAATTTAATCGCCCAGTATCCAGACCATGCATCTAGGCCTGTTGCGATAAACGATAAATCAATTAATTGCACGATAATTAAAATGAGGTAAATAATTTTTCCGGCCGCGATAATTTTCATTTGCATGCTTGTTTTTCTCTCTACAAAATGGGAATATCGGCTGTTTTTAGCAAACCGGCTCATTTGCCTCAGCTCACTAAGAAGAACTGGCTCTTTCGGTTCCTAACCGGCTCTTTGTAAAAAACTCACCCCTCTCTTCGTTTAACCTGATGCTAATTAGCGTGACCTGATTTGAGCTTGTTAAAAATACAGTAACATGCCGTCTCGTGGGTGGGGTTTTTCGGAAGACAACGTGTTCCAGTCACAGTCGTCCTTAATGTTTAGGCAGCTCAAAAACCCGGACAATTCTATAATTATCAATAAAACGGCTCTTGAACAGGAGCCGGCTCCCATCGTTCACTAAAAAGAGTCGGCTCAAAGAGCCATCTCGTTCGCGAACGACACATCACTAGTAATGAGGCGTGAACTCATGTCAGTGGGCTCTTTGCACGTCAGCTTCCGCGTTCATGGAAATGCGCCTCACTCATTTCCGGTCTGTGAAAAATAGCATTGGTTTACACATGGCGTTCACAGGACTTGCCCAAACATGACGAACGACATACATCGCTTTTGTAAATCCTTCTCCAAAGTACCAACAAGTAAATTAGAGAAGGGCTTTAAGATGTTTGCCTTGTCTTACATCCACGGATACGAAGGGGAGTATTCGTTCAACTTTGTGGCTGGCGTTAGCTATAGCTTACGCTAATAGACGTACTCCCGGACAGTGATAGTGCATGCATGTGGCAATGAAGTAACGATGAACATCCCCAGTCATTCTAGCGGAGAATGTTTAACTTAGTATGTTCTATATGTGCTTAAGTACACATTGCATTAATCTGTATTTGCTATTCTTAGCGTCAAACAGAAACACGGGAACAGGAGAGGTTGCTGCTACAGATCCATGAAGATGCACGACAAACATCATAGTGTAAAAGTATGGCAGCACTGGTACTTTGTCAGTAACAATATTCTGATTTGTGTTATATAGACTCATCAAAGCTTATGATAAACCGCCATAAAACGAGCCACGCGAGATGTTGCAGCGAACGCTTTCAGACAATGTTGTGAAAATACGCTATATAAATAAAACTGAATATTTAGGTACAGTATTATACTCTATTATATAGTGTATTTTAATTATACACAGTTCAGTAATTTAATTTGTACAGTACTGTAATTTGAAAAGCGTTTGAAACGGTTGTACTGTATTTTGCAATCAAAATTAATTACGTTGTTCGTTTTATTACCTATTATTCATGTAAGAATACACGTCAGTTAGACTGAGACATGAAGAAAAAATCGGTTATGATGATCATCCTGTCACGCCCACAGGGGTGGGGCCAGACAGGTGCAACGCATCCACTGGCAATTAATCCACCTTATTCCCAGCCTGCACTATGCCACACCCCCATGCCAGAACTGCCTGAGTTTTTGACACATACAGTGTCCTGTCTTCTCTCCTAAATCTCTGGCTGTGAGAGGATCTAGCTGGTCCTCTGTGTACAGGTCCAGCAACCTTCAAGCACATGATAGTCTGATGCAAGACCGGCCTAACACAAGGCAGATATACTTGGTGACACAATCAAGTGTTTAAGTGCTTGGCAGCTAAACTAGAGAGCGAATAACCATCAATACCATACCTCTTAACAAGCAGGCAGCACCCCAACAACCTGCATCCTTCATCTGAGAAGAGGAAAAACCTAACACTAACCCTTCACATCCCGAGTCAGAATGACTGAATATGGCCAGGGACTGGGAAATGTGAGTGAATCTAGGTCAGAGATTCATTTTCCCATCGGAAATTGCAACAACCACCCTGCAATCAGAACTGGTCCTCCGGTCCAACTCCTGCAAACATGCTTACGTCATCAGGCTTCAGTCCCGTGGGAGGATGCAGTTGACGAAGCTCATGAACTTAAGAAGCTGCGGTACACCAACCTAGCAGCTGAAGCATAGGACAGGATGGAATGTGAAAGTACGCCCAATTGCAGTGGGGTGCAGGGGTTTTGTAGCCAGTTCCACAGCCATGTTCCTCAGGTAAGTATGTGTCAGAGGGCAAACGCATAGGAAAGTAATCAAGGAACTGGCCACTGGCTGTGTCTGAAAAGGAAAGGTGCTGCTTAGACTACCAAGGTGGCCAGCTGACGATGAGACACACACCTAGGTCTGATCAGCCTGTGGTGGGCCTGCCTCAGCAGAGGGTGTCATGTGATAAATGTTCAAAAACACTCAATGATGTGGAGGTACACAACTGCTGATGTGTCCTTGTGGTGGCAACGTCACCTAGTGGCCATCTGCAAAAAATGCCCTCAGAAGACAATTGTGGTGCAGAAACACAAGGGATTGTAACACCCAGTCCTTCTTTTAAAACATCAATTATATGAAATGTTGATATGAAAATTAACCTGAAACCAGTTGTGACTGGTGGCCATGTTGAAAAATGGTTGTCACTGCTGGCCATTTTGAAAGATTTCACTTGTAAAGTGAAAGCAGGCGTAGGGAAAAGTGACGGGGGCTTTATTTAAAAACACAACAGGCAAAACAAAGAAAATGGACCGCAAGGGGTAAAAACAGGGTGAGGAGAGTCAGGAGAGAACACAAGGCACAGGGTAAATTGAGGAGCACATGCAGGCAGCAGCATTAGAATTAGAGCTCAAGACAGGGAGGCACTATATACACTAGTGACGAGGGAGCAGACGAGAGGCACCTGGGATGATCCACACAAGGGTTGTAACAAGAGGAAGGGTTAAACAGGAGTAACAGCCACACAATGAAGAGAATGAGGGGAAAGGAATGCGGGGCATAACAGGACACCCCCCCTGAACACATACACTCTGGGTATGCGAGGCAGGCCTATGGGGACAGCACAAGGCAAAGGACAGAAAAGAGCTGACACAGAGGAAACGACAGACAAAGCACTTGGATGCCAGACAAGGTAGGGATAGGGACCCATGGACCAACATACTGAGACACACAACCAGACAGGATTCAGGACAGACAAGACATCATCAGTGTTAGGATTACACACGGGGCCTGGAATGAAAACCAAGACAGCTAAGACCTGACAGAACAAGGTCACAAAGGACGTTCAGGTAAGGGAGGACTAGGACCAGGATGAAAACGCAAAGGAACATCATTAGGGCTTAGGGCACATATCAGGACAAACGTGAGATTTAGGCAAGGGAGTCAAACTGGGGCATGGAGCTGGTCAAAACAGAAGACATGGGGAGCAACAGACACATCAACCATAAGACGGACAAGTGGAGGGTCATCAGGGCCAGGGACAGACATACCAAGGGAAACCATGGGCTTGAGAGTGGACAAGGTGGGATAGGGTACTGGGACAGGTACTGAGGCAGGGCAGGGCAAAAGGACCAAAGTGGGGAAGATCCTGGAGGAACCAAAGAACCACAGGAGCGGTAAAGACTAAGACAGGGGCTCTGTGGGCCCACTGTAAACAAGGCAAGGACCCCAAGGAGGGCAAGCAGGCAGGCAGGCACATCGGGACAGATGAGGTGAAGGGCTAACAGGTGGGCAAGCATGTCGGGATAGACGAGGCCAGGGCTGCAGGCGAAGAGAAGGTCGTGAGAGAGTGCACCGGTACAAGGGCCGACAAGGTGGAGGCCATAGGACGGCGTGCGGGTACCGGGGCTGACGTGCAGGGGGCGCAAGAAAGCATGCCTGAACAGGGGCCGATGAAGAAAAGGCCACAGGAGAACAGACCGTAGCAGGGGCTGGCGAGGCGAGGGCCGCAGCAGAGCGTGCCAGAACAGGAGCTGGCGAGGAGGTGGTCATAGGTAGGCAACAGGCAAGGGCCGTTGAGGCGATAGTCATAGGTAGGCCACAGGCCAAAGCCAATGTCTGTGAATAGGGTGCAGCCGGAGCAGCAGGTGCAAAGTAGAGCACAACTGGACTTTTCAGGAACTAACCAAGCAGGGCACTTTTGGGAAGGCAGAGGCCCCATCGAAGTCAAGACTTCGGAGCTGCAGAAGTCTCAGGGCTGGCAGAGCAGGGCCCAAGAGCACCTGGCTGCAGATCTCCACTGAAGTCACTGAAATTAATATGTTGTTCACGAACATTGAATATGTTTTTATCTTCAATTTAAAAATAAAAAGTGACTAGATAATGCGGGATTGGTGAATGAATACTCTACTGTCAACAGTTACATTTCACCTACAGTAAATAGGTGAAAATTAACATTTTTGGAGCTAATATTATGTCAAGGTGGATTACTTGAGCTGGCCCTATTGGGATTTTGCTTGTGTTTGAATATTAATGCTGATCATTTTAATAATGACTATATTTTCAGGAAGAAGAGCAGCAGCCTGAATACTCAGCTAGACCTGAAGATGTGGAGACAATAGTTGAAGGGGTGGGTTTGTTTCCCAGTATCTAGCTGTGAGATACTTTTGCCGCAGCAGTTAAGGTATAAGAAGACAATTTTTCTTTCTTTTTTCCATAGGACACTGATGCATCCAGGATCCTCCTTCATTGTAAACATGCAGCAGTGTGGGTTGAGGCCA
>JAODJW010003456.1:0-11896 GCA_026777045.1 Hyperopisus bebe | reverse complement strand
TTCATTTTAGAGTCTTAAAGCACTTATGTAAGTCGCTCTGGCTAAGGGCGTCTGCCAAATGCTGTAAATGTAAATGATTAAAAAAGTTGTCGGAAACAGAAGCTCGCAAACACAGAAGGCGATGTACTGGGTTTATTGTCAATAACAGGCAAACAGAACAGGATTCAGCAAGCAGAATCGGAGTCGTGGTCGCGATGCGGAGATCAAAAGCCAGTCCTATAAGTGGCGTGCGAGACGCGGGGCAAGTACAAAGGAGAGGTCCGAGGGGAACGGGATGGAACGGATTAGGGGTAGACAATAGGAAGAACGCTCTGTACTTCTTATGAAAACGCTCAACAATACCTGGAATAGAATGCAGCGCAGAACAGGACTAAATAGGGAGTTAAGCAGGCGATATCACTCAGGTGTGCCCCCTGCATTCTCACGAGGGAAGCGTGTAATGTTTGTTACCCACTAAATTAGAGACAACGACAATTTTACAACTGGAGGCATTTTAATTAGCAACCACCCACGCGTATATAAGGGCAACGTACATAATTCCTTTCCGTCTTGTCCCCCACATGTATCCTCTCGTGACCCGATCACTCGGCGCCGAAATTTATCCACGTAATATAGTTCTTGAGTTTGCGCTCACATGACACCTCCCCTCCTTTGAGTCAAAGGCGCAGATGCATGCAGGCTGTAATAAATTCCCTTAAGAAATAAGCTCAAGTAAACTCAAGTTTAATAGTAACAGTAGAAGTAGCAAAAAAGTAGCAAAAACAGCATGGGCAGTAATATACTTCATCAGGGCATTTGTAAGAGACATAAAGGGATAAATGCTTAAACCATTTAAAAATTGCAACATTATAATACTGCCAACATTACATCCCTCTCCATAACTATCAACAACTAGTTATTTCCTTTGGCTCTGGGGTAGACTACCCAGTCACCTACATAGCTGCTGGAGGTTATTCTGCTCCACTGTGGCGATCTATGGACTAAATTAAGACAAAATTGGTAAGTCTTGTAGGTTGGTGGATGACTCTTCCACTAGAAGATGTCTATCAGGCTTTATTAGTGTTGTCTCTTTGACAGGTGGCTTTGGATGCGAGCGATGGGGTCGAAATGGATTTCCACTCACCTCTGTGCTTTCTGTCTCAACCAGCTATTGAACTGGTAGAGGTAACAGGCGGAGATGATGCTTGTTCCTACGCAAGATTCCTTAGCCTATCTGGATTAGGTAGGACCTTGAAGCAGAGTGTGACTGCTGAACTGTCCCAGCTGCTGTCCAACCAGGTTCGTTGTCCACTTTCACTGCCACACTCTCCCCTGGACAGAGGTGGAAGTGGTTTGACACCGTGGCGCGCGTTGTAGGCGCGTTTGTAGTACTTCTTTGCCCTGGCATCAGCTTTACATACTTTCCTGAAGTCGGGCCACCGACGTGCCGACCCAGAATCAACTGCGTAGGACTGGCATCTGTGGCTTGTTATGGCGTGGCTATATAACTCATGAGGGCTAGGAAGGGGTCAGCCTGTCAAAGAATCCTTCCCAGCAAACATTTGGACGTGTAAGGACCGTTGAAAAGTCGTCCCTCCGACATGGCCCGTCATGGTTGAAAAATAGCTCCAAAATGAAAGTTGAACCGACGTCTGACGTTATCTGGACGTGAATTGCACGTCTTTTCTGTACGTCCCTGGGTGTCTAAATGTGTCATCTTCTGTATGTCTATACTATGTGTTAATTTAATTTTAGTATATAACCCTACACATAAAATAGCCACACATCCATTCTGTAACATCGTGAAAAGGCAATCTTGTCTCGAGGTTTAGACAACTTAACTTACTACAAGTTCTAAAATGGTCTAAAATTGGTCTAGTCAGACCTGAACGTTTTAACCACGTGTACATTACAAACAATAACACATTGTTTGTGGACTTAGAATTAGACCATTCTAATTTACTGCAACATATTTTGTGCATATTACATTTTTTTCCAATGTGTTCAATTTGTTAAACAACTACTATTCAAACATGAAAATATAAATAGTATAATGTAGTTAATTCTGAGTATTTAGCAATTTTCTCAAAGCTTTACATTAATTTTAAGTAGCCATTATTCAAACAAGAACATAACCAAAGTAAGCCACACGCTGCCCCTTAAGTATGTTATGTATGTTTGTAGCAGCCTAATTAAATACTTTTTGTCACATTTTAGCTCGGACAGGTACTTGAATGTCTGAGGACTTGAAGGAGCACTCTGCAAAAGTGAACATATATGTATATTTATAATCTTTTATTTAATTCTTATTATTCCAAAATGTTTACTATCATTTTGTTGCTCCACAAGCACCTGCTCTTCCAGAAGCATTATTATTGTGGCAGTACTCAATTTTTTGAACAAACAGTTTTTTCAGTACTTTTAAACAACTATAAACCAAACAAGTACAAAACAAAAATACTGGATTACGGTAAACACACATGTAAATGTCTCTCAAAACCGTTTATTTCTTATAACCACCACCCCCAACTCTTCTTGGAGTGTGTTTTGGGTGCTCTGCCATTGCTGTATCAATTTTGGAGTCTGTGGCAGTTGGACTCCACCTTTTTAGAGCATCTGAGGGAAGAGAGTATGAATATTTTAAAGAAAGAAAGAAATTGGCAAAATTTGTGTTAAATGACATGCACTTATTTTGAAAATGCCTTTATGGTTATACCACTACATTTAAAATACAATGGAACAAGACTTTTCCGTTTCATGAAAGAAGCATTAGTAACAAGTAAACAATAAGTATTATATGTTATTTTAGTCTAGAATAATCTTATGTCAGTAAAAGAATTCTGCATTTTTTTTTATGTGTACTAGAGTACATAAAAAACAGCTTTAGTCCACTGCCTCTTCAATATCTCTATGGTGCTCTTGAAATAAAGTAGATGTGTAACTGTGTGAACATGAACAGGACATTTCTGATAAAGACAGGTGGTCTTTTAAATAAATAATAGACAAGGAACATGAGATTTTTTTTTTAAATGTCGTAAGGCTAAACTCACCTTGAATTACATAGTACAATGCTGCAGCTTTGAAAGGCTTTTTGTCAAGTTGGCCACCACCCCTCATTGAATTTGGCCATTAAGGCATTTGACATGACTCTGTGAAAGAAATGATTCAGTATTACTTCACTTCAGAAACATTTTAACATAGGGTCAGTATTACAAATTAACAGTAGTGTGCATCATGATGTTAAAATACTCTCACAACCACTGTGGGTATCCACTCTTCTATCACTCATTTATCATGTAACAAGTACTCTGAACTATGTCATTTTTCATATCCAGAATTTTAGTGGCAAGTAATGACTCATTCATTGCTTACACTGCCATTATACTGTGTCAGTACTGACATCTTAAAACTTCAACACAAAAACAGGCATGTTTATAAGGAGATTTAATAGTGTGTGACAATAAATTAGAGAAGGGCGATCCAATTTTTTCAGTTCCGATCCAATTCCGATACACAACTGCCGTTACAGATTCCGATACAAGAGCTCTTTTTACTTTGTTATACTTTATATATTATTTTTTAAGCTAGTAAATATAGATGGAAAAAATGTGACAAAAAGTATTTAATTAGGCTACTACAAACATACATAACATAATTAAGGGGCAGTGTGTAGCTCAGTGGGCTAAGATGTGTGCCTGTAATCACAAGGTTGTCAGTTCAAGCCCAGTCTTAGCACATCTGCAGGTCCTTGAGCAAGGCCCTTAACCCCCAGCTCCCTGGGCACCCCAACAGGTGGCTGCCCTTCACAGACAGCTTGGTCTACTAAGAGCAAGTTGAGGGAAGCATAAAAAAGAATTTCCCCACAGGGATTAATAAAAAGTATCAATTATTATTTTATTACTGTTCCACCTCATTTGTTTTAAGCGTTTTTGAGGCATTTGCAGTTCAATATGAATGTCTTCAAAGCAAATATACACAAGTGGTGAATGCTTAAAATTTAATAAAAATAAAAAGTTTTTCTCCCATTAGCATCAGCGCAGTTACACTTTTGTTGCGATGGCAGCCCCACTTGTATCACAAGCCGCAACGAGTTCGCAAAACAGTCCAGTTAAGTTAGCGACTCCCAAATCATCCATTGCTTTTTTTTGTCTCGCAGTTGCATGCGCTTTGTTAAATGGGATTGTCTATTAAACGTTATTCCCACCTTAAAACTTTTTTTTACATAGATTGCAAAACGCTGTGCTTCTGGTTTCTGTTAAAGGCATAAAATACTCCCAGATCGTCACATCTTATCTTAAGCTCCTCGTACTGCGAAGGGAATGCGCATGACATCACAGCAGGCGGAAGTCACTGTACTCACACCGACTGAGTAGCAAAAAAGAGTGAGGGGCAGCGATTGCGTTTGATTTGAATGCTGCAAAAAAAAACACATGTAAAATGGGAAAGAGCTGTCGTGCGATTGATTGCCAAAAACTAAATAAGTATAGGACGTGGATCGGTCATGCATGGCTGATACCTGATCCATCAAATAGGTCTGGATCGGCGGCGATACTGATCGAATATCGGTATCGGTGCATCTCTACAATAAATACTGAATTTAAGTAAAATCAAAGGCCGAGTTTATTATTGTGATGATTGTCACGATCGGGACGTGAAGCAGGCGACGGAAGCCGTGAATACGAATCAAAAGCGGTTTATTCAGGCGAGGCACAAAGACACGTAACATTAATGACTGATCTGGGGAAACTAACTCAGACACGGACTAAATACACAGGACAAGCCGAAAACAAACAGGAAACAGGTGATAACAATCGGGAATTAACACAGGGTAAAGAGGTGGGCGTGGTACACAGAAGGGGCGAATGAGCAGGTCATGACAGAACCCCCCACAAAGGTGCACACTCCAGGCGCGCCTCAGTGGAGGCAACAAAGAAGACGAGACCGGGACCACGGGACCTGAAAAACAAGAGCAAAACACATCAACGGGGCACAGGAAACAGAACGGAAACACAAAACAGGCTCAAGGGCAAAAGCCATGACAGGACCTGACAAAGGATGGGGAACACGGACAGGCACACCAGAAAGGGCGAGACAGAGGGCACAGAGAACGGAGGAACAACAGGGCGAGGGGTGAACATGGGAGAACACCGACAGGCGGAACAAAAGGGCCAGGAGCAGACAGAGGAGACACAGAGGGACGAGGAGACGGACCAAAGGGAGGAGGACAACAGGGAGCCTGAGGGAACCCAGGCAGGTGAGGAAAGGCAGTTGCAGGGGCCACAGGTGGACGGGAGGCCGGAGCCGGAGGGGACCGCACAGGGGACAAGGAGACAGACGGAGTTACCGACAAAGGAAACGAGGAGGAAGCAAGAGGGAACACCGGCGCAGGCAGGCAGGAGGGGGAAGCCGCAGCAGGCAAAGGCGCAGCCGGGAGAGGAGGAGCTCGAATGGGACCCCTCGGGGATCTGCCTACTGGGCCCCAAGGACTTGGGAGGCGTGCCACCCGAAAATGATACGCCGCCAGCGGCGGCTGCTCTATCACAGCGACGGGGGCTTTTAATACCTGTGGGGGCGTCCAAGCGGGGATGTCCATGGTGATCAGGGAGTCTCCCCGATCACCAGCAATGAGCGAAGCTAGGGGGGAGAGAGGCAGCTCTCAGGAAGATGGTTGGGGCGTCTTCCATTTTGGGATTTCTCCGCTGCTTCTTCCTCCGGCTGGCTGTTGTAAGCGGAGGCTGGGTGGCTTCAGAGAGGGCGGACGACGGCATGGCCTCCCGTCTGCTGTGCAGCGCAACCAGCTGGCTCCGCCTCTCCGTCAGATGTTCCATCAGCCGCCGAAGATTAGCGCGTACTTCAGGAATGGGGTACGCGTGTCCGGGCGGGGTTTCTCCACTTAGGAGGTCTCCGCTCTGGCTGGCCAGGTCCCGGGCTACGGGGTCCTCCTGGACCTCGGGTTGGGACAGCCAGTAAATCACCATTTGCAGCAAGCCGATCCGCTCACTTTCGACTTGCTGCGGTGATTCGTTTTGGAGATCAGTCATTCTGTCACGATCGGGCCGTGAAGCAGGCGACGGAAGCCGTGAATACGAATCAAAAGCGGTTTATTCAGGCGAGGCACAAAGACACGGACTAAATACACAGGACAAGCCGAAAACAAACAGGAAACAGGTGATAACAATCGGGAATTAACACAAGGTAACGAGGTGGGCGTGGCACACAGGAGGGGCGAACGAGCAGGTCATGACAACGATCATATACATTCTTCCTGAAATATTATGCAGCAATACACACAAACTATGCAAGGTAAATACATACCTGTTCAGTCCCTGACAGAAGATCCACCAACTCTGGACAATTGTTGAACCTAAAAGTGACACCACAATCAAAATAATGTGATATATTTTAAAAAGTACACAGTTCTGTGTGTGTGTGTGTGCGCGTATGTATGCATATACGCAAATATAATACACCTATGCTTTGTTAAATTTGGAACTTGCACAGATCCACTTCTTTTCATCATCTTTGATATATTCTTCAAAGGATTTTAGGTCACTCTCTGAATCGAGTCTTTTAAAAGATGATGTAGACTTGCCAGGGTCCAGAACGGCAGATATTCGTTCAAGTTCATCTTTTAAACCAAACAGCATGGAAAAGAACTTCCTTTGGAATCCTGAAAGAAAAATCAGTACATTAATATATACACACACCTGGAGATTACTTAAACTCCAAAAGTGAATATGACACTTGCTGTCACATTTTGTGTTTATGCTGGTCATTAGGCTTGACTGTTTATTTAGAACCTATTTCTCAGTCTTCATTGCCTACTGATTTCAGTGAAAATAAGGTTGCAAAAACTGAAGAGCAAGACTGAATTGACAGAGAGCAAAAACACTGGTATAAGGATGCCAACAAACTCTGAACATCTACAGACTTTGCTTTACTGCTTTTTTACTTTATGGCCAGTGTTTTACACATCACATATTCACATCACATTCCTTACTTGCACTTGACGTAGGTTAAGTGCTCAATGATGGTCTGGTGCCAGGTCTGGTGTCCTCCTCCCTTTGGTCCGTCTCCTCGTCTCTCTGTATCTCCTCTGTCTGCTCCTGGCCCTTTTGTTCATATTTCAAAATGTAAGAATGTGTCAAATGTACATGGTATCAATACTGCTATTCAATTCTTGGTTAACAACAACTTGCACTTCTAACAAAGGCTGACAAACACTGAATGCTTACAGACTTTGTTTTAATGTATTTTACTTGAATGGCCAGTGTCTTAATCAAATCACATACAACATTCCTTACTTGCAGTTGACATTGGGTAAGCGCTCCTTGAAGGTCTGGTGCCACCTATTTAAAAATGTAAAAAAAAAAAAATTGTAAAAGGTACATTAAATTTTGAATATGACAACTCCATGGCTGGAAAAAACCAGTAACATACAGTACATACCATCACTTCTGTGCTCTCTCCGCAATGCAGCTGTCAAGTAGCAAGACAACATTAGGAAATGCTCTTATTAGAGTTTCAGGACCATTGTGTACATTATTGAAGGCAGTTTTAACAAGAATGTCTGCCAATGTCTGTCTGTCCAATTCTACATCGTCAATTATTGTAGCCATATTACGGAAGCATATTACTGCCACGACATAATAAAAAAAATATTCACACTATAAAATATCACGTTATAACGTGAAACCGTATCGCGTTATAGCATGAAAATATTACGTTATAACGAGAAAACCTATCTCGATTAAACATTAAATTGATCAGGGGTGGAAGTGATGTACTCCGTTATCACCATGGCGCAAAGTGCGGATACCCCACTGCTGAGATTTCTACGAAATCGATGTGTACCAGAAGAGTGCCTCTCCCGCATAGAGCGAGAGCATGTAAGCGTATTTTTCTTATTCCGATATACTGTATGTACTGTACCTGTATTTTGCTGCTTTATGGCCCATGAAATGTTACGTGACAAGAATAATTAGCTAATTGAGCTACCCAGCAAATCCGGATAACACCGTGCTGTATTTTATAATAATAAAATTATTATTTTATTATTACTGTATCGTTATAACAGTAATATTTTTGTTATATTAAAATATTTCCTACTGACATGTTAATAATCATAATAATAATAATCATCACTTTATTAATCCTCGTGGGGAAATTACCTTTTATGCCTCCCTCAACTTGCCTTTTGTAAAGTAATGCGGCGACCAAGGATAATTATTTAAAAAACGCAATAACAACGTTTTCTTTGCGTTCATCAGGATCTATACTACTGGTCACTATTACAGTAATTAGCTGTAAATTACTATAAGGGTGCTTCATATCTAATTGAGAACACTCATGTGTTTATGTGAGCTCTTATAAACTTTAAAAACTTTAAAACTGCTTAATTACTTTTCAATACAAAGTGCAGAAAGAAACATTCTAGCATATCAAGAATTTTAGTTGTATCACTGGTAGTTTAACCTAAAAGGGTCAGGGTGTTACATGATTTATGATATGTATATAAAAATATATAAATTATGTTCAGTCATGTTGAAGGTGTTTTGCGAAAACAAACCTTGTGACCTATTCCTTGTGTTCACCCAAAACGGAATGCAACATTAGTGGGTTAGACCGGCTAGTACCGAGTTCATCAGCCTCTGGAAAGTCGCTGGAGCATTTGACAGGCCAAATGGCATCACCTTAAATTGGTATAAGCCCATGTGGCATACGGAAGCAGTTTTAGGACAACAATCTGGGGCCATCGACACCTGCCAGTATCCCCGAGCAAGGTCTAGGGTTGATATGTATTTCCCCCTGGTAAGAAAGTCCAGCGATTCATCCACCCTAGGAAGTGGGTATGAATCCTTAACCATGAATTTGTTCACCCTTCTATAGTCTACACAAAAGCGAGGCTCCTTGCTTTCGGGCCTGGGCTTATCCACGATAACAACTGGGGATGGCGACGGTCCATTAGCCAGCTGAATAATATCATCAGCTAGCATCATTGAGACCTGTTCCTCAATTATTCTCCTCTTCTCCGGAGAAGTGCGATAGGGTGGTAGGCACACAGGTTTTGTCTGGCCCATGTCCACCACATGCTCAACCAGGGAAGTGCAGCCCAGTTTACCATTAAATAGGTGAGAAAACTTCTCTAAAGATCTCGAGAGATCCACTTTCTCTGATTCAGTTAGGGCAGCTCCCTTGACTTTGTCGCTAATGTTTGCTTTTAGTTCGTCGTGACTCAGAAATGCAATATGACCATCTAAGTCTTTTAGTTCTTCATCAGACAATTCTGGAGCAGACATACTGTTATCTCCTACCCATACCCTTCCTGTGGCAGGGTGCATGTGAATATCGGCTGGTATCATAAAGTCAGTCCCTAACAAGATAGGGCAGGACAAGTCTGGGATGACGGCTAGTCGATGGCTGAACAGCTGACCCAGCAGTCGGATCCTGAGCCAGACCAGGCCAGATGACAAGCAGTGTTTTGCGACCACGAACTCTACTGGGTTGAAATCCCATGGTCTACAGTAACTCTATCCTATGATATACCGCAGTTCACCAAGGTTGAAGCCGAAATGTTGGCACCTGAGTCCATAATTGCCTCCAGTACAGTATCTTCGACTATTACTTGTGTCCTAATGGGTTGACCTATCTGGCTAGGTCTGTGCTGCACAAGGTTGACTGAGGGGTTGGCATCAGGAAGGTTTTTGCCACTGGACAGATTAGGGCCTTTTACATTGCGGCGGTCTAGTGACTGATACTTACGTGGACGGAACCCTGATGTCGTCTGGGCCACTGTTCTGTCATACTCTGTATTACTCACTGGGGTTCTTCGCAGTTCATGAGTAGTTTCCTGTCCTGTCCACATTTTAGTCACACTTTTCCCTTGTTTGCAATTTGGACAATTACGGGTAGTCACTCCTGGGGTCAGACATTTGAAGCAGTACAAAGTTTGACGAGATGGGGCCTGAGGTTTTGGGCTAGGCCATTCTGAAGATACTGGGCCTAATGCTGAGTGTAACTCATGAGCTCTCAGTAACAGGTCGGAAATTGACCCTAGAGTAGACCCATAAAATGCTAGTCTGTATTTGTCTGATGTGTGACGACGAATAATCTCAATTTGCTCAGACGCAGGTGGTGGCTGTTTCAAGCGTTTAAACTCCCCTACCAGGTTTGTCACAAAAGTTGGAATGGGTTCATTGTCTCCCTGCGTGCTATCTAGAATGCCCCTTCATATCATTTCCTGGCTACCTGTGGGCATAAAGGCTTTGTGGAAAAGATCAGAGAATTGTGTCCAAGATGTTAAGTGTGTCAGCATAGCCGCAAACCACTTCTCGGGTTCTTTTGCTAGGAATTTTGGCATTTCTAAGAATAGTTAGCTGTCAGACAGGCCACAACCTTCCTTATAAAGGGCCACTGCTTGAAGCCAATCATCTGGTTCCATGTCACCAGAGCCATCAAACCTCTCAGGCAACAACCTTGACTGTTGTGCTGGTGAGTTTAAGCCTGAATTGAAGCTCACCCCAGCAGCTGCCGGAGTATTCGCTGTGAGTTGTGGCGCAGGGGTTGAAGCACGGAACCCGGGCTGACAGAATGAATTGAAAGTTTGGGGGGGGTGACTTTGGCGACCTAGATGTTCATATAAACTCTTCTGTAAATCAAGGGATTGGCACATAGCAGACTGTAAAGTAGTTACCTGAAGTTGTAGGTGTTCAACCTGAGCAGATAGCCTATTAACCTCAGTAGACAAATGGTTACAATGATCACACCTAGTATCACCCTCAAAATCTTCATCATACAACCGTGGTGTACGTCTTGACATTTTGCTAGATTATAATTAAATCTTTGTTACTGTAATCAGTTTTAAAACATTAGTCAAACTCTACTTGAAATGCTCATTCTTATACAGCAAGGAGAAAGTAGTGAAAGAAAAAAACAGATGTACCCGTCAGTAGTAAATACCGGAAATTAAAAGGCTAACAGCAAGGAATATTTTGCCAAATGAAACTAAAATATGTCAGTCATTAACAAATACAAGATAACCAGCAGGATCTTTTTTTCTTTTTCTAAAGTCCTGGTCGATTAACTTACTGCTTCAGAAGACCCCGTGAAAATGGGTATTTTAATCGGTATTTCAATTCCCTTAATGATCCACAAAAAATACTGACACGGACCACGTTGGCTTATACAAAAGCACCGTGCAAAAAAAATAACAAAACAAAATCTTCGGTGGTGTCCAATGCGACCCGGTAGTGCTACTTTGTTTTTTTCTTTGTTAAAAAAAAAGTCACTGTCCTACTTGTAGCTAACTACAGCATAACTCCGAGGTAATTCAGACACGGTTTGGGCGCCATTTGTAGAGATGAGTTCCTCCATGATTCCCAAAAAAAAGGGAAATAAACACACTGTCCGGATCAGATGGGTTCGACTGCTGTAGTTTTAATGAAGGCAGGTGTCGGGTTCTGCACTGGTAAGGGAAAAGAACGATTATATAATCGTACAAGAAGCTGACAAAAAGAACTGAATGCGCGCCACAGAAATCCGGGTCTTACGTTCTCTCTCATCGTGCGCGCCAAGATGACGACACTGTAGCCCCGCCTCGGCTCTGGTCATTAGAAACTATACACTGTATTAAGAATAGGAGTGTTGAGATTTTACCTGAGCACAAAGAGACTGTCAAAAGAGGATGAAAAAGAATATGGTGGAGAAAAATTAGCTGTAGTCAATGACACACAACAGGGAGACACGCTTGAAGAAAACACACAGGTTGTTGAAACTGTTGTCATCCAGTCATCAGACTTGATGGTGGATGAAACAGATACATCCAATACATCCGAGGTAATGTTTGGCCCTGTTCTTCGAGAACCTGTTTGTCAACTGGATGACACTTTGATATATCACCCAAACCTGCAGTTTGAAG
>JAODJW010003455.1:0-11926 GCA_026777045.1 Hyperopisus bebe | reverse complement strand
TCCAAGACCCCCCCCCCCCCCCCCACTTGTCTACAGCCCCTGCCATCTTTAATTGGATTATTTATTCCTCCTGTTCATGCAGCATTACACAATTGATTAAAAATAGGAAACAAGAAAGAGAAAAATGATTGTCCTTCCAGGACAATTATGCCCCCCCCCACCCCCCCTTCCTGGGGGGAGGCAAACAGCCAGTCCCTTCCAGACAGTGGTGCATGCAAACACACAAATAAATAACATGTAGAGAAACAATGAAGATCTACAGGTGGAGAATGATGATTATCTTTAATCACTGACCTTCCTCCGTTTGTCGGGACCGCATTATCCCAAACCTTCATTTCTTATAAAAATATCTATCACACAAAATACGGGAATGATGAGACGGGCTGGGGACTCTTCCATCAGAGCGGAATTCCAATGGCCTCATTACTTGTCATCGCGCATTGTGACTGGAAATTGGTTCTTTCAGGTTTTGTTTGCTTGGCCAATTACAATAATTTCTCTGCTTGACACGTTGTTTGCACAGATGTGGGACATTAATAAACATGAGCACTAATCTGAATTATTGAACCGCCCACCGCAAGTCTGACTGGATTCAGGAGCCCCAACCCTGGAGCGGAGGCCGGCTGACCAGGATGGGGCAGGACGGCTGCTCAACATGCCAAGGAATGACGTGGTTGAACCCCAGCGTGGATCTCCCATCTTAACAGCTGTGACAGAAGGCATCCTCTGGACGATATCACAGATGTTCAAGACTTCCGAACCCGCAGGACATTCATATGGCTGTAGGACGGCCAGTCTGGTATCATAGAGCCGGCATAATACAGCCTTATGGTCAATTAAAGCAGATCTGCACCGGAATGTGGCAGAGAGCTTGATATTGGGGGCACACAATATAATGGTCTATTTATGGTGGGGGAGGGGGGAATGAATCCAAATGAAATATCAGGGGCTAAACATCACTCCTAGTTTCTATGCCCCGGATCTACACGAAAATAATGCTTCTTTTTAATATATAAACTTCCAGATGCAGGCTGTCATATTCCGAGCTCTGAATACACAAACTAGGAAGAAATTTTTGATATTTCCATCATGTTTGGACTCCAAAACTATCAAGACAGCATAACATTGTCAGTTACAGACACCAGACAAGACACATGACATGGAACAATTCCATTAATCCCATCCCACCCAGTCAACCCCCCCCCCACCCCGCAAAAAAAAAAAAAAAATGAGGGAGAACAACTCAATGCCAGTGAGTATTGGGAATATCTACAAGAGGAATGCAGGAGAAGCAATTTTTTGTCTTTTTTTCAGATGTCTAAGATGTTCAAAAGGCAGAACGGAGGGAGGGCTAGTTATTCTGGGGAATCAAAAAGATTCCGGAGACTTTGATCACCGACGTCTTACTCCATGCAAAATTACTGCGCAAGAGCCTCCGACTTCAGGACGCGCCAGCGAAACGGAAACGTATAATAACGTGCACAAAACCGGGCGGGAAATGAAAGGAGCCTTTTGTACATTCTTTGATTACAGCCGAGCTTTGTGAGTGGCGAGCGGGTTACTCCTGTTTGAGTGCAGAGAGACGGAACGTGAGTACAAGGACCTAAATATCCCCCTGATCTTAGGAGATGCTTAGGTGTATGTTTGGGGGAGGGGGGGGGTTCGAGGCCAGGGGCAGACGGCAGTCCGTAGGACTGTTTTATTAATTAATTCGTCTTACACGCTGTGTGCAGTTCTCCGCGATGTCAGCAACCGCTGCACAAGTAAACTGCAGTGTGTGGACACCAGCAAACTGATTTGAATTTGGCAAATAGAGTTAAAGCTCAAACATGCCACTGATGTGTAATACGGCACCTCTGCACATTGCGGATTGTCCCTGGAAGGGGCGGAGCTCCGAGCTGGCAGCAGTGCATCATGGGAAGGCTAACAGATAACACTGGAATTAGGCCGATCCTGCAGTCAAACAGCTGTACGATGTGCTACTGTAGATATTTGAGCCCCGTTGTTTATCCTGCTGAAAAGGCAAGGCGTAGCTGCAATGCTGGAGCGATGAAACTAGCTAAACATTCATTATGGTTCTTATCAAAACATTGAATTATATTTTATTAGCTACAGATGCATCTGGCGTTTTAATGAACTGCACATCAGCTGCAGAAATAGGCCAGGCTGAGTTAAGCCCATAACCAGTATACTTAGTTCTAGTTCAGCTCAGGGGTATATACAGAAATGGGGCCACAGGGGCACTGTCTGGAACTGAAAGCTGATTAGTTTCCAGAGTGCCCCCTCCCCTTATAAGTTCTTTATGCATTATGGCCTCTCTTATGTCTCCCACCTTGAAAAATCCCAGAATCTGCCCAGAAGCAGTAACATCAGCAGTAATCTCTTTCATGTTTCCACCAGAACATTTTAACCAGCATGCCAGTTTGGGTTACTAGCAATGGCCCCACCAGCACATCTACTGGTTTTAGGCTGATACCTGATGCTGACCAGTACGTCCCATTCAGTGACGGTTACTGGTTTCGGGTGGATTGTCCACAAAGGTAAAGGAACATGTTTGGGGCGGGGGTGGGATTTAGAAAGCAAGGACGATGACCAGCCTAGCCCACAAAGGCACTGTTACCCCCCAACCCCAGGAAAAGCATGTGGCGACGGCTACGGGACACCGGCTGCTTCAGCGTAACCCGGCACGTTTCATTAAAGACACCAAAAGCCGTCGGTCTTGACAAAGGAGAAATTTCATTTCATTTAAATCCAATTACGCTTGGACAGTATCTGTGAGGAGGAGGAGGAGGAGGAGGGCATGATGGCTGTTTGAACACAGCTGCCCGTGTTCCATTACTGTCGCAATAATGAACACAATCACAACAAATAACGGAGAAGCGCAGAGGTTCCGCCCACCCCTGCATGTTCGCACTCTCAGATATGGCCTCTGATCCAAAGCAACCTGAACATTTCTGCTCCAGGTCTTCATAAAAGTCGTGAGGTTAGTCGGAACACACGTCGTCATCGGAGTGAGGATCCAGTGCTGTTCACACGCTACCTGATAAGCTTTAGGGGACACACACACACACACACACACACACACACACAGACACGCACACACACACACACGTGCGCATACAGACACACACACACACAAACACAGGTTTGTAATTATATATTTGTGAGGACTCTCCATTAATTTCTATGACGACCCTAACCTCTACCCAGCTCTAACCTTAACCATGAGTAACCAAATAAAATACACGACTCACAGCATTTTTTGATTGCATTCTCAGATCTTTGTGGGCACCTGAAAAATGGTCCCCACAACATGAAAATAACAGGTCTGTATTACATTGTGTGTATATTACATTTGGTCCACACAATGTAATATAAACATAATCCACACACACACACACACACACAAATAGCTTGAGCTTAAAAACACCTTCTATACGGACTGCAGTGAGACAGCAGAAGCAGCGCTGAGTCTTTTTTTATTGAGTTAGCCTACAAGTATATTAACCGCCTGCTTTATGGAAGGCAGATCCAGTTCGTAGTTTTCCTATAGATTTCATTTGTTGTTCTTTACCAGGGTAACTTAATAAGAAGCACTGGAACATAAGGCATTATTAGGTTGCACCTGATTTGCAATGATCTCTGCACGACACCATGCTTAAGGATTCCCATTAAAGCGATGAGAGGTTTTCTGCTGATCCGCCAAAACACCACACTGGCGGTTTGCTTGGGGGAAGATGCCCTGCAGGATGGCATTATACACGCGCTTTTATTCCCTGTAACTCTATGTTCCGTTCTCTCGGCCCTTCTTACGAGAAGCGTGGGGCTTATCCTTCCCAGGTGTTTGGACCTGAGGAAAGAGGCCCTGGATGATTCTTGCAGATATCTTGCAGATGTCCAGATATGGGGGGGGGGGGGGCTTTAAAATAGAGTCATAGGGGCTGGATTATCCCCTCCACATTAGGACTTAACTGTGTGTCTTGCACGTTCAATACACTTTATTACAATTTAACGACAACATCAAATATTACAATTTAACAACAACATCAAATAACACGTCAGGAGCCAAGAACCATACGACTAAAGAATGAAACACCCCTAGAAGTGTTGTTGTCTTGTTGTTGTTGTTGCGCTAGAACATTCCAATGCAATGTGAAAGCTGACACTTGTTCCTCTGATGTGCAAGGACGGCCTGACAGGGACTTATGGACGAGTCAAATACGGCCTCTTGACAATTAGCCCCTGTTGCAGACCCCCCCCCCCCCCAGATTCTGGAAGAGCCCTCCTCACAACTAATGTTTTAACTCCAGAGACATAACTCATAAGTCACCAGGGCAGAGTCATTAATTTCCTCGGGTTTTAATATGTCACAGCTGAGCGGCTGCACGTCCTCGCCACCCGCGCATCGCCACCCGCGCATCGCCGCGCAGGACTCTCCCGCGCCGGGGCCGCAGCTACAGCGGCAGATACCCGCCGAGCACGTCATGGTTCAGGGCCCCCTAATCTAAATGGGAAGTCGCCCATATTTCACCGAAACACTTGGGGAGGCAGGCTGTCTCTCCCCACAGCAGGGAGCTAATGGCGGTCCAGCGTTCCCCAGCTAAGGGGGCTCCGAATGCGCCTGGAGACAGGGGCAGATGCGGGGTATGGGGTATGGGTACGGAAAAAGGAAAAAAAGACGAATAAAGCCGACACCAGTGGTGAGGAAACGGGAGAGAGATTACTGCCGATGTTCCAGTTTTTGGGCAGCTGATCCGGGGGCGATTCTTATAGGTGGGGGGGGAGGGGGGGTGCATAAGAGGGGCCATGATTCACACTGTGGAGAAAACCTTATCATTAGCCAATGAAATGTTTTGATTCGACAGGGGAGGGGTACTCTCAGGGCCAATCAGCTTTCAACCTGTGGCCCCGCCCCTAAATAAACCCCTGAGCTGAACTTGTCCAGGCTGAACTTGATAGAGTGAATTACCCCCCCCCCCCCATGTGTGAAAAACACTGTACATGAGCAGGGACTCCCTCCCCCCGAAAAGCGAATTAAATATAAGAGGTGGTTTTAAGCACTTAAAATCCGGGGCAACGCTTGGTCTCGCTATAAACGTCTCACCATGCACAGTAACAGCATCAGAGAAGCTTCCTCAGGAGACCGTGAGGTCTGATAGGCCGCTTAGCAAAAGCCACCTGAAATTAGCCTACGGTTAGCAAGAAAAATAAACGTTTTAAAAATTCATATTCAGGTCTCAGCCGAAGTCCTGGAGGTCCTCACAAAGTTAACTGTTCCATAAAAAGCGTCCGTGACCTGTGACCCATGTGCTGAGATGACGTGCAAGCTGCACCCAGCAGCCGGAGACCTGCTGCATCTATAGTGGCACCTTCTGAACCTGCAGAGGTCTCAGCACTTCATCTCAGACCTTCAAATGGCCTAGAAACATTCTTGATGTCAGGTCTTACTCCTGCTGCCGTTTGTATCAAGCAACTAAAGCGCTCCTGCTTTAGCTACTACCTTGGTCAGTGACCATTCACAAATATATCAGTAATAAAAAGATGAGAGTAACACTGGAGTATTTGTACTAGAACTTTATCTGAATGACGAGGCAGCAAGCAGACACAATCACAACTAGGCTACTGTGACTTCGACTCGGCGACCGTTTCGCTTAACGAGGGGTGTTTGTAGTTTATTCAGCAACGATGTCAATACACAGGAAAATAAGCCTGTGTTAACTACTTTGAGATGCCTTGTTCTGACATTTCACATTTATATTTACATATTTGGCAGACGTTTTTGTCTAAAGCAAAGTACAACCGAGACGAATAGCTCATTGCAAACATTTATGCTGTAGAGGATTCAACTATGCATAAGCCTATCTAGGCCGAGCTTCCAGTGAACGCCCAGATTGTTTGGCCGTACACAATAACTGCTAACAAAGCAAAGACCTAATAAGATTTTAGGTAACACTTTACTTGATGAGGCATAAATAGTATAGCATTATCCTATTACTTGTGTAATTAATTAACCACAATCTTAGTCTTACATACTGACCTCATGTTAATTCATCATTAATGAATGGTGACGCGTGTTTTATCCCAAGTTACTATGTTTGTTACTATAGTTGTTAATTCTGTAAACCTTTGTGAACTACTCAAGGAGCAAATAATGAATAACACATGTGAAATACTGATCTCATGTTTGTTCATCATTAATGAATTGTGACGCATCTTTTCTCGAGTAGCGACTACATCTGTTCATGATCTGTTCATGATTTGTACATGAGTAGTAACTGAGTTGTTACTAAGTAGTTTAACCCTATCGGGTAGATTTAGCAGATTTTAACCAAAAATGAATTGAACAGCTCATCTTTAAAAGGCCATATCTTCACTAAAATACATTCCAGAATAATCCAGCGGCCGTATCCTCTACAGACCCGATCTCTCCGCCCCTGTCCGGGGAGGCTGAGTCGGCACGGTAGCGACCTTTGACTTCTGACCCTCTGTCTCATGACCTATTGATCACGTCTGGAACCAACAGGGACAGACTCCTCCCTTTGAGGTCAGTCTCAGATGCACTGTGATTTAATTTCAGCACCTTGGAAGCTTCTACTTATCTAATATGACAATATTTCTGCCCTGCTAACCTTCTCCATGGTGGAAGTAAACGTAAACACAGTTCACACATAAACTGTTTATTATTCAGAAAAGTTTCTTTACGTGTACTGCAGCCTAGCAGGAAAAGGAGGACATGGAAACAAGCTAAATTAATAATAAATAAATAATAAATGATAATGATAATTAGGCACAAGCTTGCCTTCCCTTGAAGGACCCCTTATTTGCATATGGAACAATGAACCTGGTTTCCACTGTCCAATTTCCCCAGCTTATTGACAAGGCAGCCAGAGGGTAGTGAGAAGCAGAGCAGCTCCCCTTTGGTGGGAGTTGTCATGGAGATGCTCGCTCTTAAGGTCATGTGGCTTCAAGTTTGAGCAAGTTATATTAGCAGACCGAAAAATAGGAGCTTTTTTTTTTTCTTTTTTGCTGAGAGCAGTTGTTTATGAGAAATGCAACCAAAAAAACATCAGCTGTTGGTGCCTGTGGGAAATATTAGCTGTTATGCAAATGAATATATTCCTAAGTGTGACCATCAATAAAATAATCTATGAAATGGGATAAATGACTGTATACATGGATGGACGCATGTAGGGTGTGGAATAAGGGCTCTGTGCGTTCTCTGGCTAGTCTCATAGTTTCATATTGTAACAACAAGGACACACTGGTGGTCAGAATTAAGAGCGAAACAAGTAACATTGATGTCACTCATCTGCGTCGTCAGAAAACGCCTTCTTGTGTGCCTGTAGTTTTTTCTGGTCGGTTTTTAATTTCTAGCCTTGATTTTCATCAAATCTAGAATGGCAAGTTTACCCCATCGTCGGTCTCCACTGTTATGCATGAAAACAGTACTCCTACTACAAATAATACTCCTACTACAAACAGTATTCCTACTACAAACAGTACTCTTACTACAAACAGTACTACTACTACTACAAACAGTACTCTGACTAAAAACAGTATTACTACTACAAACAGAACTCTTACAACAAACAGTACTACTACAAATACTACTACTACAAACAGAATTCTACACTGCACTACAAAATACACTGACTCACTTCCACTCTTCAAATCGAAACTTAAAACTGTTCAAGCTGGCTTTCTCTCTGTGAATTCAGCTGCTTTGTCTAATTTAACCTATGTTTTATATTCCTATATTTTTTGTACTATTACGGTTTTATTATTTATATTGTTCTCTTGCATTCGCTGTACAGTGTCATTGAGTGTCTAGAAAGGTGCCTATAAATAAAACGTATTATTATTATTATTATTATTATTATTATTATTATTGTCGTTATTATTATTATTATTATTAATAATAATAATAATAATAATAATGATGATGATGATGATAATAATAATAATGATAATAATAATAATAATAATAAAAAGCGAGTGACTACCCCAACACTGAAACTGAGAAAAGGGGCCTCAGAGTTGGTTGCCCATTGACCTGTGTGTGCAGTCCTTAGGTTAATGACAGTCTACTTATTCAAAAGCCAGCATAGCCAATCTAAGATATTTTATCACAAGATACAAGAGCTCTACTGATAACTGATGACTGGACTAAAATATGCAGTTACAGCATTTTGCCTTTGGATGGCAGTACAGAAGGGATGGGGTCCTAGCTGCTTGGGCCACAGGCATCGTAGCGGAATGCAGATAATCACTATTCACACTGCAGATGCCCAGTGTACCTCTCTGTAGGGAGGCAGAAGGTAGGGGTACAATCTCCCTCAGCCAGTGGATGCTGGTCTGTCTGTGTTCTCTGGGCCTTCACACAGAAGATGGCAAGAGCTGGGCAGGTCAAACTCAATTCCCCACTGAAAAACACACCTTCCTTTGACTCTCACACCTCCTGGGAAGGTCAGTCTTGCCGGATTGAGTATTCCACATACTCAGTTTAATATAAGGAAGAGAAGTAAAGTTATCGGTTGGGGTGAAACAGCCTTGAGTTCAGGTGTTGGATATACATTACATTTACAGTTCTCCTCTTCAGTGTATAAGTTGTGTTTTCATGTGCAAAAAAAATCGCATATAAGCCTGACCTCCACATCAGCCTGCCTTTGGCGATCTTCAGACTATCTGTAGATCTTCAATGTCTCCTCCTTGGGGAATAATCCAGATCAAACCCCTATAAATATTTCACCACTCTTCCGTGCTCTTTACACCTCTTGATAATACTCTCGACTTTCTGCTAAGCAAATTCACGTTTACGATTGCTACCAGCTTGTCATCATTTTAAAATTCTTTCCTGCTGCAGCCCTTAATGAGAGAGACACAAATTGCTTTCCATATTGTATAATTAAATATTTAGCCTCTACACATTCTCTAAACCAGTCATCTTTTGAAGCAAATCTCTGTGTATTTTTTGTCCATTTTTAAACCCTGGGTCCACTTGGAAAAGTAGACCTTTTACAACTCAAAAAAACATATATATATGTATATATATTTTATTTTATTTTATTTAACTGAAAGAAGTCAAACCTTCAGAAAATACAAGGAAAATAATCTCAAAATGAAATGAAGTACAAACAGTCTTTGGAATTCTTCTAAACATCTGATGCACCTGGAGGTAGGTCACTGGGAAAAAAAAGACTTAATTATGAAGGAGAAATTGTTGTATCTCCTGTATCACTGCTGGACCAGACCAGTGAGAGTCAGGAGGAGGTACAAACTGAAAATCAGACCGCAGAAAATCAGCAGAATATCACAGAACTGCAAAGTGCCACAGGGTCCGATAACACCAGAGGTACCTAAAAAATTGTCATCCCAAAGTCTCATTACTTTTTAACGAAATCATGGTCTACGCCTACCTCAAATTGTGGAATATTTTTGGGGGAAACTTTTACTTGCAGACCGCAGGTTTGTAGACTTTGTAGCTCTGTAGACTTTGAGTTTATAGCCAATACAACAGCACTGATATCGACTTGGAGTTAATGCAGCCTGAAACAAGACAGCTTGCAGATACTGAACCTAGATGGGTGACACATGACTAAGGGGACTAAGGGGACTCAATGTCAAGGCCAACCTCCTGCAAATCAACACTGACGTTGTCACTGGCAGCTCTATGTATTACTGCAAACGGCATATCCATCTTCTGAATCACACCTACAAACCTCATTATACCTGAACTGTCTATAAGAGGAAATGGATAGAACGGCATGCAAAACTGAGAGGAAAAAACATTGGACAGAGGTCTTCGTAGCGACAAAGAATTTAATTTGCACCACCTTCAATTTGGGTGCAGTATCAAGCAGACTTCTGTAACTATGCATTTTACAAAATTATTAAAAGCCTAACACACGAGGCTAAAAACATCGGCACTTCATGTTAAGTGCAACTCTGCTCCTTACATATTTATACCCCAACCTGGTGTCACCAAATCCTCCAACAATGGTCACGATGTGTTTTACATCTAAGGGGTCCGAAGAATTCCCAGCTGACGAACAGCAGCCAGAATGGGAGACACAACCCAACCAGTCATCTGATCTTCCCACAAGGAAGGAGAGTTTGAACTGGGGTTTGAAAGAAGTGTTTTGTGGGTGGTGCTGGTGGTGCAGACATTTAGGGGGGGGGGCATCAGGCCTGGCTCATAAGGTTTTTGAGCTATTAACCTGCGATTTCCTTTTGGTTTCCATCCTGATGATCGGAAATAGGCACTGCGAGTTTACAAATGCCTTTTCCCAAGTAGGTTCCAGAGAGCCCGGGTGAATGGTGAACCTGATCTTCGGAAAAACACTAAGGCACGCAGATTCCACAGGAACCTGAACTCATTGTACACACATACTTAGAAGAACGGAATACGCTTAAAACTAGGGCAGCCATTTTCATTTGCCTATTATGCCTTTTTTTTTCGGCCTGCAGGATCTGAAGGAGCGTGAAGGGAGCAATGTGAAGTGAACCATTTAGGACACAGACGTGAGGAGTCCACAGCCCCATCCGGCCACGCGAGAGTGTAAACCGGATTAGCACTGGAAGGATGGACTCAGCATGGATACAAACAGGATGCTGTCGTATGTCAAGCTCCCTTAGCTAGAGATACAGCGACATGGACACTTTGCTGATATGGGCATGTAGGCTCGCGGTAGACAGGAGTTCAGAATACCATAGTGTCTCCGCAATAGCGCAAAAGAGTCAGATTCATTCCTGTTCAAAAGAATTACTTACCCAGGATGTTTGAACTGAACTTATGATTCACAGCCAAAGAATAACAGCAATGAGAGAACCGTCACAATGAGAGAACCGTCACAATGAGAGAACCGTCACAACTCATCCAAGAACAGCAAGAACCAAGAACCACAACCTGAACCCATTCGTTAGATTTATTTCGCTCAGTATCTTGGAGAAACCAGCAGTACCTGTTAGAGATGGGAGGGAGACATGCATGTCAGACTGGGTGCTCTCTGTTCACAGAAGCTGTGCCCCGCATGTAACAAATAACATCTCTCCGCATTAGTCTTCAGGAACGTTTGGCAGCTGCCAGATGCATTCAGCAGCAAGCAGGAAACCAGCTACACTGTTGAGGAAAGGAGTTGCATGTCCATCCAAGTTAAATGCCGCAGACCGGAGCATCTGATGAAATGTAACATGCACAATTCATTAGCGGACCGTCGTGGAGCATTATCATGCAGTAAAGTGTACAGTATCCATGGTTACGTCCAACTACAGCACCAGGGTTGCAGATTACCAAATAACGGCAGGGCTCATGGTCACATGACGCAGAGGGAGCAGGCCTGCAAGAAGGACCTCTGGGCGTCGACATTTAAAGTTAGGGGAGATTAAACTGGTGTGTTTCAGTGCAATTTCAGTAAGATTCTGGGGCCTCGGAATACTGCAAGAAACCCAATGGTGAATCAGGAAAGACAGTACGAGTCCACCTTCTACAGCAGTGCTTCTCAGCCCAGACCTCAGGGACCCCAAGACAGTCCAGACAATTTTTGCAGCCTCCCAGCTCCCAGCCAATGAAGTACACCGAAAACCCAGTACAGGTGTGGGAGCAAAAATTGTCTGGACTGTCTGGGGTCCCTGAGGTCTGGGCTGAGAAACACTGTAGGACACATACGGTTTGAACATTGGTTCCAGTGGATCTGAGGAGCATCTGAAGCAGGTTAATGGACATGCCCTGCCTCTTCCCCACAAGGCACTGAGCCTGATGAAGAGAGTCAGGAGAAAACCTCGATCCACAGAAACAATCTGCAGGGTCCGCACTCTCCATCCTGGAATATCACCCATTGCTTCATCAGCTCCGTCCAGAAAAAAAAATCAGTTTCAGTGTGACGATCGAAATCAATTACCATGAGATCAGCCACGTCGTACCCACTAC
>JAODJW010003453.1:0-11950 GCA_026777045.1 Hyperopisus bebe | reverse complement strand
GGGGGGGGGGGGGGGGGTTACCCTGACTCACCATCAACACATACATTCCTAGATGACAAGAAAAACACAGATGTCTGCATATGTTTGTATCCATTTGTTTATTAATCAAAGTTTTAAGGCCACTCTGAACTGTTTAATTAATCAGTTGCCCTGCTAATTTGAAAACCTACACACGTCACAGAGTTCTGCAGTGGTCCAGTTCTAACCACAGAGAATATCCTATTTCACTAGGGAAAGCAATAGTCACCACAAGAAGCCGCAACTTGATGCACAGTTACGTATAATGGAAAAGAGCAACCAAAATATTAGAGAATTCAAAAAATTCTTCAGTTCTCAAGGTTTGTGTTCCAAAATAACTGAGTTTACTCTGTACACATGGAGTAATGTCATCAGTGGACATCTCAGTTTTTAGCATTTTTCAGATGAGATCACAGTGAGCGTGCGGCATATCCAAGGAAGCACAGGAAATGAGGCAGGTGACAAACAAACCAAACACAGACAGACACGCTCCTGGCAATTTAGAGACACCAATTCACCAAAGAGGAAACCAGAGTACCAGATAAAAATGTGTGCAAATGCAGGGACAACATGCAAAACCCCACACAGACCCGGAAGTCAAGCCCACCACTCTGGAGATCTGAGGTCACCACATCGCTGCTTATTTAGATTCTCCACATCCACACTTATGTCGACATGTTTGCAATCAGCTGTGTCATGATTATCTTTGGCTTCATTAAGAGGAACCTCGAATACCTCGTAGGATATGGAAAATGGCCATCACAATGCCTGCTGCCTGCCAAAAGCTCCTGTCCCTGAGGCTCACATTTCCCTCTGACTGGAACTTAATGCTACCAATATGGTTTTGGTTTTCATCCCACACGCACCCTGTGTGGAATTAAATAATTCAGCCTCCAGCTAATAAAGGTGAGGACCCCTTCACAGAGGCAGCAGACAGAGGCGTGCGAATGACCGGAGATGCCGGGTGAGTTACAGAGAGACTCGGCAAACAGGCACAGAATGGATTCAGAATGAGCAAAGCTCATACACATTACATTCTACGTTCTTAGATGTCCAGTTTTGGACTCAATCGGATAATCACAAGAAAATGTGACAATAGTAGTAACACATTCATACACACATTTAAAACACTGATGTGCATAGTTCTCAAACAAATGCTAGCGGGCTCTTTACCTGGTCTGTTTAAGAAAGACAAACGAAAGAACATGTTATATGTGATGTGTGAAACTGGTGAAAATTACAGTAAAATTTGTATAAGATACTTTGTGATTAACATTAATCTTAATTCCACAGTGGAATACAGGCCAGTGGAAAAATATGGAACTGGACCAAATTATAGTGTACTGAGAGCAATATGGCAATTGGTCTATCTCTGTGGACTGAAGGACAGGCTTAGGACATGATCCCACTTCAAGACAGGAGAATCCAGAATCTGTGCATATCATCTCATATTCTTTCATTCATTTCCACTGCATAACTAAGTTTAGAAAATATGTGGACTCCATGGCTGCCCTTGTAATGCAGAATGAGCATTGGAGGGGTATACTGTGTCCATTTAGACATGCACACGGTCACAGAAGTCATCATGCCGGTCGACAATGCCTGAACCACGATTCAGACAAGGGATATTGCAATTTTGGAGAAATTAAAACAAATAGGAGAAAAATCCCTTTAAGACCCATTTGTCACTAAAATTGTGTTTAAATTCTATGGGGGGGATACCTGTCTCCATCTCACTCTAGGAGAGTGGATGGGGCTCAGTATCTGGCAGTGGGGCTTTAGCGTACTTCTTTGGCAGTCTGTTCGCAGGAGGAGCCATTTGGGTCTTTGGAGGAAGACTGAGGAGACCCTTTTCGATGCCAATGTTGACAGTGATGTTGGTGTAGAGTGGCAGGTACTCCCGAGATAACACCTCATACTCCACAGTGTTCATGCCATCCTCTTTCCAGGTGTGCCTGGTCTTTGCCAGCATGTTGAACCTTAACAGGGTCACGCATGAACAGATGCAATGGTTAAAATTTCAAGCACATTGTCATAGCAATTTTTTAATGCAAATATCAGGGGTGGGTAATCTTATCCGCAAAGGGCCGGTGTGTATGCGGGTTTTCGCTGCAACTCCCTTATTAGGTCACTAATTAGAGGGCTGATTGGCTAAAGAGTCCTCACACCGGGGTTTGAACAGCTGACCTAAAGGTTATTCCAAATACCTGCATACACACCGGCCCTTTGCAGATGAGATTGCCCATCCCCAGCAAAGATATTTTTAAAGCATCCATCTGCAGTAATGGAAAATTCCTTAAAGGCAACCTGTATTTGCAGCTCTACTACATTTCTGGTTGGTTCTCAGCCAGTCATGGGTACTACTGAATGAGAAAATCTGCTTCAGCTTGCATGAAATACCTGTAGGCAAAGATGTGCCATACCTTCGTGGATTCACCTCGTTGCCCTTATCCAGCTTGTGTTTAATCATTTTGTAGCGGCCCACATTCAGAGATGGCCGAGTGATGAGCATCCCACCCAGGGACACTCTGTTTAATATGAGGTGGGAGACAGAGAGAGAGAAAGAGTGGGGGTCAGACCATTATTTACTGCTTCATGAGTCCTTACATACTTCATGAGTGCAAGTAAGGAATTCCAGTCATGATAGATTGAACACAAATTGAAGTTTAAAGGAAAATAAGCAATTAGCAGATATTCCTACCGGATCCCGATATCATCATCCTCACCCCCCCATCCCCAGTAGTTGTTAGGGAAACCATTCATCTTGAGGTATTGCAGAGGGGTCAGAGCAGACACACCACCAAAATACATCTTATACGGAAGCCTGAGAAGAGAGAAAGAGTAGGAACAACAAATGGAGCAAGATATGCCTGTGCCAACAAAGAAAACAAACCTTTATGCTACTTTCTGGGACAGAATCACAATGTAAATAACCAGTCTATAGATCCAAAAATGCAGTGTGTCTGCTCCTGTAGCTCAACAAGTAGAGCTTTGCACTAACAAGGTAAAAGTAGTGGGCTCAAATTCCAGGGAGCCCATGTTAATTGTAATCCTTCCCTCTGCTACAAGTCGCTTTGGATAAAAGTGTCCGATAAAAGTAAATAAGTAAAATACAAATGAACAAATCTGTTTATATGACTTCAGTATTAAAATACAATTATGTTGGTGGGAGGGGTCTGAATGCTTTGGGGGCCACTGCATGTATGATGCAATGACCCCCTGGGAACCCGCCACATGCCAGCAGGGGCTGATCTACACCACACATGTGAACAGTAGCAACCGCTTCCTAATGGTCGGCATGGAAACCACCAGTGAGGAATGCTAATTGGGAGCAGCTGGAAGCTTCTAACTGCCTCAATGCTAATTATGTCACCCATGCTGGGGAGAAAGGACAGGGAAGAAAAAAAAAAAAAAAACACATATGCTTTCTTTAGCACTGCTGAGAGACAACCTAGATGACTGGCCAGAATGGTTTACTACTTCCTGAGTGAACTGGTCTGTGCTTATTGGGTTGGCCTCTGAGGATTAGGACACTTTGAAGGCAAAAATTGTGGTCTATCTAGGTTTCTTGCCCCTTCAGCACCCCCAGCAGCCACTGCCTGAGTCATACCCCAGCAGCCACTGTGTCATACCTTTTCAGGTCCATGGAGAGTCCACTACCTTCCAGAGACTTTTGGACATGAAGCTTTGCCCTCACTGAATATGCAGTGGCCTACCTTGTTGCTGCCAGTCTCCACTGAGAGTAGAGCACTTTTATTGTCTTGGCAAAGCTCTGGATTCCAATCTGGCTGTGGGTGCCACCTAAAACTCCTGAGGTTCTTCATTGATTGGGGTATTCCCTCCTTCCATGTCTAAAGAAGCGGGTATTGGCTTTCCTGGGACTGGCAGGGTACCATTACTCCTTTGTCACCAACTTCTCACTAGCCTATTTCCTCTCAGATCTCACTGGGAGGAACCAGCATGACCATGCCTGGTAAATTGAGGAAGATGGACATGCCTGCCAGTGGTTGAGTGGCTCTGAATGCTGAGCTGGTCCCCTGCAAGCTAGACTAGAGTAATTTTCTCTGATGAATCTCCTTTCCGATTGTTTGAAGCATCCGGAAAAAGATTGTCCAGAGAAGAAAAGGTGAGCACTACCATCAGTCCTGTGTCATGACAAGAGTAAAGCATCCTGTGACTATGCATGTGTGGGGTTGCTTCTCAAGCCAACGGAGAAGACTCACTCACAATTTTGCGTAAGAACACAGCCATGAATAAAGAACGGTGCCAAAACCAGAACCAGCTACAGGGTCGTCAGCTGGAAGCCATCCTTCCTTTCGCGCCTTTTATTGCAGAACACCTCAGGATGATGGGGCAACAGTCAGGGACGTCTCCCTGCTGCTACCTGCAGCTGGCCTCAGGACTATGCATGGCAGGGGTGTCCTACTCCCTGAGCCAAGACTAAACCTGGCCGCATACCTTGTGGACCCTCACTGGGTGGAGCGGAATAGCTAATGTTACTTATTTGAAGGGCGCCACTTGTGGTCTCTCATCAGCCATAGCCATCTTGAGGTGGTCTCTGCTCCCCAATGGCCCTCTTTATTTGTTTGGGGTCCATGCTGGTCTTCTGTAGGAAGTATCGTACTGATATTGTTGGGAAACCACAGCAGCCAACTTCCATAATAAATAGAACTGCATACCAACCCTTGGCAAGAGCCTCGTCAACCACGTCTTGGTACTTGGTTTTTTCAGTTGGTGAGAGACAGTGAGCCTATCCTCCCATGGTACAGTAAGTTCAGCCATCAGGATGGCCTTCTTACTTCTGGATAGCAGGATCATGTCTGGCCTGAGTGATGTTACAGCTACCTACTCTGGAAAGACAAGGTTTTTTTGCAGGTCCACCCTGCACCCGGTCAGAGGCCTGCAGTAAGATGGAAAACACATTCTTGGCAGCTGTACTTGCCTTTGGCATCTTGTCTCCTTCCCTGCAAAACTTGACAGCTTTAGGTGGTGAAGCCTGACGTTTATTGACCTTGACCCTCTGCCACTCTGTCCACTTACCAATCAGCGTAAGGACCTTAACATTTCTCCACCTATATCGGCCCTCTTCAACTGCTTTGGGACATCCTGTCAAGATGTAGTTCAAGGTGCAAGACGATGCTTCGCACTGTTTGCAGAATGGATCTTCTTCTTTGCCCCAGATCTTAAGGTTGTTAGGAGTTCAGCCACCACTTGCAGGAGAAAAGACAGCTTGCCCTGGTCGGTACACCAAACTTCCTTCCAAGACATTGATCGCTCCAGTGCATTGTCCCACTGCATTCACTGATGACACTGGGAGGTGAAGCTTGGAAGTCTTGCTATACAGGTTTACTGAGCTGAAGGATGGGGGAACACCCAGGCATCGCTGCACAAACTTGCTACACAGCCTTTCCATTGGTTCCACTTGTGTCATGGGGAAGTCTTACAGCAAAAACGGCCATTGCAATCTAGGTATGATGCTATACTGAAATCACCACACTTTGACACTTATGAAATGCTTGTAATATACTTCAGTATACCATAGAAACATCTGACAAAAATATTTACAAACACTGAAGGAGCAAACTTTGTAAAAAAAACAATACTTGTCTCATTATTGTTGGCCATGACTGTATTTCCCCACTGGGAATTTCCCATACACCTGCAGGGGGCAATTACTGCCTGTGCCAGATGAGCTTTGCCTATTTGTTGGAGAAAGAGGTTCTGCACTGGCAATCTCAGCCCATGGTTGCCATCACCTAAATTAGTTTCCCTTATTACACGGCTCTCTGGAATGCGTAATTCTGATTGGTCAGTTGAGACATTTGCAGGTTCGTTCTTTTCAAATAATAACCGCTCCAAAGTAATAACGCATAGTCACGTGGTACTATATCGTTTCGCGGAAGGATAAAAATGTTAATTTAAAACAAATATGCCAATAAAATGTTTCAAATTCATATTCATGTCCAGTTTTTTTCCTTATGTGGCAAGTAGCCGTGTAATAAGCGGGATAATGTACAGGCAGCCAGTAGTTATCGCGAAATAAGCCCCTTCAGCGTGATACAAGACCCTCCGCTTCGCATCGGGTCCTGATCACACTGTCGGGGCTTATTTCTGCGATAACTACCGGCTGCCTGTACATTATCCCTTACTTATTCCCTAAATACATTTTAGCCAGAGGAATTTGCCTGTATCCTCATCGCCAAACCTCCTTATCTAAAATGAGTCTAAAGTTATTGATGTAGGGACCAGCTATGTACTTTGTCCACCATGGCAGAGAGTGACACTAGGAAGAGGAAGCTGGAAAGCAGCTGAACTCACTTGTAGCCGAACTTGTCCATTGCAATGGCAGCATGCTTTGGGTGGGAATCACACGTGTAAGTGTTGCGGTCATCCTCAGGGATCAGGTCCACGTCGTGGAAGAACAGGCAATTCCAGTCCTCCTCCCTCATGGCCTCTCGAAAGCCCACATTCATCAGCTTGGCCCTGTTGAAGGTGTAGTTCCCTGCCTTCAGGAAGAACATACCTAGTGGTTTTATCAATGTTTCTTTAAGCCCACCACAGCAATGAAAATCTTACACATACAGCATGGTGCCAGAGAAGCACAGAGTACTATTTTTACAGTAAATCAAATTCTGCAGGGCACAAACAGCTGCATTTGGAGTGGTGCCGTAACCGGGAGGCATGTACTGATGACGAGTGGCATCGTACCATGTTTAGCAATGAATCTTGGTACTAAATTACCACAGATGATTGTTTTGTGCACATATGGCGGTGCCGCGGGGAGAGGATTAATCCTGTCAATGTTGTGAAGAGACACACCGGCATTACTCCAGCCATCATGGTGTAGGGTATGAATTCAGGTCATATCTAGTAGTGATTGGGGGGACCCCAATGGCACAGCGCTACGTCAGTGACCTTCTGTGTCCGCATTGTCTTACCCCTCCTGAGACAGCACCCTGGTACAGTCGTTCAACAACACAATGCCATTCACAATGGCATGTGTGTATGGACTGCCTGTGTCATGTTGACGCCAGGTCCCCCGTTCTTTCCCCAATTGAACCTGTGTGGGATCAGCTCGGACATCAACTCAGACCTAGTGCCAATCTGTAAGATCTCGAGGACCAGTTACAACATCTGTGGGCCAACTTGCTGCAGGAGAGGATACAACAGCTGTACGACTCCCTTTTGCACTGTATCGCTGTATGTATCAGCAGCAAAGCATGTGAGCGGAGCGTGAGTGAGGAACGGAGCGGGCGGAATTTGGTCAGAGCACGGAGCGGTTTTTTAATTAAGGCTGGAGCGGTCGCTTTGTCTCACTCCAATTTCACTCCGATACCGCCCACAGTACGATGCTGAGGTGTGCCCAAATCTACCCAGAATTCATCTGTACAATTATCAAGACTGTTACACAAATTGGCCGAGATGGAATTCGCAATGTATTTCACAAAGGAAACTGATAAATCATACAAGTGTACTATTCTTATCAAACGTATAGATGACAATAATGTACAGCAAGAACAACAATGTGGTGAAACTGTGAGTAAAGATTCACTTTGGAATCACTTTTCTCAGAAACATGAGCGTGTGCTACGCAAACAGGAAAAACACAAGCAAGTTTTATATGGTTGTAGCATATCAAGTCTATAAAGTAAATTAAAGTATAAAAGCCCATAAAGTAAATATTGGTGTTATATTTTGTGTGTTTTATATTCACGTCTTTGGTTTTACTGAATCTAATCACGGACACAGACACAGAATTCTTTTTTTCACAACGCAACCCTTTACTTCACTTCCGAGTCACCTTAAACATATTCCCCAACACCTTATATGTTCATGAGGTTCCACTTAAAGTAACAGCATACAATTCAGTACATGACATCCTCCCTTTACTTGGACATAAACTTAATGTCAGAAACAAATCTTAATCTTCTTTACCTTAACACTTTAAACTGTTTCACTGTTCTCTGCAACACGCAGCTGTAAACATTACTTATTCCCGTGACTTAAACACTATCTAGTAACTACCAAACACTGTACTTAATTCAAAACCCCATTTTTAAAAATTTTTATAACACCTTAACCAGTGACACAGTCTTTCTGGTGGTTTTTGTTGTCTCTGAGGCCTAGGAAGGGGTGTTACATTATAGTTGAGTCCAAATGGCACAACCAGACAGCTGAAAGAGTTCATGGCTTGTTGGTGTTCTGGATATGACCCAGCATTCCCCTTTTCCACTTCCTCAGTTCCGTGTTGATTTGTAAGATATTTCTTCATACTGGTTGTGTTCCGACTGTACTGAGCTCCATCAGATGATTCCACTGTAACTTGGTTCCCTTTTTTATTGACCACTGTGTGTGGTGTTTTATTAAAGGTTGTGATGAACTTATCCACTTTGTCTTATCAGGACTTTGTCTGCCACGTCCACATCTGAGTATCCAGCATTCCTCTACTCATCTGTGTACAGTTTGTATTTTCCTTTCTGTTCGCCATCTCTGTCTCTTACTTCTAAATCCAAGAGTGTTGGTGTGATTTCAGGCAATTTTCCTCCCATCTTTCTATTGAACAACTCCTCAGCAGGACTTTTCCCTGTGGTGTTGTGTGTAATTCCTTGACACACAGTGACATATCTTCTGAGTTCTTTCTGCCAATCGAATCCATCAGACCGCGCAATTCTGATTCACTTCATTATGAACCGTTCTGGGGCTCTACTTCACCATTTGCTTGGGCCCATTTTGGTGTTGTTCTAAGATGTACAATTCCATTTTCTGCACAATAGTTCCTAAATTCATCTGACTAGAATTGTGGCCCATTGTCAGATTTCAGAGTCACCGGAAGTCCATGTCGGCTGAAAATATTTGAGACTGTCAATTAATTTCTCAGTTGTTGTAGAGGTCATTATGTCGTACTCATAGTACCTACTGTGATAATCCACTACAACAAGGACTGAGTGTTTTGATGGTAGGGGTCCAAGTAAATCCACAGCTAAATCTTGCCATGGACCCTCTGGCAGTGACATCAGCCTTAGGGGTTCAGGTGTGTCTGGTCGTGATGTAATCTGACACCCATGACAGGCTTTGCAGAATTTCTCTGCTGCTTTGTCAATGCCAGGCCACCAGACTTTACTTCTGAGGTGTTGCTTTGTTCCTACAATTCCTAAATGCCCCTCATGTGCAAGCATGAGTGCTCTGATACGTAGGGCTTTTGAAAGCACAATGCGCGTACCCCGTAAAACAATATAGCCTATTACACATAGTTTGTTCACAACAGGAGCATATGCCATGCATTTCTCAAATTGTCCTGTATCTATAGCAACTCTCAACTCTGACAGCTCTGGGTCAGTCCTTGAAGCTTCTTCCACCTCATTTGTTGTCAGAGCTTTGGGGGTAGCATTAACAGCGACAAACCGCACATATTCCTCCGATCCATGCGCATGCTTTTCCTGCATGGCCTTCTTCCCCAACAGGAGTGATAATGGATCTGCGATGTTTGTTTTTCCTGGCACATGAACAACTTTGAAGTTGTATGGCTGCAGACGCAGAATCCATCTTTCTACCCGAGCACAGGGTTTCGATCGGGTGCTGTATATTGACTCTAGGGGTTTATGGTCAGTGACAAGCTTGAATTGTCGGCCATATACATACGGGTGAAGTCTCTCACAGGCCCATACAAGGGCTAAGGCTTCCCTCTCTGTTTGCGAGTATCTTCTCTCACAATCACTCAGACTCCTGCTCACATAACATATAGGAACCATCGAGCCCTGCTGACGCTGAACAAGCACAGCACCAAGGCCTACTGGGCTAGCATCTGCAATCACTTGTGTTGGTGCATATTTGTCAAAGTATGCTAAAGTTCCAGCCTTTGCCAAGGCATCTTTGAGTGCATTGAATGCTCTTCTTTGGTCTGGACCAAACACAAACTTAGTGTCCTTTCTTATCAGACATCTCAATGGCTCAGATACTGTTGCAAATCCTGGAATGAACCGGCTGCTGTAGCACACAAGACCTAAAAAGCTTCTGGCCTCCATTATTGCTCTGACCCTCTCTTCTGTCGGTCCAATTCCTCTATCTGTTAGCAGAATTCCCATGAAAACTAAGCGATCCATATTGAACTCACATTTATCTGGGTTCAGGGTAAGTCCACACTGCTGTGGGCGCTTCAAAACCACATGGTCGTGCATCTCTTGTTTCGCAGCATGAACAACAATATCATCAGAGATGTTTTCAACCCCCTCTATTCCAGCTAGTGCAGCAGCTATCTCATGCTGGTACTGCTCGCTAGCTGAAGATACTCCAAAAATTAGTCATTTATATCTATAGACTCCATTGTGTATGGCAAATGTTGTAATCTGTCGTGATGATGGGGTCAGCTCCAACTGGTGGTAGCCCCACTTCAGATCCAGTTTGCTGAACACTTTGGATCCATTCATGCTTTGTAGGATTTCATCCACAGTAGGTATGGGGTATCTTTCTCTTATTATGGCAAGGTTTGCTTCACGCATGTCTAGGCATAGCCTAAATTCTGAATTTGCTTTTGGCACAATAACTACTGGGTTGACCCATGGAGTAGGCCCGTTGACTAGTTTGATTATATCCATGTCTAACAGTTTTATTTTCTTCTCTACATGTCCCCTCAAGTTAAATGGTATCCGACTTAAAGGCTATGTTACTGGCTGAATGTCAGGATTGATGTAGAGGCTAATTTGCTGTGAAGTTACTTAAACTAAGCCTGCTTTTTTTCTCCTTAGTCATTTCTTTTCTTAATTGTATTAATGTAATTACCACACACTCATGTCAGTTATGGCAGCTGTGTCTTGTGGTGCTAAATCAGGGGTGTGAAATAGAGGTCGACCGATATATCACACGCGCGAGGCACGTCAGCCCAGTGTTACTGTTGCTGTGGAACACGTGACCCATGCTGCCTTGTGCAGGACCCCAGCTAGAAGTTTTGGAAGAGTCCTGGCAGAAAATGGTAAGGCTTAAATTGATCTTTCAATTAACTGGTTTGCTATTAAATTTTGCTTTAAAAGAAAATGCAAGCACTTTTGAAAGAGAAGGCGAATTACACTGTTGGGAACTGGGGTAATGATAACGAGCCTTCAACCAACTGCATGTAGCTTACAGGTAACGTTAAGGATCATTCGTTCTGACAGAGTTAATTTTGAATTATTTTGAATTATTTGTACCTGTAACCTTGGAGGTGTAAGGTGACTCCAATCAGTCACTTATCTTACATTTAAAAATGTCCCATTTAAAGGTTATGTTTTTATATTATATTCGTACAACCATGGCAAATTCTACACAAAACTTTCCTTATGATCATACCACAGAATTGAATTCTGTGGCACTCTTTTGGTAATGGACAGACCTTCTAAAACAGAAGCATGGTGTTCAAATGCACCAGACCCCCAGCAACGACCACTGATTCTCAATACACGTACCAAAGGATGTCTAACTGATGTCCGACTAGAATTTTTTCGGCTGAATGAGCCCAGTGAAATTTCTGACTTCATCACGATTCTCAGGACAAGCTAGACCTGTATCTGGTAAAAAAATGACAAACTAACAGTGTCTAAAGTATGAGCTGAATTTCTCTGGAGCCAGATCAGTGAACAATTTTAAAATCAAGTCTATGAGTGTAGATTTTTGTGGACATTTGACATTGGGTCTTGTGGGTGATTTAATTAGTTGAGTGAGATGTAGAAGATTGCACTGTGCTTTCAGTGCATCCAATACAGGTGTAAGCCAATCCAAATTCAAATCACCTACCAGGAATAATTCTTTATATTTCAGTTGCAATAGGAAGTTTACAAGCGTTGACAATGTTTTACTAGGAGCAGATGGGGGTCTATAACATCCCACTAATACACTCACCTAAAGGATTATTAGGAACACCTGTTCAATTTCTCATTAATGCAATTATCTAATCAACCAATCA
>JAODJW010003452.1:0-11955 GCA_026777045.1 Hyperopisus bebe | reverse complement strand
GATGTTGACAAAGCTGTTGCCATGGAAACATGGTACAAGGAGCCACTGTGTAGCCCGTCAATGTGCAAAGGACAATGCGAGAGAATAACACCTCAGCAGTGCTGTGATTTTTTTACTCATAGTTTTGAGGTCATTAAAGTGACACCTTGATCTTATAATATTACATTTCACTTAGTGTCAAAAAAATCTTGTTTGTGATGTTACTGTAGTTTTGGAATTGAAATGCAGACTTAGACTTACAGTTTAAAATAATATTGCAGGATATAAAGTAGTTGCATTTCTATAGTCTAAAGTTCAAAATCCTTTTGCACCAGAATATTAATCAAACATTAATAGATTACTGTACATGCATTCTAAAATAATGACATTTATAATAAACATCACTGTATTAATATCAGCACAACTTTTTTGCATTTGTAGTTGTTGATCTTGGGTAATCAGTAAGCTGCTGTCACTATGGCTAATAGAATTAGCCTTAATAAAACACAAGGTGTCATTCTGAGGGAAACTGATAAAGCTTGCATTTGGGAAGAGAAACAGACGTATTCCATTGTCATGGTTACCTCATCCCGTAGCAGGAAACAATGAATCTTGGAAAGGCCATGCAGTCCAATGTGGACAAAGCAGACAGTCATTAACATTTTTTTTTGCACTGCAACTTTTAAGATTAGATAATTGCACGGTTAGGTTTTTTTGGTTGTTTGTAGTATATGTAGGAACATTCAAAGGCACATCACTATATGCAATGTATGAACATCCCTGACACTTAGGCCAGGAAGGGAGAGACAGACTGGTTTGGAGCATGAAAAGTCCTGTGCCTCAGTTGACTGCCTTGTCTTTTATCTGTGTAAACTGTAGTTACTAAATACCTCCTGTAGAAGAGAGATACATTTGGAAAAGATTATTAATTGTTGTAAGGAAGCATGACTGACATGAATGACTGAGTACACGTCACTTCAAAGCACAGGGACCGGTAACACATGCACAATGCAATGGGCTTATTTCGTTTAAATGTTACAACATTTTAAATATACCTTTTTAGTTTTTTCTAAAGCACAACTCAGGTTATCTAAAACCAATAGAAACTGTTAGTCAGGAAATCCAAAATAAATGTATTTATCTAAAATAAATAGTAATTGTTACTGTGGATTTTTTTGTAGTTTTACTGTTTTCATCTTTTCAGTGTTTAAACTTTTTTTTGTTTTAAGTACAGTTATGAAAAGAAACAGATCAAAGACTAGAAAGAACACTTTAATATTCGTTATGCCCACACTCAAAGAACAATGTTTTTGTTAAAAAAAATCCCAAAAAAAACAGCGATGTCGCTACCGGTTTCCTCCTCTTTGTGTTGATTATAGCTCAGGTGTATGATGAACTTGAAGCCGGTGGGGTTTTCGAAGAAGGCAGCATGGACCGCGGCCACCTCTTTGCCTCTGTCCACGACGCCATCCTCTACGCCCAGCAGAGGGCCAGGGTCACCAGGAACAGGAGCAAGGCAGGATCACTTTTAGCCTTCCTTGTCATCTTTTCATTCTCATGCTATAACCATTAACTGACCTCAGGATTTAGCCTGCATCCACCTACGTTCCACCATCCAGCCTAGGGTTGCCACCTTTGATTTGTGAAAGACCAGGATACTCTGACTTTTTTGGGGGGTGGCGATTAAAACATTTTTGCAAACATACTGTTAATATTTGAAGGACTCTCTATTGCATCTCTTGCCTATATTTATCCTGACGCAGACGCAGATGCAGTCGCAGTTGTGCTCAATCTGGACGCTGGCACTTTGCCAACTGCTGTCCATTTCTATGTTAAATATCAATTTTTTTGCTTTAACGAGTACTGACATTTCTCAGCTCTTTTCCATGTGTATTCCTCATCCCTTTTTGCTGCCTGCAGAAGTCCCTGCTGTCCCCCAATGAATGTTGCAAAAAAAAAAAAAAAGCATTTACATTTTACAAACTCTGGTGCCACTTAGTTTTGCATAATTTTCCAGCATTGCATTTCCTTCATATTTTGGATGGACACAAAATACACGTGGTGGAGAGTGGGGGGCCGTAATTCACAATACAGTTTTTTTTCCGTTAGCCAGATAAGCTTTAGCTTAGCTCTCCTCCTATTGGACAGTTTTCACGTTCGACTTAGGTTGTCCAGCTAACTGGGAAACTAGTGCCATGTCCTCCAAGTCTCTTTGGTTATGCCTTATCCGTTCAGTAACGTTTTCTCTATTCGCCCTCCCTGAGTTGCACGTCGTAAATTGCGTTTTCTTTGACGTGGATGTGGATGGGTTCATCTTCATATTTCTGCTATCAGTCAAATAAAAGTATAAATATATCCAATCGTCGCTGTGCTTTACTCCTTTCAAACTGGACACGGGATTGGATGTATAGACATGACTAGGAATAAAAAAGAATAATCCATCCTTTAATCAATTAATAATCAATTAATAGCGGTGGAAGGAAACCAAGTGAGGTTTTATTTGAAACTACAAAATTCTAAAAAAATGAGACAATTTGTGTCCCGGGAAAGAATGCTAATTTTCAGGGACAATTGCTCAAAAAAGAAAACAATACCGGGAAAATCGGGACAGGTGGCAACCCTACTCTGGCCTGGCAGGGATTTGTGCATTTTTCAAGGTTCCATTTATGCGCGAATGTATGGCTGTATACATGGTTGTCAACCATGTTTTTCATTTGGTCGATAAAGAAACAGAAAGCTTCCTTCGTTAACAAATGCTGTTTTTTGAAGTAGCTTAGTTTACATTGAACTGAAAGACAGGAAACGTGTAAACATGGAGCTACTAATTAGATTCAATAAATCTGCTCTACTATATACTTCACATCTTTCCATCATACAGAAGTGAATGAATTCATTAGCTTGTTAGAAAGTGAGGGATGAATGGAGTCTGAATAAGAATTAGAGCCGGAGATGAAGTCATCAATACAGAGATTAGCTAACAGGTGGGTTCCCTGCTTTTACCTTTGCTAGTCCTCTTCTCTCCTTCAACCTGCTGCTGTCTTATCTGCAGCAGGAAAGGTAAACAGCTCCAGGAATCGTGGGTTACAAATTCGAAGCGGAGCTAGCCTTTCCAGCGGCTCACAATGGGGCCATTCGCTCCCTGCCGTGTTATTGTGTGAACCTGAGAGCACACTGTTCGTTACCCATTCAGTTAGCGGGAACTTATAGCGGGAACAGTTAGCGGGAACTACGTATTCTTTGTCCAATTTTCATCCCTTTCCTGGTTATTATTAATTCTGTACATTCCTTTTTCTTTTCCACGATGGCACTTCAGTCTTCATGAAACAAATCCAAGATCAGTAGCTCAAGAGAAACACTGGCACCAGTAACATCCCTAGAATACTACCTCTAAACTGGAAGCGCTAGCTTGTTTAGGATGGTTGATTCGATACTAGCTGAAACAGTAAATCGAATTGTGTAGAACAATGCCAATTTTAATGTTCTGGAGGACACAGTGAGGTGCGCGCTGTCAAATTTCGTTATATTCTTTCACTCATAGTAATTAAAGAAAAAAAAAATTACTTTTTGTGATTTGACCCATTGTTTCCGAGCCAACTGTCCAAAGTAAGGTAAAAGCAATACAGGATTAAAAATAAATAACTCTCACATGTGGTTAATGCTTGCCTCACCATTTCTCTCCCATTTCCATTAAAGAGCCAAGATACTTCAAGACATGAGTAAGGCAGAAAACACATGCTCCCCAGATACCCAGATATTCCGCAGAGGCTCTTGGAACTTTTTCTGCATTGCCCTAGACACTGGCAAATAAATGTTAAGAAAAACATTAGGTAGTAATGAGATAGAGTTCAAAAGAGTTTACGCCCAGAGATTCCAGGAAATTCTGAAGGCAAAATGGGGGGGTGGGACTGGATGGGGGGGTCATGGAGGATGGGAAGGCTGTGGGAGTAACTATGCATCTCTGTGGGCAGCAGGAAGAGAGAGAGAAGCAAGAGCTGACCTTTGACCTCCAGGAAGAGGACCGTGATCTGGAACAGGTAATGTGCCTCTCCTTTTTTGGACAGCGGTAACTGTAATATGGATGTTAGATGTTGTTCTCTTTGGTTGTTCCTTAAATTGTGTAAAAGGAGCGTTCAAAAATCAGAAATACACACTATTATGTTTTTTTTCTTTCCACAGGAAATGTTCTGAGCAATGGTCTATCATCCTGACATTCGTATTGTGATGCACCAGTCCTCCCTTCGCCAGCAATAGGCAAGAAGGCAGAGCAGAGAATTATGGGAGGAACTACTGTAATACCAATAGCAAGACAATTATTACAATGAATATTAATTTGTGATAAGCACAGAATAAGTAATTTTAAAAAGTTAATGCCTTATATGTGAATTATTACAACAAACATTCTTTATTTGGTAATGCTTTACAGTAACTGTACCTTCATGATGCCTTTATAATGCCTTCGTAGAACATTCAGTGAACCTTCATAATGCATTCATAGAACATTCATAAGCAGCTTGTAAGTATACCTTAATATCCTAACATAGTTTAACAGCTGTAGTATAGAACTATACATTAATAATGAACATCCATCCATCCATCCATTTTACAAACTGCTTATCCTTCTGGGACGCGGGGGATCCAGAGCCTATCCCGGAAGCTACAGGCACGAGGCAGGGAATAATCCAGGACGGGGGGCCAGCCCATCACAGCAATAACAAACATTATAATCATATTTGTTGTTAATGTATTTTAAAGCTGTTAAGGCATGTTAGGATGTTAAGATATACTTACGTGTTGTTAAGAATACATTATGAAGGTGCGCTGAATGTTTTATGAATGCATTATGAAGGTGCAGTTAATGTAAAATGTTCTTGTTTATTTTGCATGTTTGTCTTTAGTTGAATTCGTGGTCTTCCATAAAAAAAAATTGACTACTATTTTTGATAAAATTGTCAGTTTGTTGCCCATGCTGCCTGTATACAAATGATAACTAATGTTTTGTGTTCATGGGGCACAGTGTTAAACAACAGAATAAAAGACAATAAAAAAGTGGATATGTGGCAACAGTGTGGATTTTTTGTGAAAGTACAATCAGATATTGGGGGCAGTCTGGTGGTGCAGTGGTGCAGTGCTTAGCACTGTCACCTGACACCTCTGGGACCAGTGTTCGGGTCTCTGCCATGGCTCCATGTGTGTGGAGTTTGCATATTCTCCTGGTATCAGGGTGGGGCTTCATCTGGGTACTCCGATTTCCCCCAAGAGGCTGAAAACACGCTGAAACTAACTGGAATTGCCAAACTGCCCACAGGTGTGCATGCGTGAGTGAATGGTGTGTGAATGTGCCCTGTGGTGGGGGGCTGCCCCATCCTGCGTTGTTTCCTGCCTTGTAGCCATGGCCCCCAGGATAGGCTCCAGACCCCCCATGACCCTGAACAGGACAAGCAGTTTCAGAAAATGGATGGATAGATAATTATGCATTCACCTGAATATATGCTATGTCCCACAGCACAGGAGTAAAACATGCAGTACCTATCCAGATTATTTCTCATCATTTCTTTCCTCTGTAACATTATTTGTGGTTATTTTTTTATTTTGCCCTCCGACCTCCACTCCAGATCATTCCCCACCTTTATTTTCCTAAGATGGCTGTTGTCCCCCTAGTGGACAGAAAGCTATATGCTCACTTCTGCTGAGTAGTGCTGAGGGCTTAACCATAAGGTTTTTGTTTGATCACTTTTGTTAATACAGGAAGTTTTGCCAGTTTTTTCCATCCCCAAATGAAACCAGATGGCCTTTTAAGTGGCTGTCCGGTCCACAAAAAGCCTTTAGGGTGTCCATATTTTAATTGCAAAAAGAGGACACTGAGAGCAGGACGTGAAGGGAGACGGCAAAGCAACACAAATATGCACACAGAAAGTATGCTGACTATAGAAAGCAAATGTCAGCATGAAACAAAGCAAAATCCTGGACATTTTGGGCATTTTTAGGTCCCAAAGAAAGAGGACAAGTCTGGGAATAAAGAGGACGTATGGTCACCCTAAGCCTTTGAATTGGTTGTTTTTTAGGTTACTGTGATATCAGTCTGCCTTTCATGTACTGAATTGCCAAATTCACCTTTCTGAGTTTCCTGCTCGTGAAGAGGCGTCTCCTGCATCGTCTAAAGCAAATTCATAGCTTGTTCAGTACTATACATGCATGCATGCATGTCACTGTCACTCCCTGTCACTTTCATAGTGTGGTGGAACAAAACATGTGCCCCATGCCCATTATCCCTCTCATAAGGTTGCATCTGTGAATCAAACAAGCAAAAAACCCATGTTATAGTAAGCTGATGAAGCGCGTGCAATGAACAGATATGTGAATTATATATTAAATGAACACTGTAAAAACTGTCAGAGAGCTAATAGATAGATAGATGATAGATAGATAGATATAGATAGATAGATGATAGATATACTGTATAGATAGATAGATGATAGATATAGATAGATGATAGATAGATTAGATAGATAGATAGATAGATAGATAGATGATAGATAGATTAGATAGATAGATAGATAGATAGATAGATAGATAGATAGATAGATAGATAGATAGATAAAGATTTATCCAGAAGGAAATTTAGGTGTCCAGTAGCTTACACACAGTATACATACACATAGGTACACAGACCTATGACATTCACACACACGTACATACTGCAAACAATACAAAGGAAAATATCAGGAGGGCAGTGTGCTGTGCAGGCCTAAACACTTAAGTCCATCACACTCCTCCCCTTCCATGTGACGTTGAAGACCTGTCTGGCCCTAGGGACAAAGGACCTTCTAATAGGGTCAGGCCTGTTGGGGATCAGGTCTGGTGTGGTGCTGAGGTGTCGCCTGCTGCATGGCAGCATTTGGGTCCCAGTTTGAGGCGGCCCATCCGGGTAGGCGCATGGAACGTTTTGTCTCTTTGGCAAAATTACCATCTTCCTCTGCTGTCGGGAGAGCTTCATAAACTCTGCATTTCCATGGCATGGCTTGGCCTCGCCTCGAACTGAATTAAGAATGCACTTGGCCTGGAGACATTTTCAACTGCTGATTTCTTGTTTTTATATCCAGGTTAATAATTAGCTTCAAATTTTATTTTTAGCTCTTATAAAATGACCAAGGTTCAGACCTCAGTGACCTCATAGCTGGCTACGACACTGCCTGCCACACAGCAGAACAGGTTTCCATTCTATTGTTGTAAACTTTAAAAACTCCCCTTTACACCTCAACAGGTGAAAATGGTCACACACAAGCCATCAGTCCATTGGAACACCTATTTGACAACAACTGAACAACAACTTATGAGTTAATTCTAGATCAATCACAATATCATATTGTAATTACATAATGATTGAAACTGCAGTCATACCAGCAAAATTATTTATTCAATAATAATGCAAATAATGCAAACACAGAAACTTCATTCTCTGGGGTCTTTCTCAAAAGTTCAGTCACTTATATAGTTGAAACCAAACAGCAACTATGTTTTGGGAAACATACCCCAGACTGTTAAAAGCATTGCAAGAGGCAAACTGGGGAACAACAGTCTGATAAAGGGGGGAGAGGAAGAAGGGGGAGAAGAAAAAGAGAAGAAATAGATTTTCCATGTCCTAATTCTTTGTCACCAAGTTTTTCATTGTCATGGCGTAAATTAGATTATAATATAAAAACCTTATATTTTTGGTGCTGTATGGATTTATAGAAGAAAAGTTGAAGGTTTGAATCCCTCACTTTCCAGAAATTGAGTTGTTCACTGTTTGCTGAAACATTTTTTATTTAAAATAACATGATTTGTTTATACATTACTAATAATTAAGATTACATTACTTATGTATTAAGAATTCTATATTGAATATTTAAATTTAAGATAATATATTTAGCAGTTTTATTTACTACATATACAAAAGACCAAGAAGCACATAGCTACCGTTTTTAATGTCCTTCGACCACTGCTCCCTGGGAACAACCTCTACAAGGGGACAGTAGACGATGCCCCTGTATTGGCTCTGCCCAGTGTCTGCTGTCCTGAACTGTCCACTTTTTTTGCACGTGTCGTGCAGCACTTTCTGCGTCAATTTTGGGCTGAGGCAAGGAGAGGCAGAGAACAGTCTGACAGCCAGGGCCTGTGGAGCAGCAATCAGGACAGGCACCTGAGAATCCCCTAGAGCCTGCATCACCAGCCGAGGGCCCACGGGTGGAGCAGTGAGCTGCTGCCTCTGGGGGTGCAGCTTCACAGTCGATCATGCCTTCGTCTGTGCTTGGCTCGAGGTGAGCCAGGCCTGGGGGGGCGGGAGGGGGGTGTATATTAGCAGGACCGTCAAGCACCACACCCAAGCAGCTAGGCAAGTCCATCCTGTGCTTCATCACCATGCTGTCCTGCCTCTTCACCCTCTGTGCCACTGTATGAGGGTGATGTGGCTCACATCCTTCTTCTTAGCCACTAAACTGGGCCTCAGTGAAGCAGACTATGACCCAACAATGTGCTATTTAGAGAACTGAAAGGAGAGACAAAGTCAATTCCATGATGTAACAAATACAACCCGTCTCATACAACTGATTACTAAGAAAATGCTCACCATTGACAAACTCTTAGGGGCCTGCAAGACTGTGTACAGGGCTGTAGCAAATCTAGGGTGACAGTTTGTGGGGCTGCAGCAGCAGACTAAAGGGCAGGCTGCTGAAACAACAACAGTATGAAACAGAAACAGCGTAACAGCATTGTGACAGACATGTGATGCTAGATTAACAATAATGACATCATTTTTAAATAGATCAACTAAGTGGCATGGAATCCACAATCACAGACCATGGATCCTCCAAAGAGGGTGGTCTATCCATGTGCTTGCGTGGGGCATTTCTCACTCTGAAACCAATCAGAATTCTGCTGCCTTGGAGCTGGTCTATTTCCACCTCCAGAAGGCTACACCCCAAAGCTAGCAAATTTCCTCAGTCTGGCCATCCACTCTCCATCTGGAAATAATAATAATAACAATAGTTATAACTATGTAACAGCACATGCAGTACCAGCATATACATGGTGTGCACGCTGTAAGGAAAAGTAGCCAAGATGCCTGTTCTTGGTTGATCATTTGAATACAGACAGTGTTAGCAATTTATAATCCTGGACAAATCAGTGAGAGAATGGAGATTCTAGGTATCACCACTAGGGTGATAAGACAGTAACTGAATTAGCAGGTGCCAGAAGGTCTCTGTCCCATCCCTCCCTCAGGGTGCTGATACTCCAGGTCACCACTCATATGCGAATTCACTCACAACACCTACACACAGTACTGTCAATCTGTATATGAGCTGCCTTTCAGTACCCAACTGTCTACACTGTATTACATTATATTATTTTTGCTGTTGAATAAACCATTATTTCTGCAGAAACAAAACTCTGCAAGTGGATTCCTTACAATACTCATTTGTTACAATACTACATTGTTAGTTAAGCAAACTACACTGATTACATGTTTTTAACATTCAGCTACAGTGAAGACATGGAGAAATCTACAACCATTAATAGCTGTTATTCATACCTAGGTTTCAGGTGGGCTAATACATTCTAATATTCTAAGTGGTACTTTAATGTCAGTAGCTGACTTGATAGATAACTAGTTAATTTTGTATTTCAGATACATAAATGTACTGTAAATGGTCATCGAGAATGCCTGATATCTCCCATTGCAAGGTGGATTTGAAACATTATTTCGGAACATTACAAGGACTTGTAAGCCGGAAAGCAACCAGAACTATGAATGCATTTGCAGAACTGAATTCCTCTTTTATATCATTATTGTAGATGTACCCCTCTTGTTGTTGTTGTCATTGTTATATTATTGTTATAATAATAAAAAAAAAAAAATAAAAAAAAAAAACGAACACACCATTGTGTTTTGAAGCCGGAAGTGACGATTCAAATTCAGATAAAAATTCAGATAAAAACTGTAGATGCGTTAGGGTATGTCTAGCTTTAACCTTTTGTAATGTAATGTAACTTGTGTGTTTAACAGTGTTTCTCGATGGAAACAAGGATCTCTTTGAGGATCCCCAGAGGACCATCTGCTTCCCTGGTACCAGAATGCAGCCAACACGTCCACATATTATTTGGACAAGGACCTCACGGTGGTTGTAAGGCTACTTGAGGCGGGAAACAAAGGTTAGATAATTAGCAGCATTACATCTAAAACGAAACATCAAAACAGTAAAAAATGCAATAATGATGATCCCGTAATCATGCTGACATGGTTTTTTTTATGTGCTTTAGGCAGCAATCTGGAGACACAGAAGCCCAAGAGTAAGGGCTTCACCAAGAATCAGATCCTCTTCATAATAGATATGATGAGGGAACATATTGCAAATGAAGGTGACGGCCCCCCAAAGTCCCTCAAGGACCTTAGTGCCCGCTTAAAAATGGGCATGGAGAATAAGAGAGCTGTGGCTGGACATGGCCGCAAAGATGGCCAGCCACTTCGGACAGGCCTTCTGCCCTGAGAAGGTGTGCAGAAAATGGAATGCTTTAGTGGAGGCCTATTAAAAGGCCAAGGTTGATAACATGTTTTATAGAGAAATGGATGAACTCCTTGGAGGCCATCATGATGTGGTTTTTCCAGTGGTGGGGACATCACGGGGGCTGGTGGTATGCAGACTGGAGGTGCTTAGCCAGTGCAGTGGATTGCTGGAGGAAACGCCATCCTGCGACCCCTCCTCTCCTGCAGCCAGTGATGCCTCCAGCACTACGACTGTTTCCACTGCAACACTAGATTCACCATCACCAACCTCAGCTACGCCAAGGACATGCAAGAGGGAAAGGGACTGATATATTAGACTACTTGCGTGAATCGGACGCAGCTTATCATCAGTGTCACCAAGACACTCTTGCCCTGCTGAAAGCTGCCCAGCAGAGCCATGATAATTTAATGGCTCGCCTGCTGGACAAGTTTTAAATTGTCATTGGCCATTGGGAGCCATAAATGTTGAGAAGCTGCTAAAATTATACACAATATAGTATTATTGATAGTTTCACCTTCTTAAAAGGTATACACATCTTAGAGTTTATTACCTCTTAAGTTTGTTTTATTTTTAAAAATCTAATGTCTTATTGAGATTTTATATAGTTATACCTTTTAATATTCTAAACTTCTACAGGTCATACTTTGGTAATTGTGTATAGTTGTTTTAAAGGCTTGGATTTGCACTTTTATAGTTGTTTCTTTGCACCTAAAGTATTTGCTTATTTAAATAAATTGTTTTTGTTAAAAGCAGTGTTGATTATTGAAGATCATCAAAGAACAAAACACACTTTAAGTAATGCTTAAGACATGACTAACAATGTGAAAGTGAGTGATTATTTTGTATTTTGTCACTAAAATGGTAATATGTGCTTATTTCTATAGTTTAAACCATAAATACGAGCCCATTCGTGCTCCTAAACACTACTTTTAAAAGTCATCTTAATACATTACCTTTTAAAAAAAAAAGTTTGATGTAAAAATAGAGTACAGTATCCGTGAATTTGCGGATGCCCGAGGGCGGTCTATACCAACTTTGTACAAAAATGGAAAATCCGAAAAGTGTAGCGTCTAATAGTTTTTTTTTTATTGAAACAACGATACATAAATACTATAAAACGTTTGGAAGCCGTTCGTACGCCGAAAGAGCTAGCGCAAGAGCCGCTTTCTTGGAGGCTTCCATCTTGAATCCGAGTTCCAAGCTTCCGTGGCAAATGGAACGCATCCGACTCAGTTTTCCCCGAGTTTTTAGGAGAAATGTCTAATTGCAGCGCCGCACCACCGCACTTCTAGGCCACCAGCTTCAGGACGGAAGTTTATGGGCGGGGACAAACCATTTTTATCTTGGATATAGGGAAATTTTAAGGAACTGTTTACTGACAATCATTTTCTAAAGTACTCCAAAGAGCAGGTTTATTACAGAGGAAGACATTTTT
>JAODJW010003451.1:0-11960 GCA_026777045.1 Hyperopisus bebe | reverse complement strand
TCCCTACAACCCTTACACCCATACACACACACAAATATATACATATACAGTAATGACACAGGCAACCAAATCCAATCTGAAATCCTAAGAATAGTCAATAATCAGACAATAGTCAAAACACGGGTAAACAAATCCAAGCCGAGTAACAAAAACCAAATCGAAAACCAAAAGCGCGAAAGTCGAAAGCCAAAAACGGGTCGTAACAGTAAATCCAGAAATACAATGAGCAAAAGGCAAAGCAAAAGACAAATCACGAACAAAGCTGGGAGATGGGGTGTGCAGGTGTCTTTTATAATGAAGGGCTGGAGAGGCGGGAAACGGGAACGAGGCGATGATAACCAGTCCATCCAGTTTTGGCACGGCTTTTGTGGTGAGATGGAAAATGTGGAACCGGAATCAGCAGCTTGACGGAATGGGATCTGAAGGAGAGAAGGACTGGACACATACACATGCGGACGTAACAGTAGCAAAGGCCTGGCAGAGCATTAAAAAGGAGGAAACCAAGCATGTTCATGAGTTCAAGACTTCAGGCAGTCATTCCCTGCAAAGGGTTTTCAACTAAGTATTAGAATTGATCATTTTATTTGCAGTTATATGAATTTGTCCATTTACTTATGAGCCCCTGAAAGGAGGGGATTGTGTAGGAAAATTACTTTAGTTCCCCACATTTTTATGCAATGTTTTTGTTCTACCCACTGAATTAAAGCTGAAAGTCTGCACTTCAACTGCATCTGATTTTTCTTTTAAAAATTTATTGTTGTAATGTACAAAACTTAAAAATTAAAAAACTTTATTTCTATCCAAATATTTATGATCATGACTGTATATTGTATCTTTCAACAAGCAAGCCAGTCAGTTTTTAATCAAAATTTTGATGCCCACAGGCACACCGAACATTTTTGCGTTTTGAGTCCTAAATTTTGTGTGCTAAATTTTGTTAATATCTATGAAAAGAAGATATCCCTGCTGTAACCAGATATTGGTTCAGCATTATCAGTTGATAGTGAACCTTGTGCACCCCTTCATTCTCTATATTACTTTTTGGGTGAATTTTAATTAATATTTGAATGTGCACATGTGCATTTCATGTTCAATAGCTGGCGGTGAATGTTCACAGTGCAATCATTATTAATGAAAGATGTACTGAAATACATAATCTGAAAAACATATCCAGCCACAATTTTTACTGCACGATCCAGTCAAATTTACCTGAATATATAAACATGACCAATTTAGCAACATCGTTAATGCAAATTGTGCAGTTTGATTTTTCTGCGAATAAATGTTAGCCATAATTGTATAATTAAAATTAAAGTCACAGTTCGAAAGCTTCAGACAACAATCTGAATAGACGAAAATGTTAGTGAATGCACAATACTTAGCAAATACTGTAAATGTAAACATTGCACATTTTTCATTTACAGTATATGTATGGGATTATTATAGAACTGCTTGGCAAATTACTCTTTATGGGTGCGTGAGCTATTGACCCCTTGTGAATTACCTGTTGGAGACCCCTGCTTCAGGCTATCTAGCTTTTGGCATTTTAACCATGTTTAAGGTATAGCTACTAAGTGAAGGTAAGGGTCTGACATCAGAGCAAGTGTATAGTAATGTTAGCTTGCGGCTATACCGTTCCGACGGCGCCCGATCTCGTCTGATTCTTGGAAGCTAATCAGGGCCGGGCTTGGTTAGAACTTGGTTGGGAGTCTGCCTGGGAATACCAAGTGCTGTAAGCTTGTGGTGGTGTGGTGTGGTGTGGTGTGGTGGTTAGCACTGTTGCCTAATACCTCTGGGACTTGGGTTCAAGTCTCTGCCTTGGGTTACATGTGTGTGTGGAGTTTGCATGTTCTCCCCATGTTGTTGTGGGGTTTCCTTTGGGTATTCCAGTTTCCCAAATGAGCTTGATGGGCCAAATGGCCCCCTCTCATTTGTAAATTTCTTATGTTCTTAACTAGTAATGCCATGTGAGGTGAAGTGATGCTTCTGTTGCCTGAGCATCAGAGGGCAAATAGTTCAATCAATGGCTCAAGCATTTCAGTGGCACTGAAAAATGGAACCAAAATCTGTGTCGCAATACAGGCGAGTATATACAGATCACACAAGTGGCATTGGCTTTGGGTTTTGGTACCCCTCCCTAGCACTATTATAGGATACCCTCTTTCCAATAAGTCAGTGTGGAGATGAAAATTTTGTATCCCTGTAGAATTAATGAGCAGGATAGCTGAGGGCTGCTGGATTTACTGTCAATGTTCCTGCTGTATGATACCTGCTGCATGGACATTTTCAAAGGTCAGAGATAGACAACTGCCTGAGAAAGGCAACTGCGTCTAGTGTGTCAATGGAGGAAAATGGGAACTGTTGGAATGGCCATGTATGAGAGACCAATATGAGATGAACTCTGGTTCCATTGAGCTTTATATATAGTGGAATACATAAAGAGAACATTCTAATACATACATATCTATGTATTAGAGGCTATTACAGGAAGTCCCTGGGTTAAGAACGTCCAAGTTACTGACATCTTATACTCATGTACGGACTAAATGTTATATTAAAAATTTTGGTTAAATGCAATGGTTAGTAATAAGGAATGCACATACTTCTTTGTGATGCTCGTGAAAATATTACTTGGATTCAGCGATTTGTCGCTGTAGGTACAGTACCATATGTAGTTACTTTTATTATTATTATGTACTGTACTATTATCATTCTGACTTACACAAATTCACAGTCTTTGGGAAGAGATCTCATTCATATCCTGGGGACTGTCTGTATAGAAACAAAAGGTAGACCAACTTCATATTAAAACCCTTGGTTTTGGAATGAGATGTTGGGCAAGCTGGTCTCCACATACTTTTAACCATTTAATGTGTCTATTTATTAAAATCTTCACAGCCATATCATGGAAAATTAAACGTCTGACTCAGAGAATTGGAAGCACCCTCATTCTCAGTGCTGTATGCACAGGTAAGTTTAAAGATCTTTAATTGATATTAAACATGAGCAGTAAATAAGGAGCAAGTAGCAGGTTTTGGTAAAGTATGAAACACGTATACTTCAATGTTTTAGCATGTGCCACTTATTTTGCCATCACATTTCTGTGCAGACTATTCATGATTTTGCTGCTCTGTGGGCTGCTAATTTTAAAATACATTTAAAAACCAGGTTACTGTATAAAAGGTATATTTCTAAACACTGAAGGAAGCACAGCTATTAAAATACCTACATCAGCGGTAGAGCAGAAACTAGCATCATCCACAGCTCTGCAGGACTGGAATTTTCAACCCCTGGACCAGAATCAAATAAAAAGCAATGATGGAGGAAAGGAGGCTAAAGTGAGAGAGGAAACTGCCTTTATTTTGGCTGAGTGGCATTTGTTCCTGCTTATGGATGCTCTGTAGCTGTGTGGAAGTATGATTTGGGGCCTGCATTAGGATAGTGTCCCTCCTGTTTATGTCCTGTGTATCTGACTTGAATTTCATGGTGACTGACTCTGCTCTTGTCTCATTTCAGTTGCTGTCACTGAGTTTTCAGCAAAATATTCCCGAAATACATCTGGGAAAGTAGCATTAGGAGTCTTTGTAGGTGGATTTGTAGCTATAATGACCTTTATGGCTTCTATGCAATGTAAGTACATTCACAAGTAGGGCACAAATATTGTTATTGTTACGTGAGTCTGTTTCCAAGATTATAAATGTATTTATTGTATTGGTTTTGTGACTGGCATAAGCAATAATCACCAGGGCTTTATATGATGGGCATAAACATTTGTTTGGACACCAGATTCTCAGAACTATGAGGATGTTTGTTTATGATCATAATTGGGTAAGCAGATTAATAGTAATCTAAAATATTAATGAGATGCCCAAAAGTTAGTAATCTGTATACATTAGTTGTATTCTTATTTTTAATAAAGTTTAAACTGAAAAAGTACCTTGTTTATCCACAATTTCTCATTTTTAAAAGATGTTGTGGCTGCCGAGCTGTCTCTTTCTTCACCGCCACTTTAGTGCTTATAAATTGCTTCTATGATGTATCAAAACAGTAGTATGTTACACAATATGCTTCTCATTAATATTTTAGGAGTTCCACTAATCCATTTACCAAATTAACCATATAGTACCAAAATTAATCATATAGTACTAAGATCTGGCATCTAGGCAAATTTTTACCCTTATCATATAAAGCCATGGAGATTATTGTGCATGTGCCATATCATCGTGATAGTATGACGGCAGCCCTATTCACAAGTATAAAACAATCTAGTATATTTAAAAATCTTTAATTAGAATTTCAGGAATACTAAACCATAATTAGCTATAGAAATATGATCATGTAAAGCATCCCCATGTATTCTTAAAAAATCATTTATTGTTTGATTTGATTTTTGCATTCCCTCCCAATAGTTTTACATTAGTTTTGCATTACTAATAATAATTCTATTGAGTCCATTTAGAATACAAAACATAGAATTAATGGACTAATAAGTATAAACTGAAACGATACAGACATGTCCAGTTAAGTTTAAGTATTAAACTATGGCGGACAATGCACACTACATAACTTTAATATGAGTGTTCTTATACATATTTATTAATAATTGCACTGCGTCTTGACTTTGCCGACGATGCTGTGATCTTGGAGCCAATGGTTCTCAAGAGATTGACCAAGGAGTCTGAATGTCTGGGATTGCGGGTGCCCTGGATAAAGACCATGATACAGGCCTTTAATGACTTCTTAGGCACAGCCATAAGTAGTTTCTATCTCTGCGGGGACAATATTGACCTTGTTGAGAGATTTACTTACCATCGGCAGCAGCATTCATGTCTCTGGTGACATGGGTTGGCGCTGGGGGGAGTTGACATCCCAGCACCCACCAGCAGCTAGCCACACCAGCGCTCGGGGAACTACCTGCCCCGCTGTGGGAAGTAACACAAGTTTATTCTTGCCACCATGTTGCAGCAAGTAACAAGTGGGCAAGTCTAGTGGGATTGCAAAACTTTTGAGGGGAATGAAAATCCATTGCAAGGGATCGCAAAAGTATTGTGATGAAACGCAAAACTATTACATAAAATATTTTCCCACCCTGACCTTATAGGGTCTCCATACATTGTTCGATGTTTAATACATTAAAGGATGTTTGATTGTTGCTACCTGATATGTTCCTGACATGAACATTAGGCTGACTAACCCTTTTCTCCTTTTCTTATCATGTTTCAGTTGTCTTCTTTCGGCTTTGGTGGAGATTTGAACTAGAAAGACTGAAGAAAATGCTTTGGGCTGCATCTCTATTTCTGATAATCATGGTGTTATTGCCAAGTCAGTCTGGTCCAAAGATTATAAATATATTTATTGTATTCCGTATGGTTTTGTGACTGGTCTCTATATTTACAGCCACTGATGCTGATGCTGCAGAGATTTTCTCATTAAGACAAAAACATATTTCACAGATTTTTTTCAAAGTTTAAAGAGAAAATTTCTTTTGGTGTTTCGGTATGCTTATGTGAGACGACCAGATGTGCTCTATAATGAAATATACATAAATGAAATTAAATAAAATAACAAATATAAACATCAGTGCATCTTGAGCGGATACCTGTATCCGTAACAAATGTCGTTTAACCGCACATTTCTAAAGCATGCTCTTTATATACATTTAATAATGCGCCACTGACTTGACATGGTTTTTGTTGGTCAAATGAAAGAAAAAACACCACTCCTATGAGTGTGAAGTGGGCACAAAATCATTCAGTCTGAAAATGAGCAAAGCAATGATATGAAACTAGCAAAACCACTTTGCATTGCACTTTCCGCCAGTGCAAATTAGGGCTCAGTGCCAGAGACTGAGAAAATAGTGGTAATTTTTGCTATGTTTGGCCAATGTGGCATGTTTTCAGGATAAAGGACTATGATAGATACTGATTATTGGATCTTATGGAGGTACTGACACTGATGTCACCATATTTGAGCAGTGGGTTTTTCCTGTTTGTAAACGGAGAGTGCACATTTTGATGGGTGGACTAAATAAAATATTAGAAATATTGTTCTTTTAATGACATTATGATCATAAAATGACTTAAAATAGATAGAAAATTTATATTTTTTTTATTTTATGACCAATGGTCCGACAGCAGTGCCATGCGTTTAAATCAATCCATCGTTATGTGTATCTTATGGTAGGATATCCAACCAAAATATTATCTTTGCATAAACCATTTAATCTGCTTCTTAAACTAGGATTTACTTTTAGTATTTCATTCTCCAACATGGGATTCAACTCTGCAGCCTCCAGGTGACAGGGTTTTAAACACAGGATGACTGAATATGTCTGATTTTATACTGAATATGTCTGTCATGAATTTCATAATGACTCATTTTATTATTCTCACTTTTCAGTTGGCGCCAGTGTGTTTCTTGCAAAATATTTCTCAGAAGCAGTGGGAAAAACAGAACTTGGATCATTGTTAACTATGTTTATACTTCCAACGATTATGTTTTTAATCCCATGTAAGTATATTAACATATTTTCTTAATGTATTAATTAGATTATTTTCAGTTATTTTGTTTATTTGGTGATTGGAAATAGTGGGTCAGAACTAAGTATACAGCTATTTCATTCTATAATATAAGTAAGTAAATGCCAAATGGTGTGAAGCTTAACCATTTACTTGATGTGGATTTTAAAAATATCCATTTTTCACTGCAAATGTATAAATCTTATGAGATGTTTGATATAATATCCCACCCAAACACCTTAAACATAACACATTTTAATCTGCCTCTTAACCTGGGATGTTATTTCGGCACCACAAAGTGATTCAAACCCAGAACCCCCAGGTAACAGGACTGTGCAGTGCAGGGTGTATAAACTCAAGATCACTGAACCCATCTTTGCACTCTCTTGTTTGACAAAAATTTCACATTTAATGATGTCCTTACCTTATTACAGTTGTCTGGTTTGGAATTGTGCTGATTCGTTATCTAAGGAGACCTGCAGTAAAACGATTCCAACTATTTTGTAGACTGTATTATTTGCTGCAAAGTAAGTATATTGTCTAGATACTATAAATATTTCTTTGATTGTTTAGATGCCAGTTATATCAGGAATCCTGGCCCAGCATTAGATATAGAGGTATTTTACACACACTCCTCTTTATTAAAAACAAACATGTAAACCTTGGCAATTCTCCTAAAATTGATAATCATTATGTAACCTTATCCAATGGGGAGGCTCGGAGCCCCTCCCAGGAAGTACAGGCAGGGGAATCCTAGTCCATTGCAGGGATTTTCATAACATGATTTTGTTTTATTAATATTGCTTTAAAAGTAGCTTTTATACAGTTAAATACTGTAAACTGTGCCCCCTTTAAAAAGCTCTAACAGATTTATACAATATACAGCAGAAATTAAAACAAAAACCTTTGAATGTATATAATATATTCATTATATTCATTTAGAATGCTTAGCAGATGTATATTTCATAAGCCAAAGGAAAAAACATGCAGAAGACAAAGCAGGATGTTTGAAGTGATTCAGGTCCAACAGCCCATATTTCTAAGGATCTTAGCTGTCAAATTTTGATTTGCAAGCCCAGGAGCACTGTGCTGTGTCTAATTTGGTTTGTTTTACACTTACAGGTTTTAATGTGATTTTTAATATCCAGATCCTTAATCTTTATATCCAGCTTATTTCCTGGATGCACAACACATTTTTGTACGGTGAGTTAAAGTAGTACAGTGGTACTTTTTGTAAATATATTTTATTATTTCTCTATATTCTCACTATTCACCAAAACTTATAATGTGTCAATTCGTAAAAATATCATTTTTAGTGGGAAAGGGGGTGTCGATTATGTTTATTTTGATGTTGTGAGGACCATTTTCAGGTCCCCAGAAAGATCTGTGAATGCAATCAGACGACTAAAAATGCCACTTTTTAGGTTACTTTTGCTTAAGCTTAGGGCTCGGTAGGGTTTAAGGTCGTCATGTTAGGATTAGAGTTTTCCCCCATAGAAATGAATGAAGAGTCCCCAAGATATAATTCCAAAGCTGTGTGTGTGTTTGTATATACTGCATTGTGGTGACCAAATCCTAGATTCTACATAGATACCCAAACCTCCTCAGCTGGTTCCTTTCAATGCAGAGGTGCAGTGGCTTTGCTTTGAGCTCCTCCCAAATATTCAAGTTCCTCACCCTGTGTCTAAGGCTGAGCCCTGACACTTTGTGAAGGAGGTTTATTTCTGCCACTTGCATCTACAATCTCATTTTTTTGGTCATTACACGTGTGAGGGTAGGAACATAGATCAATGGGTAAAGTGATAGCTTTGCCTACCAGTTCATCTCTCTACCACAACAGCACAATACAGCGTCCGCACAACTGCCGATTCTATGCCAACCCACTTGTCGATTTCCCACTTCATGCTTCCCTTGCTTATTAAAAAAACCCAGAGCTACTTAAAATCCTCCGCTTGAGGTAATAACTCATCCCCCACCAGGAGAGGGCAATCTATCCTTTTTCAGTTTTCCATGGCCTCAGATTTGGAGGTGCTGATCCTCATTCCAGCTGCTTCACACATACAGTAGCTGCAAACCTCCCCAGTGTTTGTTGCAGGTCACAGCCTGATGAAGCCACATCATCTGCAAAAAGCAAATATGTGAACCTAAGGTCACCAAACCGGACGACCTCCGCCCCTTAACAAATAATAAGTTAAATGCCTCAAGATAAATAATTGGTGTTGTCACTACCTGATTCGTACCACCTGCCCAACTTTACCTCACATATTTTCAAGCATGCTTATTTTATGGCACAGCCCGATCCATTCATCCAGCCGTTTTATGGGAAACCATATTTTCTATGTTTACTTGATATTTTTTCTACAGGTAACTTGTAGAAATTAAGATAGTCTGAGCTAAATATACTGTAAATGAATGAGGATAAGGTCCATTAAAATGGGGTAGCTTAAATCCGGTACGTTATCTGGCTAAACAAGAAATCCGGCTTCATGAATCATGATACAGGCCCCTGGTGTCAATGATTCTGCTGATTAAAAAACAATCCATTTTCTTTGATTGTCATTTTTAGTGCTAACTCCGTTTGTCTGTTTCCAGTTTCTGGATCAACACTATTATTTAAATATCCCTTATCTGAAATGTTAGTTTATATTTCCAGCGACATGGTATTTTTGTATACCCTGAACTGAAATATGAAAATAATGCACATTTGCGTTTGTTTCTGCCATATTTATATCACTCCAAATCAGTGGATTCACAACAAATAAAATGCATTTCTCTAGTTGTTTGTCCTATGGGCAACATCTATTGACAGCATAATAGTGGCAGCCATCAGGGACATATACAGTTACCCCACTATGACTGGGGTACCTAACGAGAACCATAACCATGAACTCAGACACAAGTGCAGGTACTTTGTAGGACTTTCATTAAACCAGCAGACAACACAAAGAATCTAAAATTGGAAAATCTGGCTAAATATCTCATTCTGGGCTGGTGATCCCTCACAAGCAGTCTTAAATGAGCTTGATTTTGTGAAAAGAAATAACAGAATCGGGTTGGGTCATGAAATAAAGTGGCACAAATCATCGTAGTAAAATATCCCTTGAAGTGTAATGTACAGTAGATGCAGAAGGCACAAATAGGGCAGGTGGTACGTTTCAGATGCACAATGAGATGATGTCATTAAATGAGCGCCAATCAAACCTTACATGGTAGAAAATGATGTGGAAATAGTATTACAAATACACTATATGGACAAAAGTATTAGGACACCTGACCCTTATACCTACATGAACTTTTATGACATCCCATTCTATATCTATTGGCATGAATATGGAGTTGGCTCCCCCTTTGCAGCTATAACAGCTACCATTATTCTAGGAAGGCTTTCCACAACATATTGTAGTGTGTGTGAGTTAATGTTGTACTTGAAGGCCTGGCTTGCAATCTCTGTTCTAGTTTATCCCAAAGGTGTTTTATGGGATTGAGGTCAGGGCCCTGTGCAGGCCAGTCAAGTTTTTCCACCACAAATTCAACCAACATTGGCTTTACAGACCTTGCTTTGTGTACTGGGGCACAGTCATGCTGGAACAGAAAAGGGCCTTCCCCAAACTGTTCACACAAAGTTGGAAGCAGAGAATTGTCCAAAATGTCTTGGCATGTTGAAGCATTAAGAGTTCCCTTCTCTGGAACTAAGGGGCCTAACCCAACCCCTGATAAACAACCTCATATCATTATCCCCACTCCACCAAACTAGTGGCCATATTGAAATGCTAACAATTTTTATTGATATTGTTATTTAAGTGGCTTTATGATTGGATATTTTTTTAATAGTTGGAAAATTTTATATTAATATAATAAAGTAATTTTCGGCTGGATTTATCGTGATGTTTTAAATTGAAATCTATGAAGCCTAGGAACTAGAAGCCATACCATGGATGGGCGAGGCAGGAGGGAGTGGGAACTATCATGCTAATTAGCCAGGCCATGTAAATCAGTTCATATTTTTGTGAAAAAAAAAACAAAATTAAGATTTGATAGGTTCATCTACAACAACCTGACTCACAAATTCATTTTTTATTTTTTATTTAGTCCACTCATTAATTTTTAGAACTACAATTGTCTTCATTTTTCATTAGGTGCTTTTACACCAAAGTTTTAGAACCTGGTCCCTGGTTCCAAGTTCCTTGGCTGTCTCGACCAGGGACTGTTGAAGCTCATGGCCAATTTTGTGTTGTTTTCACACTGCACAAGAGAACTGGGACCTTTATGCTAAATAAGCATTGGAGACTACTGCATAACTCAGAACTACTCCATAATCCCAAAGCAATGGAGAAAGGACAAGTTGCTTGCTCAAGTTATTTATTAGTTCTTTCTTAGTTATTGGGTAGGGGGACAATTGTGATAAAAACGGGACACAGACTTTTATTTATATTTCATTGAACATTACTGACAAACAAAAATAATTCCATCTGCTCAATTTTTGCTCCACTAGCTTCCACATACCTTGCGGTGGTGCTTGTGGTGGGTTAACTGTAAGCGCCTCCCCAGTAGTTTGTGCTTGAATAAAAATGTTACTAATAAAAGTATGTTACTAAGGGAATTCATGTTTATTTTTAACATATCATGCAGTATTCACTGAAATGCTTGATTAACTAAATCCTTGTCACGATCGTTGATGGGCGAACGGGCAAGCAGGGGAGAGGAGCCAGGAAGTCGGGTAACACAGCGATTTTTTCGGGAAACGAGCAGCAACACGGGGCACAACGACAGCAAACATCAATGACAAGTCTGGGGAAGACTGACTCAGACGAGGACTAAATGCCTGTTATGTTCAGCTAGTCTTGTGTAACAGGTGAGAACAATCGGGAATTAACACGAGGTAACGAGGTGGGCGTGGCACACAGGAGGATCGGACGGAGCTGGGTGTGACAAACCCCCCCCCCCTTGGGAGCGCACTGGGAGCGCCCGAGGGGAGGCGACGGACGAGATGAGGGACCCGGACCTGGAAGACATAACAATACCATCAACACGGCACTGGGAACAGGACGGAGACGCAAAACAAGCACAGAGGCAGAAGCCACGACAGGACTTGACAAAGGACAGGAACCGCCGACAGACAAACCAGGAAAGGAGACACAGGGGCAGGGGAAAAAGGCGGAACAAAAGGGCCAGGAGTGTACGAAGGACCCCCAGGAGGAGAAGGAGCAGGAACATGAGGGACAAACGGACGAGGAGCAGGGACAGGAGGAACAAAAGGACGAGGAGCAGGGACAGGAGGAACAAAAGGACGAGGAGCAGACAGGGGAGACCAGACAGGCAGGGACGGTGGACAAGGGGGAGCCCGAGGGAGCCCAGACGGGCGGCGGCCGGAGGGGCCGCAGGCGAGAGGGAGGCAGGAGCAGGAGGGAACCACACAGGGGCCAAGGGAACGGGACGAGGGAG
>JAODJW010003450.1:0-11962 GCA_026777045.1 Hyperopisus bebe | reverse complement strand
ACTAGAAAGGAGCCTGTCGTGCACGTCACGGTATTTCCCAAAAAGCCCCATCACTTGCTCCACCCATCTAATCTGTACTCATTCCACATTCAACAACCTGTACAATTTCTACAAATACCAGGCACTTTGCAGAATCTTTCTCCACTAATTAAGTGGTTCCTTTTATTCCTTTGTGTATATCTTAGTGTCTGTGTCTGAAAATGTCATTGAAATTATGTATATTTTTTCATCCATCCATTTTCCAACCTGCTTATTCTACTGGGTTGTGGGGGGTCTGGAGCGATTCTACTGGGTTGTGGGGGGTCCTGGAAAGAATGGGCACAAGGCAGGGAACAATCCTGGACAGGGGGCCAGCAAATCACAGGGCACACGCACACTCACACACCCACACCCATGGGCAAGTTAGGAACTCTAATCAGCCTCAGCATGTCTTTGGACTGTGGGGGGAAACCGGAGTACCTGGAGGAAACCCCATGATGACATGGGGTGAACATGCAAACTCCACACACATGTGACCCAGGCGAAGACTCAAACCCAAGTCCCCGACGTGTGAGGCAACAGTGTTAATCACTGCACCACCATGCCACCCCCTTATTTTACTTATTAGTCTTTGTGCTTGAGTACCTGTTTGTCTCATCATCCTCAGTCCAGTCGATGTTGAACCTTCCTGTTGCCTGTGCCCTTCCTTGTTCAAGTCCTCCTGTTTTGGGTCCATCATGGTCCTGTTTCCAGTTTCCAGTGCCTGTTTAATCAGTTCAATGGCCCCTTTTTCTTTTGCCAAATGCCTGCCCTCGAGTCCTTCATGCCACACGTTGTGACAGATGCTTATGTATATATAGTTCTCACAGAATGTTTTGGGATGCTTGTTTAATTCAGTAAGAATACTGGAAATGTATTGGTTTTATAACAAAATTATTATTAAAAAATTATTAAAATTCATTATTCAGTTATTTACAAAAAGTACATATTACATTCGAAACAACTAGTACCTTTAAGTAAAACATTCATTTCAAGTAGTAGTAAATTTAAACCCAAATTATTGTTCTAAAAGAGCTCTAAAAGAGTAATAAATTGAAACCCAAATTATTGTTCTAAAAGAGTTAAAAAAGTTCATTGACAAGCAGTCTCATGATACATTTGACATTCTCAAGACTATAATACCATTTCTGAGAACAGTACCTAGTGACTTTTTTGTTTGCAATTGTAGTCATAGGATCTGAAAAATGCATGTGAGTGCACTGTACATACTGTAATATGCTTAGCTCAGCAAAGTTGAAACTGTTGTCTTTGACATGAATAAGTATCAGATTGCTAAAGACGAATGGTCAGTCACTGACAATAAGAAAGTGGGAACTGTCATTTAGAATTTATTTCATTGGTGGAATTTTTTTCTTTTGAGACAGGCACTGGGGTGGCATGGTGGCACAGTGGTTAGCGCTGCTGCCTCGCAGCAAGAAGGTCCTTGGTTCAATCCCAGGGTCTTTTCTGTGTCGAGTTTGCACGCTCTCCCTGTGTTCATGTGGGTTTCTGCCAGGGACTCCAGCTTCTTCCCACAGTCCAGAAGTGTGCAGGGTGGGTTAATTGCTGAGTTTAAATTGGCCTTGTAGTTGTGTGTGTGCCCTGTGGTGTGTTGGTGGCTGTCCAGCTTTGGTTCCCACCTGTGCCCCTTGTTCCTGGGATAGGTTCTGGGTGACCCCATTTGGGATTAAGTGGTTACAGTGATGGACATGAGTAAATGGCTTTGGGTAAGTAACAGACTTTCGCAGATAAACCACAGTGTTGTACTGTACGCATAAACTCTTTTGAGAAATCTAGTCTTGAGAATGCTAAATATGTTGCATGAAATGTACCAAGACAATCGAAATTGAACAATTGAATGATAAACTTGCTGAGCTTGCCAGTGCAGATTAGCAGAATGATATTATATTGCTTTCTATTCTATGGAAAATGAAAGATCAATCTATGGGCCAGATAATGAGATAAAAACATGTGGGCCAGAACTTTTACAGCTCTTATAACTGGTGAATGAGCTGACAAAGTCCCATGTCCAGTGATATCACCTCCATTATTTCAGCAGTTGTGTCTTTAGCTCTGGTGCCTCTGACTCTGAATCTTGATAAAATTTAAATGTCAGCCTAACATATCGGTATGTTTACTTGTTTATTTTCATACTTAAGTAAAGTACGTATCAAAAGTAAAAAGTACTGCATGTTACAGTTTTTCCTCAAATGCTTACACACATCTCTGATAGCTCTGCTCAGAAAATGGTTTAACACATTTCTTGTTTTACACGCTGCTCTAATAAAAACACATGGTTGTCATGTGCATGACTGTCCCAGACGCAAAACAATAGTTTTACAATAGTGACATAATGTTTTTATTAATTTTGTTCATATACTTACAAAAATGAGCCCACATAACACTTGTAGTGCACCATAAAGTTAGAAAGTAAAACAGGCCTGTACATACAGTGAGGTAATACAGTACGTAAATGACTACAATGAAGATCATACGACATAGTTGTAGGGTAAAACATACATACAACTGAGGGAACAAATGAGTAATATGTAAAAAGTAACAAAATTTAACCTTTGAGAGTGCAATAATAGTGTGTAATCAATTGAGAAAAACTGTAAAATCAATAGATCTGACAAAAAGCAATCTATCCCTGTAAATTTCTGCGGTCAAGCCAACCATTCAGCACAGGTGTGAGTATAGCATTATAAGCTACAGTGCATCACAATGAGGAAAACCGAGTCACGAGAAAATAACTGGATATTATCTTCATCTTCTTAAGAAAGCAGCTAAACTCGCCAACCTTGATGGCACAGATTAATGGAACAACGTTCCATCGTTTTCAATCCTATGGAAAACGAAAGACCGATTTACAGGCCAGATTTAATAATGAATTATAAGCATGTTGCAGGCCGGTACTTTTATACCTTTTGTAAGTGGTGAATGAGCCGACAAAGGAGATAAATATGAACTGTGCGATGAGGCTGAGTATGACTGCAGAAATAGATGAACTCTTTTAGGAGTTCCATGCATTCAAGAAAGTTTTCCTGATTTTGGCTGAAGATACCATCACTGTGGTCATGGAGTACATTGTTTTATATAGTTAAGAATTGTGTAATGCCATTAATTTTGTTGATGTACGACCGTCGCTCTTTGATTTCTGCTTCATTTGCCAAGTGTAACTGTTCAACAACACTACTATGACAAGCACTGGCTTTAAATCTCTGCCAAGGAAGCATGCTTGCTTTATGGGCAGGTGTCTATTCTTACTCTCTACATCCATCCAGGGTTTTTCCCTATTAGTTTGGCCGGAATTTTTAAAGATGTCATGCTTCAAGATTTTACCAAACGTCCTACAGTACATGAAAAACAAAAAGCTGCATCTTTAGATAAATAATTTTCTAGGCATGGATAGCTTTCAAACAGGTTAGAATTAAAGGCTCAACGTGTCACCATGGCTACTTGTCAGTGGATCACCAGCTTCCTGACAGACAGGAAGCAGCAAGTAAGGTTGGGGGGATCACTTCTGACACACGTTCCCTCAGTATTGGTGCCCCTCAAGGATGTGTCCTCTCCCCACTGCTCTTCTCCCTCTACACCAATGACTGCACCTCCAGGAACTCAGCTGTAAAACTCCTTTGCAGACAACACCACCATCATTGGACTCATTCAGGATGGTGATGAATCTGCATACCGGCAGGAAGTTGAGCGGCTGGTACTCTGGTGCAGTCAGCACAACCTGGAACTGAACACGCACAAGACTGTAGAGATGACAGTGAACTTCAGAAGACATCCGTCAACACTGCTCCCCCTCACCATATCAGACAGCCCGGTGTCTACTGTGGAGTTCTTCAAGTTCCTGGGTACCACCATTTCCCAGGACCTGAAGTGGGAGACCAACATCTCCTCCATCCTCAAAAAGGCCCAGCAGAGGATGTACTTCCTGAGACAACTGAGGAAGTACAGTCTTCCACAGGAGCTGCTGATCCAATTCTACACTGCAGTCATTGAGTCTGTCCTCTGCTCCTCCATCACAGTCTGGTATGGAGCAGCCACTAAACAGGACAGGAACAGACTGCAGCGGACTGTACGGACAGCAGGAAAAATCATCGGTGCCCCCCTGCCCTCCATCCAGGACCTGTACTGCTCAAGGACTAGGAAACAAGCAGTTAAAATCATTTCAGATCCGTCACACCCTGGTCATAATCTTTTCCAGCTCCTCCCCTCTGGCAGGCACTACAGAGCTCTGTACACAAAAACCACCAGACACAGGATCAGCTTCTTCCCTCAGACCATCACCCTCATAAACAGCTAAGCTGTGTCACCTGCCTTATGTAAATGTCCCCCCTGTTCACACTCTGCCTCACACCTTAAAATTGCACAGTGTTACCCACGTGTGCATATTTATAATATTTATAATTTTTCACATTTGTATTTCTTGTATAGTGTCATTTATTGTTTGTATAGTGTCATTTATTGTCTGTGTATGAGAGAGTCTCAAGCTGCCGGAACCAAATTCCTTGTGTGCCCCAGCACACTTGGTGAATAAAGCTGATTCTGATTCTGATTCTGATTAATGGAACGAATTTGTAATTCTATATAACTTTGGAGCATTTCTTAGATGACAACTAATATTTGCAAAACAAGAAGTGCAGTCCCCACACCATAATGTCACTTACTGTATGCACAGCTGAACATCATTTCTCATTGCTTCATGGAATTTACAAATATTTTAGTACATATATGCAAATGGTTATGTTCAATTGTCATCATTTCAGTTTCCTTAGTCTTGTTTTTCAAAATAGATTGTGTAGTTTCTTACTGTAATAATTTTACACCCAAAGCTATATGTATGTCATCATCGCATTATAGTCACCGCATGCAAAACCATTAACCAGGCTTTCAAAATAATTAAAAAATATATTTCATAAATTCCAGTGATACGCCATGGTACATGATTTGTTGATTTTTGTTGTCCTTGTATTGCCATTTTGCTGTTTCTGGGTTTTACAGTATTGTGTGACTATTTTGTTACTATTATACTGTTTATTGAGATCTGAAGAAGTTACATGTGCATGTGAGTGCTTTCTCTTAGTCTTTCTCTCGCATAAATCAGCAAGTGCGATACCAATTCTCACTGTCTCCATGTATCTTTCTCATTGGGTGATTTGTTGTTCCCGCTTGGTGCATGTCTACGCAAGTGTCAGCTTCCAGTATAACTAAGACTAAGTTCACACTACATGGTTTTAGCCCCGATTTTCAGTTTGCCGGTAATTTCAGGAAATTGCTGACAAAACCCCCAGATCTGAGGCAAATAGTGTGCAGCAGCACGTTACGCCTGATCCTCGTCCCGTCTCGTGTTTTATGTCTTTTTATAAGTCTGTTCTCGTTCATTTCATTGTATTGTTTTGTGTGTTGTGCATTCGTAATGTAAGCAATTTCCTTCGGAATTAATAAAGTTTTCTGATTCTGATTCAAATGGGTGTGCGATCGGTGCTGGCAAATTGGTGCTCGATCACTATTTGTGAACTGATCGAAGATGCGACCCGACGAAGTCGCAAAGCGTCGCAGACGTCAGTCAAATATCTAGCAGATTCAATATCTGCACCTGTCAGCAGCTCCAAATCCTGTACTGTAGGTGTGAAAAGTGCTGCGACTGGCAGTGAGTGTGGCGACGAGCCGCAGCCAGCGAGAGTGCAGGACAAGGCGAAACCTGTGTAAGGAATTTAAAAAGATGTAAAAAGTTCAGTTTGTTTAGGAACTGTCCTTAGTGTTCAGGGAAACACACACGCACACACAAACATATGTGTGCAAGGGTCATCTTGGAGAGAAATGCCTTCCTGAAATTAAACCGAGATAAGTAAGCTGTATCTATAATAAACAGACGGAAAGACACGTAAGATTAATGCTTAGCCCTAATGCCACACTAATGTCCGTTTTTGACATTTCAGCAATTTTACCGTATTACTTACTGGCTGTTTTTGAAGAAGGGTTATTACAAGATGCAAGATACTTTATTCATTACATAGGCCTACATGGTTATACAAGTACAACATGTAGTGAAATGTACCCTGAACGACCCTTAGACTGTGCAAATCAAATCAAAAATAGAATTAAGAATAAGTCAACAGTTAAAAATCTTACGATAAAAAGTTACAATATCTAAAAATGCATACATAAGAGAAATACAGAAGTACTAATATAGGAAATAAGCTTAAGGTTAAAAACTGCACAAGTGCATATGATGACAGAGCTTTGTATTTAAAGTGCAGGTGACAAGTATAAATAGAAATAAATAAAAGCAGCAAAGGTGGATGGAAATGTAGTTACAGATAAAAACAGCAGAGTGGTGACAGTTGGGAAGGGTTTACATGGGTTGTGTATATTAAGGGTGCAGTGGTGGCATGTTCTGATTAAGGAGTCTTACAGCGTGAGGACAGAAGCTCCTCCTGAGTCTCTCTGTTTTTGCCATAATACTTCTAAAGCACCTAAATTGTAAATTGTGAAGACAGGTTTTGCACACAGTGTTTGATAGGTGTTTTGATGCCCCAATGATAAAAATTATTACAGTATAAAATGGCCATGCAGTTAAATTTGATGAGTGTTTTAGTGCCATAATAACAAAATTGAAACAGGGAAAAATGTAAGTATGTGTTGTTGATGTATGCAAAAAATAAATACGACTTGTGAAGGAAATATGATTGTATTGCACTTTTTCTAACAAACTTTAGGCATTCATTTTAATATATGAAAGAAGTACGGTAAGTCAGTAATACACTTCCAGCCTAGATGACTAAGCATCATAGGGTATGCTTATGTAATAGGTATGTTTGCTTCTCAAGGGAATTTTCACAGGCAGGAGAAATATCCTTCGGCTTTCAGTGTCATTAACCTAAGAAAATTCTGACAAACATTAGACTAAAATTAGTTCCACCGACTAGATCTGACTAAAATGTGACTTTAATCCAACTACAATTTTCAGTAAGTGACTAAAGGCTAAAACTAAAAACATTTTTTTGCCAAAATTAACACGGCATGGGAGCATACTCACACTGACATTTTGATATATCTAAAGCTTTTTAACTGTCATGGTTAAAATGATGCAGATTTTACTTTTCATTTTGGTGGCACTGACTAATTCATTGGTGGAATTATTTGCTTTTGAGACATGAGTTAATTGTTTTGGGTAATTTACAGGCTTTGCAGCTAAACCAATAGTGTTGTGCTGTATGCATGAGCTGTTTTGAGAAATGCCCTTATAGCCTTGAGAATGTTTCATGAAATGTGCCAAAGCAATCGAGAAAAATTTTAATAGAAAGGAGTTAAACTTGCTGAGCTTGCCAGTGCAGATTAGTGAAATGACGTCATATCATTTTCTGTTCTATGGAAAATGAAAGATCAATCTACGGGTCAGATAATGAGTTAAAAACATACTGTGGACCGGAACTTTTACACCTCTTACAACTGGTGAATGAGCTGACAAAGTCCCATGTCCAGTGAAATCACCTCCATTATTTCAGTAGTTGTGTCTTTAGATCTGGGGTCTCTAACTCTGAATATTGATAAAATTTAAATGTCTCTACATAGGCCTATTGTTTGTTCCATCTTCATAAAAACAATATGTAATAAGATCTTTTTTGTTTGTGACCTGCATTACACGAAAAACCAGTTGTAGAAAAAGTACACAATTTTCATACTTAAGTAACAGTATCAATAACATGCCAAAATGTTATTCAAGTCAAATTAAAAGTCATCCACTAATACACTACTCAAAAGAAATATACCTGGATTCCAAAAGTGCTTAAGTATCAAAATTAAGAAGTACTACATATAACACGCATATCTGATAACACTAACTCTACTAAGCAAATACTTTAACATGTTTCTCAAAACTGTACAGACATTTTGAAAATCTTCATATTTTCTGGAGAAAGGCCATATCCACAACACTTCATGTTTTCACATGCACTGCACTAATAAATTGAATATACAGTTGTCATGTGCATGACTGTCCCTGATGCAAGACAACAATTTTACAACAGAGACATCATGTTTTTATTAATCTTGACTAAAACAGTGGTACCTCAGGACTCAAATTTAATCCGTTCGAGTTGTGATCGAATTTTCCCCATAAAAAATAATGGAAAACCAATTAATTACACCGAAATATGTTTTTTAAACATTTAAACACAAAATAAACCGGATAAAACAAGAAGAGCATATATTGTACTAAACACATCTAAGCACATTTATCAAACAGATTAATAACAACAATCAGAAACAGCTAATCACACGGGGATTCCACACGGAGTTAACGAGGGGGCGTGGCACACGGAAGGAGCAGACGATCGGGGCAGGACACATTGTTTGGATACATTTATTTTCTTACTTTACAAATTACGGTTTTGATAAATGTGCTTAGATGTGTTTAGTACACTATATGCTCTTCTTGTTTTATCCGGTTCATTTTGTGTTTTAATGCTAAAAAAACATATTTGGGTGCAATTTTTGGGGGCCGGGAACCAATTAATTGGTTTCCCATTATTTCTTATGGGGAAAATTCGATCACAACTCGAACTTTGTAGGATTCGATCCGGAGTTCTGAACAGATTAAATTCGAGTTCCGAGGTACCACTGTGTGTGTGTGTGTGTGTGTAATGCGTCCCGAGGGATTGAGACAGTGTAACGTCCTAATGGTCCTATCACGACGCTGAAGGAGGAGGCTGCATCCTGAGTGATTGAGACAGTGTAACATCTGAGGTGTCCTTCATGTTCCATAACTATCACTTGCTTACAGCAGGTCAATTGGACTTCAATAGCAAGTCGGCCAAATAAGAAAATCACTTCGGGTTCAAGCATAACTTAATGTTGCACTTTAACATGAAAAAAACCTATTACTATCTGACATAAACTACATGCATCCCATTTGTTTCACTTTAATTTTATTAGTATAATATGTACTTCCATGCAACAGCCAATGCATACAATATAGACAAAGTTGCCTCTGCCCCAGCTGTAATGGAGTATTCTACTTTGAGGCTTTGCACTACCCAGCTTTTTGTCGCACCCTGCACCCCCATTCAGACACCGACAGAAGAGTTTGCTCCAACCATGGCTTTCAGCGGGGTACGATGGACGTGCCTAACTTGAGTCTGGTCATCTACAGGTGCAACAGTGTATAGAGCTCCACCCGCTTTAGCTACTTTTAGGACCTGATATATTGTACCAGAGGGCTCCACAAGTCTTGGATTTTATGACGCCCTCTTATGTTAAAATCACGCAGAAATACTTACGGGCCCTCTCTCAGTGGACTGTCTCAAATGTGCTGGTCATAGTTCTTCCGGGGCTCTGCAGCCTAGGCTCCTTGCTAATCATGGAGAGGATAGTGACTGAAAAAGCACCCCAGCATCTTTTATTTTATTGTAACATGTCCATCATTAAAGTTCATGTCATCTCTTGTGCATTGTTTCTTTGGCACATCTTACGTTTTATGTTTTGGTTTATTTTTACACATCTGTGTTCCAGTTTCTTGCACACAGGCAACAGCGGTGTATTTTTAGGTAGACGTTAAGAAGGTGTTGTTACCAATTTTCGCCACAAGATGGAGTCTACATTTTAGTGAGCGCCTCTGTCAACAGTGTAAATGCAGCGGACACACATTGTAATGTAGCGCTGAGACGAAATGCAAGACAGAGACGTGCTAACAACAATGTACCGCTATGCCTGTATGTTTGCAGTAAAAGAACAAAAGAACAAAATGTGAAGTCATTATTCAAATGTGCTACAAAATTTGGTGTCAGAAGTGGGATCAGCAAGTGCAGCTGAGAGGATAGTGAGATATTACAGAGTCTACACAATGGAGCTGGAGCGATTGCAAAACCAGTTGAGTGAGATCCTGGTACTTTAAAGGTTTGAGCAGCTACTAGAAATGTGTTCACAGGCTGAGACCTCCACTGCCAAACAGACCAAAAAGCACACGCTGATCAGATTAATACTGTAAGTGATGCAGCTGAGATAGCCACTGAAAATGAGGAAGAGGAGGTGGCACATAAATTCCTGGTCTGCTTGATACCGAGTGCTAAAGACGTGAGGGAGAGGGAGGGCCAAGTGCAGGTGATAGAAGATAAGGTCAGCAAAGATGCTGCTGCGCTGGCCAGCTTATAAGAGCAATATGCAGCACTGCAGGTAGGTTTCCTGATCTCTACAAAGAAAATTGTGGAGGAGATGTTGAGGCTGACAGACAAGGTATTGAGTCAGGAACCAAGTCATGCCATGTCGCCACCATTAGCTAGTTACCCAGCCACCTGAAGTAACATTACGGAGAGAGTTTAGAATTAATGGCCAGATTGGACTGAAAGGCCAGAGGGACAAGCTATCATATTCTAACCTGATTCATCAGATTGACATGGGGTTAAAGAAAAATCATAGTGAGGCTGAAATAAGTGAAGCTGTCATCAGAGCAATCAGTCCAGGCCTACACCTCCGTGATAGGCTGCAGATTAAAACAGACCTCGCCCTTTTACAACTACGGACTATTTTAAAGGGGGATTACAAAGAGGATAGTTCTACCGATCTGTACCATCAGCTGATAAATATCACCCAAGAAAGTCATGAGTCTCCACAGAACTTCCTGTTCAGGGCAATAGAGTTGAAAGAGAGACTTTTAGCTTCCTCCAAAGAGCCAGGCACAGATGAACAGTACAGCCCTGACTTGGTGCCTCGACATAATCAAACAACTTAAAGAAGAGATGCAAGAGATAAAGAAAGTCCAAAAAACACCCTGCGCTACCTTCTTAGACTTCGTACCCCCCGCTCTGCCACCAACCTATGTAAAGGTATTGCTGACTTGGCAAAACCTCTACAAACCGATGTAATAACTGGCGAACCCCAGAAAAGACTGCAACTCTGAGATGGCAGTGGGAGGCGGCCAGTCAGCTCCCACTACTATCTTGCCTGAATCTGTGGAGACACCTTTATCTGAGATCACATGCCCCAGTGCCACACCCCCTGCTGGGAAAAAAAAATCACATTTGGAGAGCTTCACTTTTAAACCTTCCTGCTGAGGCTGACTAAGCACCACATCCATCCAACTGCAGATGTCGGTCCACTGTGGAAGAAAAAAAACATGATATCATCAAGATAGAGGAGCAGTGATTGGCATTGTTAGTCACCGTATATCCGTTGCATTACAATTTTTATGAATTTCCAAAGCACATTTCCTAAAATCTTCCCTCCTTTTCTCAAAAAACTAAGCACAAACCCTAAAATTCTAGCTCCTCTCACAAAACCTTTGACTTGTCTTGCAAAATCAGTCATCTCAAAACTATATTATCTTTACTCAAAAGTAAACTGCTTTCAGATCTCGCATCAGCTATTCAGTTCAATAAACACTAATGAACATTCCACCCTATAGAAAAAACTGAAAACACTTCCAGTCAAAATTCCTGCTAGCATGTAGAGAAACATTGACTGTCGATGTGATCTTCTGCTCACGGGCCAAACCCAAAGAGCTATGTTGTCCAGGTGGGAATGGTAGATTTCCCCTCTCATCTGCTACAGGAGATCCCTGCATGGTGGGAGGGGCCACGGCTGACCCTTCAGCAGTTGAACTATCTCTGCCACCCAGTGTCTGGATGGCCAATGTGGGGCTATCAGAATCAACAACAGACCCTGCTCCCTTACCTGGCTAATGTGGAGGAAATTCGACTTGGGGGAGGGAACTCATAAAGGGGGACATTTGGCCATGGGTGGGGTAGAGCATGCACACCCAATGGTGCATTTTCTTCCCACAGGGAAAAGTACAGTGGGCACTGAGCGTTTTCCTGCAAGGCAAAGAGATCTACGGCTGCCCGTCCGAATCTCTGCCATATCTGCTCTACTACCTGTGGGTGAAGCCGCCACTCTCCATAGAGGGGGTTTCCTCTGGACAGCAGGTCTGCCCCCCTGT
>JAODJW010003449.1:0-36293 GCA_026777045.1 Hyperopisus bebe | reverse complement strand
GAAACAGTTGTGGTAATTGTAATTTGTAGTGCAATTATGAGGGGGTCCTTGGAAAAATTTCTGCTCCATTAGGGGTCTCCAGCCCAAAAAAGTTTGAGAACCACTGGCCTATACAACACTGCCAAACTGATCCATTGTTTAAACATAAAAAAAAAACAAGAAAAGTTGCCGACTTTAATTTGGAAATGTTGGATATGTAATGTAAGGTACAGTTTGGAATAAATAAGCAAACAAATAAAAGAAATTTTATAGAATTCGAAACGTTCTTTTGTAGAACATAATATTTTGAAATGTGCGCTATGATGAGGGAGAGAAAATGTACCCTCTACTGGTCAGATGAACTGGTATTTAAACATATTAAGTTAATTAAAATTAAATTGTATTGCAAAGTTGTATTTGAGAATGTGGCTTGAATTAGTAACATCAATGTGTAATAATATTTTTTTGTAAATGCATCTATCTATCTATCTATCTATCTATCTATCTATCTATCTGTCTATCTATCTGTCTATCTATCTATTTGTCTATTTGTTTGTTTTTTACTAATTAATATATCTGAATGATTGGCTGGTTGGACAGACACACTCCTTATGAGAAAAGCTTGGAGTCGCTTATGTATATAGCATAGATATACAGACGTCATAATGATTTCCCATTTGAGTATAGTGTTGGCACAGATAATACTGAATTCTTCTAATCTAAAACTGAATTAAGCAATAACATACGTGAAGGAGTGCGATTGTACTCCAATATATCAGTTGTGATTCGGTCTTAGGCATGAGGCCGCAGGCTATCGCGTCCAATAAAATATATATGTAATGCTTTTGATGTCGAGATGATCTAATTCTTTGCTGAAGATGTAAGCCCACGTCAAGTGGAGGGATATTTTCTCCGGTGCCAGCTACGAGTAATAGCGTTAAATCATGAGTCAGGAATTAACCTTAATTCTTTGGCTATTGACAACCGATGTGGTGGTATTTTCTCACAGTTAATCCTCTGAAGCTTCGTGAACTAAAAGGAACTCTAATTTGAGGCTCATGTAACCACAGAAACGGTGCATTTAATAGCAATGTTGGGGAAAGCGAAAGGCACTGATATTTATGGTAAAATTGAAGAGTTTCAGTACTATGTGAACATTAGCTATTGAATCATTACTCATGCACTGAGGTTCATGTGCTGCCATGGAAAACGTACAAATAGGGACCATGAAAAAAACATTGCATGAAATGTGTGTCCTCGAATCAAATTATGAGTTAGCAGTTGATTAATCAGCTCATAAATTTTTAGCAACCAGAGGAAAAAAAATGTGGCAAAGGTTCTAGCGTTTATAGCCAATTTGAAACAGCATCATTGTTTGCTTGCTTGTTTTTTACTTGGACATCTATGGTTGATGCCTCAAAAGTCATTTGATTAAATTGAAATGTAATATTTAAATTTGCTATGCTCTTTAATTTGTCCATTATGCCGTAATACTTAGCATTATTAATAATTAATTGATTATTATTGACTGCAGATTTAGTAATTGAGATTAATTATCTATCCATCCTTCTCATCTTTTGTCTGGATTATTTTCTGCAAAATTCAGCAATTTCTAAGGATGCATGTTTACTACCAGCTAATAAACAGTAATTTTAATGCTCTTAATTTCTACTCCCAATCAAATCAGAAACTATTAGGTTAAAGTTTCCCTTTCTAACAGGCTATAGAATATGAGTGGAGCTTTCTTTTGGAAATACAAGATGCTATGCACATTCTTATGCACCGTGCACCATTATTCAGGAAGTGTAATCAGTTTTTTTTTTAATTTTATGATGTCATTCAGTCTGCCCATCTGATTTATTTCACCGGGAAGAATAATAATGACATTATTTTATGATGCCATTCAGTCTGCCCATCTGATTCTCTAGCCAATCAGAAAAGTATAGCAGCTTTTCTGATTGGCTTGAGAGGTTCAAAAGGTAATAGAGAGTTAAACCCTACAAAGTTTCAGCTTTGCTCTTTAATTTGGGTAATGCTGTTTGAATCTCATACCCTGCACCGGTGACCTTTTAAAGATCTTTGAGATGCTTACATTCATTGAATAACTTGGCCCAGGAAAGTCATTGAACAGTATAATCTCATCTTACACTTAAAATTCTTTAAATTCACACGAATTAAAAAGTACTAAAGAAAAAAAAAGTTTAGACAAAGATTATCTTCAATCTACTACAGTATATAACCCCAATGAAGCCACGTATACCTCAAGTATTACAAATAAGTTTAATATCTAAATAACTGGTGCCATTAAGGTAGAAAGAACCAATTAGTTTGCTTTCATTAAAGCCGGTAAAAGATGTGAAATTGATTACAATTTCATGCCAAAATATCTCTTACTGGTTGTGTTCGATCATTATACCAAAAGTAGTCTTCGTATAAATAACAAAAGTAAATCCTACGGGGAAAATCTTCGGGGCAATAAAGGATCCGGTTTATTGGACTCTTCCGGAGGACAGTCGGGAGAGCTGAATTGCACATTATCCAGGGTTCAGACAGCCTGTTAATGACTCCTAACAGCCCTGCTGGACATCACTCAACTCCAAGGGCACAGTGACAGCGCAGCCTAGGAATGACCGCACTCATTAACAGCGCCGAGTCAGCTGCTGCATTTCATCGCCAGTGCTCACGCTCCGACTCCAGTGCGCCCGCGCACGTACAGGCACAAACGCACGCAGCACCCGCAAATCACGCAGATTTATCGTTCCTGTATTTGTTTTCTCAATAGAACGGTAAAAATTAATCTCACCTTTTAGCATGCCTTCATCGAAATGCCCTAATTGCATTTGAAATTATTTGTTTTTATCTTACCGCAAGGTAATAAAATTGTGCTGGTAGCTCCAACAAACTCTTGTCCTTTCTGATTTCCCTGGTATGGGTTAATCTATTTTTACTCTCCTTCACATTATTATTATACACTCCTTTTATTTATTCCACCTACCCAAGTTTGGAGTTTAGACCTTTAGTTAATTGTTAATGCTGTATTTTAGCTAATAAGGATTTTTAACTGATTATTTAGATTATATAGGCCCACCAGGCACATAACCACGTATTAAAATTAAGGGTTTGAATCCACCCCACACAAAGAGGTATATGGCCTGTTGCTGAGTTTGAACCCCTCCAGTCGGAAGTAATCCTTGGCTGGTGACAGGCCTGGATCCCATGCATAGAGGTGCTCACAGAACCTGATATGATTCCTCTGGTTATTTTTGGTTACTGATTATTGCAAAAATTGGATCCCCAAATCCTACTGGCAGAAACCCTCTTTCCATTACATAAGCAGCCTTTCAAAGAAACCTAATTCTTCTTATCTAGTATTGGGTTGCAGTGGTCCAGGAGCCAATCAAATGTTAGACAGGGGAAGCCTTGGGTGGCATTCGAGCCTATCACAGGGCAGCGTACACACCGTTAGAACCGTCAACAAACCCGACTGCATCCCAAAAAGGAAATACATGTCACAGGGAGAAACCACGTAAACAGTGAGCCAGTGGATTACTCAACTGCATCCCAAAAAGGAAATCCATATGACAGGGAGAGATCACATAAGCAGTGAGCCAGTGGATCACCCAACTGCATCCCAAAAAGGAAATTCATATGACAGGGAGAGATCACATAAGCAGTGAGCCAGTGGATCACCCAACTGCATCCCAAAAAGGAAATCCATATGACACAGAGAGATCATGTAAACAGTGAGCCAATGTAAATGGAAAAAAATGCAGGTAAGTGAATGTGCAGGAGCATGAGGGGCGGGGGGACATGGCGTCGTCTCACACCTCCAGCACTGGGGTATTGTTCCTCTCCCCGCTCTGTGTGTGAGGGGAGTATTTTCGCCTTTTCTATGACTCCAAAATACGCAGTCAAGTGAACTCATAAATCCCAGTGATAATTTATTAATAACTAAGAATTGACTACATGCTTCCTTCTCACAAGACCAAGAAACTGGGAAGATGTCAAAATTGCAATAAACTAAAGCTGTTGGCTTCCTAGACTAATAGAAATGTAGGTGTCATTGAATCAATAATTTCAATAGCGTCATCATCACTTTGAGATGAAATGCATTTCACCACTGTAGTTCTGCGTGACTTTGGCTTTAATCATGCTTTAGACAACAGATGGCCAGATGGTATCTCCGCTCTCCAAGGCTGTGTATAAATACCTTTGACTGGAAAACTGATGGGGCAGCTAACCCTGTGACCTCACAGTACTGCTGTCACCAGGGACAAAGCTGTCAGACCTGTATAGGATTTTTATATCTACAGGGACACATGCAAAACTCACATGCTGGGTTATTTATCTGAAGGTTCAACTCTTACTGCCAAGCCCATTACAGGATTTCTGTAGTATGTAATCAAAATTTATTGATTGCCTTTTTATCAACTGAGCACACGAATGGTTCCCCTACAGCTGCCAAATCATATTGTATAATTCTAGACAAATTCATGCAGCCTACATGGCTGTCACTGGGGCAAATTGTAATAAAACAATTAATTACAGCCATTTTGTATCTAATCTGTTTTTCAGAATAGTAGTAGTAGTAGCAGCATCAGTATTCATATTAACACATGAGTGTTACGTCGCTAAACGCACATGCAAATGCTAATGGTTTAATTTGACATTAATTTCCATCAGTTTTCTGTGTACTGTATTATAAGGCTTAGTTTGCATCTTAAAATACTGTAAGAAGCATTGGCTTAACAACTGACACAAGCAATCTGTTTTATGAAAATACTGCCAGTAGTGTAACTGGATATTTGTTCTGTATTATGCAGCATGTTAAAATGGGTAATACATACATCTGTACCATGTTTGCTATTTTTAACAGGTGTCTGCGTCATGCTGCCACATCTCATCCACTAATCCACTTACTGGAAGTTTTCTGTAACTATGCTCATTTCTCGATGATTCTACGAGCATGTGTACGCAGCTACACATGCAAGCAATGAATTTAAGCCCATTCTGATCAGTGTTTCCCTCTTTAGACTTGAAGTGTAAGTGTCCTTAATCACAATCTGTTTTCCTGGTGTATCTTTTTCTTTCTTATTAGTTTTTAAAGTTCTTATCACTAGCTCTCTGGTTTGGTTTATCTCTGTGATTCAGATTTGTTTGGTTTTAGTTCTGACTTTTTTTTTTTATTTGTTTTACGGTTCCTGCTTTTGCTTTGTGACTTGGTTCCTGACAGCTTGACTTTATTTAACTCCATACCTTCCAGTCAGCGGGCCCAAGTCATATCAGTGCTGAATAGTTACGGGCTCACCAGCCAAATGACTGAAAGGACAAATATCTATGTAGTTCAGGGTTTGACCTTTGGCCTGAGTTAATGTACCATTTTCTTTGGCACTTTTGTTGTGACAAAAAACAAATAATTATAACTCAAAGCACCAGATAATGCTTCATGCAGATAAGTTCATATTCATTAACATTATAATATCTAACTTAGGTTTAATTTACTATATGTATTTATTATACATTTATTTAGCAAAAATGGTTTTATAATAAGATATAAAACCATTTGCTCATATACAGTATATGTATGGCCTATTTCATTCAGAAAATGTTTATTGGCTTCTTCTTATTTAAAATCAATTTAATTTGTGGAACAGATGTTACCCAAATTTTAATGGCTGTTCAGTCTCAGCTGGATATGACAAATATCTCCTATAAATCACAACACAAGCCCAAAACAGTTTTGGTGGGATTTTGGCAGCTTGCCTGCAGACAAGCATTTAATAGACATCTTGAATTTGTTGCTGCAGTCATCCATCCTCCAAACTCTTTTATCTTCTGAGTGGAAGAAGTTTGTCAGTTCCAGGGTGCTTTCTGAGCCATTTAATAGAACACACAGAAAGAATGACTGAACCAATTAAAGCCAAGAGATCAATAACTTCACTACAACAAAGGGGAAATGGCTGTTCCTGTGAAGGTCACCTCATTATAGACTCGTTACGGACTTAGTTCGGCGTCTTTCCATTAGATCCTCATTTTTCTCCCATAATTTAATGCTATTCAGCTCTGACATTTACTTGTTTTATGGCTGTGGTTTCTTGCACCTTATAGCATTTATGAAGTATACCATCATGACCTGTACTGGATATGCAGTTATGGAAGGCTGATGGATTCATGCACAGTTACTGCACTAATACAGTTACCCAACTTTCCAATGCAGACATTTAAGGCCACTTAGTCAGAAATTGGTAATATCTTATAGCTATTAATTAGGATATATTATATTATATTAAATAGGATATATTATGTCTTCATGTATTAATGTCTGTAATTGAATGGATTAGGCTGTCTCTTTGGGATCTCCCTTCTATGTGCCCCTGGAAGTCTATTTGCTTTACCTGCTGACATTTGGTCCCCACAATGTAATATATACATAAAACACACACACACACACACACCTACACACACACAGCAGACCCCAAGAGCTGTCAGACTACAGCACAAGAAGAAGTGCACTGAAGAATCACACCTAAATAGCAAATATTGGTGAATTTCTGAATGCCGTCTAGTCGTTCTTATGCATGATTTGTCTCAATGCACATAATACAAGTTATATATTCATACACTCATCAGCCTTCACTAGTAGAAGTATATTATTTTCAATAAATGAGGCCGAGATCTCTGCTAAACGTGTGAAGACGAGACATGTATTTTATATAGCACTTTTGTAAATCCTCAAAGTCACTTTACAAAGGCAAATCAGAGAAATAGAAACACATACACACATTAGGCAAACAAAGACATTAGGCACATGCTGGATAAGGAGTTTTAATTATACACAGGATGTTTTTATATTCGACATGTAAGTGCAAAGAAAATCTGCCATTATTTTATTTTCCCAAAACATTACAGTGTACTTTATCAGCAGCTCCTGTGACTTTGTCTGTCCCTCATGTAAATGACCAAATTTAAACGCAAGAACATCTGCTCACTGGATTATGGCCCCACAAATGGTCATTTATGGGCGTCTCCGCCAAGGGGGCTAGCACCCAAAGCTAGCCTCACCTGGGCTCATCTCTTCGAATAAAAGCGCCATGATCTCTGATAGTCACCTTAATTGGTCTGTCGGATATCCAGCTTCAAATGTTTTTCCTGGAGACTTTTTCCTGCTGATGGATTGTTTGGCTCATCTCCGCACGAATGGCTGGATCACGATTAGAATTGGAATGACTGGTGGCTGCAGAGTAATCATGTCTGCTGGCTTTTATAGTGAGTCTCCTGGCCTTGACAGATGGAACCACAAGGTCATCAGTGTTATCACTGTTTATTGATGGTTCCTTGTTTATTAATGATGTATAAAACAGGGGCGGTGTGTGTCTCTATGGGTCGTTGTAATTGGAAGGTTGCCAGTTCAAACCCCAAGTTTGGCGGAATGATGTCACCGTTGGGACCCTTTAGAAAGGCCCCTTAACCCCCAGTTGCTCCAGATACTGGCTGATCCTGTTTTCTCTTATGAATATTTCTTTGGGTCAAAGCACCTGCTAAATAAATAAATGTAATGTAATAAAATAAATGTAACAAATGTAATGTTTCATTAATGAAACTTGTAGCTGTTTACATTGTGGGACATTTTTTCGGTTCCCACAAGGATAACTTCAGTATTATTCAAAAAATCTATGAATATAATCAAAAAGCTAAGAATGCCAGAAGTCTTGTATTTTTTTGGTTACTTATGGTTGCCAGGTTAACTGGAGTTACCAAGTCGCGCATGTGCCCTGCAATGATTTGCCACCCCATTGCCAGCCTTGTGCCCATAGCTTCTGGGACCGTGACCATGAATAAGACAAGCAGTTAAAGAAAATGGATGGATGGAGCAGCATATTGCGTAGTAAGAGTCTTTAAACTTTTTTTATTGCTGTGTATCGGTTCCTGGTTTTAGCCAGACCTTACAGAAGGCTAACCGCTGCATGGCAGTTAAAAGCAGATACATAATTATAATCTTTTTACTATGATTTTAATTATAAATAAGGAGTTGGAATAGGACATAGCATGGCTGGAGACTTGTGCTTTAAAACTGAATTTAATTTCCCTTTCTCCTCAGTAGAATACAGTAATTGCTTTTTTGAGTAAAAGAGCCAGTTTGTCCTGGGGATGTGTTGGCTCATTGCTAATAAGTTCATTGACAGTCGGGTGACCTTTCAGACAGATCATGTGTAGCCCATCAGGGGAAATCTGTGGTTATGGAATGTGATGTCATATATTTATCTTCACAGCAACAAATCTGGTAACACTTTATAATACTGTTCCGTAGTTAACAGGTAAATATGCAGGAACTAAGCAGCAACAAATGAGTAGTTCTTCCTAATGAAGTACTAGTGAACTACTATAATAATTAGTTCACTATTACCTATTGAGTAATTAAGCATAACTTCTTAGTAGTGAATAGTACTAATTTGGGTGTTAATGAAGCACTACTCATTTGTTGCTGCTTAGTTCCTGCATATTTACCTGTTAACTATGGAACAGTATTATAAAGTGTTACCACAAATCTTTACAACATACAGTATATTAAAGCTATTATTAGTGCAATGGAGGAGCAAACAAACTTCTGTAATCCGTTGCATTTAATGATCTTCTTTTTGTTATTTGAGCTATTTTTGGCACATTTTTCATCCTACACTGTTTGGCGTCTCGACCCCAAACTTTCACTTGTCTGTCCGGTACCAGACAGGTATGTGTGCAAACAGCTTTAGGAAATGCACACTTGTACTCCAGATTTTGTCTTTTTCTTGTCGCTTTTTGGCCCCGTACGATAAGATGGGTTTTTGGAAGCAGAGTCCTGCCATTCACTCACTTTGCATCCCTTTGCCACCAAACTTCACAAGCCACCTCAGACCAGATCATGCAAGAGCAAGATGAAGAGAAATTGACACACGCTTGTCTTTTTCCCCATTTTTGTCATCCCTCCATCCTTTCATTCAATTCTTAGAGGCTTGTTCGTTGCACATGCCCCAGCCGCCAAACCTGAAGGTCTAACTCAGGCCATGTATCCCATCATGCTTTGAAAGCCAAACTTGCCCACACTCATCTTTCATTGTTTTTCATCCCTCCTTCCTTTGACTTCCATTCATTAGTCAGAGCATTCCTTCTCAGCCAATGACACAGCCACCATACCACATGAACTACCATACCAACACCCTAGCAACCACCTTAAAAACTCCTTAAGATGAAGACCCAGGATGGGATACCAGTCCATTGCAGGGCACCTATATACTTATACTCAATTTAGAGAGCCCAACCTATCTTTGAACTTTGAGAAACCCACACAAAGGGGTACAACATGTAAACTCCATGCACAGAGCAGAGGCAGGACTCAGACCCCCAACCCTGACGATGTGAGGCAACAATGTGAGACACCATGCATATGGGTTCAGTCTTTATTCAAACTTACGTCCTGTCATTTTTCCTGCATTAAAAAAGAGCCATTGCTCCGGATTTCACAGCACGTCTCCAGATGGTGCGTTGGCTTTTTTTCCCCCATCTCAAGATATCTTCCAGCAGATGGTTATTGCCTTGGCAATATGTGGAATGATTCTGATTTGATATAAAATCACTTTTATAGGGAATCTCCAGTATGAGCGGGACCAGCAGGGTCATGTGAAGCTCACAGAATTTTCCCTTAACTACTGACGAGAAACAGTAATGCATTGAACCATAACATGTTAAAATAATTTGCATATAATGAGAAAAAGATGCTGTGTGAAGAAATAATATTATTATGTAAATAATGCATAATATTATGAAAATAATGTTATTTTACTGGCAACAAAAACATGGGAATTGACAATTATTTATTTATACAGACATTATGATTGTTAAGTCATATCACCGTAATATCGCACATATTGTAGAATATTAGAATGATGCCTGCTTTGCAGGCTACCACAAAGAAAACAACACCAAAGTTTGGCTATTTATAGTGTTTTTATCAGTCCTTTCTTAAATGCGCGATGACTTAGTTTCCAAATATTACAATATCTTTCTGTAAATAGTATCATTTAAATAAACATACAAATAATATACTTTAATTATTCCAGTAATAAGGACCTGAAAGGGTTTTGCTTTTACTATTACTTCCGAATGAGTAAATACAAAAAAAAAAACTTAAAAACGAAGTGAAAAACCTGAGTGGAATAAAATATAAGCTTTCATCTTATATTAATTTACTGTTTTCTAGGTAGACTTAGCTGTATTTTTCCTGTTATAAATATGTCTGTATCCTCAGCAATCAACTCTAAGAATATCCTAGAAAACACACTTTAATCGGTACGAAATAAAAAATATAGATAGACACATTTTTAAACACTGGAAAATTTGTATAGCTGCGATTTCCCTTTCACTTTGAATTATGGACTAAAACCAAGTTGTTTACCATGTAGTTTTTAATGAGCTTTTTAAAAATACAAAGAATAATCATGAATGAAAAGCTGGAGTGGCATGAATTAGGTATAATATAGAGATACTGTACGGTAAACCACTATTGCCACCTAGTGGTCAGCTTTAATGGCATAATAGGACACTGTTATTACTGTTAAATGAGAATTCATTTTAGTGACTTTTTTCTGTGCTCCAAAGGGTATAAGGTGGTCATGTATAATACAGTTTAAATGGAGAGACAACTCTTTGAGGTGCGGTGTGCTGTGCTAGCTGATATAGACTGTAGTAATAATATAGTAAGTGTTTTAATCTAATCAAACATATTCTGAGATAATGTAGCCTTTCCAATATGAAATTTTAAGCATTTCTTCTGGGTACTCCGGTTTCCCCCCACAGTCCAAAGACATTCTGAGGCTAATTGGAGTTACTAAATTGCCCATAGGTGTGCATGTGAGAGTGAATGGTGTGTGAGTGTGCCCTGCGATGGGCTGGTCCCCTGTCCAGGGTTGTTCCCTGCCTCGTGCCCATTGCTTCCGGGATAGGCTCCAGACCCCCCGCGACCCAGTAGGATAAGGGGGTTGGAAAATGGATGGATGAAAGTATATGGCAAAAAGTAGCTGACAAATTGAAAAGTACAAATAAACATACATTGTACTTTAAACATAATGTTTTCCAAATAAACATAATGTTTTCCATCAAGCATCTTGCATGAAATTGTACTAAAGCAACATGGCAAGCATGTTGTCACAGTAACAGTATATATGGGCCTTTGTTAAAAAAGTAATGCAAATAATAAGCAGTACAAAATAGGCCCCTCAATATTGTACCCCTCCACAAAACATTTACTTAAAAAATTAATAGCCAGTGCTGATTGATTGGCTGGTACAGTGTTAACTAGCTGTCACACAAGAGTCTTATGGTCTTATGAAAAAGCAAAATTCCTCTACTATGATTTCACAAAATGTAACATTAATTTCTGGTAAAGTGTTTCTACGCAGTTAAAAAAAAAAATCTGCCTGCATCTTTACTGTCATACTTTTTGTTTATTTATGACAATTGGCTCTTGTTGAAAATTGAATATATTGAGTGAAAAAGTAAAAACACAAGATATTATCCACAACACATTTTATTTAATTTGTTATAATTGCTATACAATCTTATCCTATTATAAATATGCGTCTGTGTATCTATATGTGGAAATAAGTGACTGGCCATATAAGGACATCAGATATATTGATATTAAAATGAATTTCCATGGCTAAAATGAAAGCATCAAACAGACACCGTAAATATATATTACATCAAAAGTAATTTAACACTGGCTATTAAATCAGAACGTGCATTGACGTACCATAAAGCCAGCAAGCTTAATGAAACGGCATACAGACATTAAAAAGAAAAGAAAAGAAACATTTCAATGATAAAACTAAACTGAAACTGTAACAGGACATCTCCACAGCTGCCACGCTTCAGATTGTTCCAGTAAATCAAAAATGATTTTTGTTTTTTCTATTTTCCTGTATATTAAATTAATATTAACTAGACCGATATTTATGCTAAACCATAATAATGGTTCACCGAGTCTAAAAAGAAATAATAATAACATTAAAACAAAAAACACAAGTTGTCCTTAACTCACATTTTTTTCTTCTCGAAGAGTGATTTCCAGGTTGGGACAATTTTTGCATAGACCTTTTCAATCTAAAAAAGAAAATTATATTAGCTGAATGTAAATTTCCTTGTCAGAAACACAGAAATATTAAAACACATTGTGTTATCTTTTGAGTAATTTAAAGCAGTGTTTCCCAACCCGGTCCTCGGGGACCCACAGTACTGTAGGTCCATGTTTTTGCTCCCTCCAAGCTCCCTGGTAGACAGTCCACATTTTTGCTCCCTGCCAACGGGGGCAGCAAAAACATGGATTTTCTGTGGGTCCCCGAGGACTGCATTGGAAAACACTGATATAAAGTGAGAAAAAGAGGAACAGCTCAGTGCCCAAAGCCAGAAGTGTCATGGGCTGTAAGGTAGGCCCTGTAAGGTAGGCCTGTCACTGTGTGTCCTGCTATATGTGTCTTTACCTGCTCTGACTTCTTGACTCCATATCGAAACATGGTGGCTTGGTGCTCAGAGTTGTGGAACAGGATGTCGTAGGTGACCATTTTCCCAATTGCCTCGTCGATCTCGGGTTTGACAAGTGAGTAAAAGTCCCGCGGGGGGTGCTTTTCGTCCAGGTAGTTCCTCACTTTGTATTTTTTCCCCACAATATTAAGAGGGTCTAACTTCACTGTAGACTTCAAGGCTCTTCCAAAGAGGAGGAGCTTGGAGTCGGAATCTTAAGAAGACGGAGAAGATCAAAAACGTAAGAATTACTTAGTGAGTGGATTTTCACATTACTTGCAACATCATGTAATAAATACAAACGTTTCATTGTAGCGTTTGTATATCTAATACTTTCGTCGAGCCCAGAACCAGGAAGCTCTTGAACTGCCATGGCACTTCATATTACTGTATTACTTTTTGTGAACAGATTGAAAGTTCCACTTTAATTGATCAGTATTATAATTAGTGTGTAGGTAGTCAATGCTTCTGGGCCTCAAAGATACTGCCCCCATCAACGTACCCCGCGATGTTAAATGAGCGACATAGGGAACTCCATCTCTCTCTCCATAATATACCCCGAAGTGAGAAAAGTACTTGTTCCGTGGAAACTCAACGATGTCTCCTGGATATAGCTGAGGATGTGCATTGACCTGAAGTGACAAAAAAAACAGCATGATATTCCAATGTTATGGGAATTTTAATCAGAATAACTGGAATGTCTTTAGCTTAATTTAAAAATGTCAATTGAAGTCTTGCATTACCTTCAGTGCAATGTAATCACTCCCAGCAATATTTTCTCATACCTTTATGTGTGATAAATTCCCAGTAGTTGTCTAATAATTAGTTTCAAGAAACTGTAAGCAATGAAATGAATAAGTGCTAGACTGGAGATTACCTCAGCAATGTGTCCTGTACTGCCTCAGCAATGTGCCCTGTACTGCCTAAAATAGGTTATAGATTCCAGACCAAGATAAGCTATTAGAAAAGCGGACAGATGGATGGATGGACAGAATGATGGGTGAATGCAGAAGACCTACTGTAAAGTATTTCAAAACACCATCTCAGTATGGCCTGGCTTGCGTAGATGATAGATTAAAATAAAACTGAGAATTGAAACCCAGCACATCATGTCAGTTTCACTTTATTTCCCAGAGGGTATGTGCACTACCACAGTACAGAAATGTTGATTTTCTATGCTTTTCGTATATTTAACCAATAAAATACTTCAAATCAGTGAAATTTAACAGGAATGATAAAAATCATTATAAGAATGAGGCTACTGTACATCCGACCATACGATTAAAATTATTGAGCCTTAAGGTTTCAGAAAATCCCCACTACACTCTTTTTTTCTAGAACATCACACATAGTGACATTTCATGCCCCACTCCAAAATTATGATAAATCGATCTCCAATCCATCTGTGTTGCAGCTCATGTGGACTCATGGAGTCGTTTAAACACTGATGCTGATTTGACATTTAAAAAGGTCTAGACAAAAACAGCACATAAAATGTATAACCACCATATATAAATTTATCCTCCTGGATTATTGTACCTGTTGTTGTAGGGCTTGCCGTAAAAAAAGAGATCCTTGTTTTCACATTACTTGACTGTCACAAAAAAAATATTCATAATTCTTTATGGAAATCATGAATGTAATGCAAGGCAAGAAATCTTCTGAATTACAGCATTTTCTTCCCTCTATCGACCTCACTGTCACACACAGTACCCCACATTCACATAGAAACATCCAGAAACACGGCAGCAGTACATTAACAAGCACATACAGTACGACGTGTCTGATTAGTACTGATGAAGATTTTATCAACATGTTTCAACAACAAATACAAAGAAATGCTCTTCCTACCAGACCCATTGATCTCTGTAGCTGAGTGTTACTCTTTCTGTAGCTTCAATCTCTGGTGAAACACACCACTTCGTCCCTCAAAAACATCAGCTTTAAGAAGAGAACATTCGTGGGGTGAAATAATCCCTGTACAGACCTGAGTCTGCACATTTAGTCTCTATGCAAATTTGTATCTTAAATGCATCAATGCACAACAGAGCGATTGTTCTTGCATTTCTGCTTGGTTAAATACAATACCCAGGCACACCCAAGAAAAATCATACTCTCTCATTTTGGGCCAAATCCCACCTGTGTGTGTGGATTTTGCATATTCCTGCACTGTATGACATTCTCTGGGTACTCATGCAGTTAGACCAACTGGCATCTCTAAACTGAATGCGTGGACATATATGTGAGTGGTTTATGTATATATTACATTGCAGGGACCAAATGTCTCCAGAATGTGATAAAAATCTGTTATAGTGACTTTGTGGGGACCAGTTTTTCAGTCCCTACAAGGGGAAACTCAATTTTATAAAAATCTGTGTCTGCGATCAAAAAACTAAAAATGCCACAAAAAAAAAAAATGCCACACTTATTCTGTTTGCTTACTTATGGTTAGAGTTAAGTTTAAGGTTAGGGCTTAAGTTGTCATTGTTGGGATTAGGGTTTATTCCATAGAAATGTCAGTGTGTATGTGAGTTTGTGCCATTTGATGGACTGGCATTGTACCCAGGGTGTCCCCGACCTTGTGCCCTCTGCTGCCTGGGATAGACTCCAAATGACCCACATGACCTAGAGCAAGATAAGCAGTTAGCGACAGATGAATGAAAATATATCCAAGTGGCTGTTGTATAACAGAAACAAATGCAAAACTCAGGATAAAGAAACTCAATTAGATATGTGGTGACTGATAAAATCCCTGCAAGGGTGTGAGGTTAACTTAGCTAACTTTAGCTGCATGGTGGGGGACATCTGTGAGCATAGCCCTTAGTTCCTTGGTTGCACCCTGGGGGCAGTAGGGAGAAAAGGTCACCGCCCTGAGCACTCCAGGCCCACACTTGGGGAGGGGGACCAAAGGGCAGAATCATTACATAATATATTTTCTATAGCAGGGCCAAATTAGCACCTAGGTGAATGATTTCTTAGCTGCACTGTAAGTCACAACCTAGTACTTGGTATAATCAATGCAATTGAGTAAATATTTTTAAAAAGTTGGAGAAATCTTTATGAACAATGACATAGTACGAAAACAATTAATTTATTATAATATAGGGTATATATAGATATGTTTGCATATAATTTACATGATGCAACTCAGGCAAAGAGGAGACGAGATTCTGCAATACTACTTCTCTTTTTCTTAGGAAACATCTGTTCGCGATTATATTCCTGGCATATGACAATGACAGGGTCCCCCCACATTGTCACAGCAAAACTGTCTTCTGTTTGCTGATTTATTTTAGCCTGCATTCAGAAGGCTCGCTTGCAATGCAGGTTGCTATGACAACATTTTCCCCATTTGAAAAATTATCCATATCCATTTCATATTGTAGATTTCTATGAAGTAATAATTGTTTATTTAAGGAGAAGAAATAATGAATGTTAGTGTTCCTGAAAAAAGCCAGTAATTTACCACACCCAATTTTGAGGAATATACAATATTAGTGTCAGATTTTGAGTTTTGTAACACTTGTAATTTACTTGTAATGGCAAGTTTGCTGTAATGCCATATTTGTATTTTTGTTTAAACTGGTTTGGATTCAGGGATTTTGCTGTCTTGTGGATTTTCTATGAACAACCAAGAATTTTAGGCATAATATTTTATTTAATATTATTTAATTACTGTTGCATTGTTATATATTCATGAAGGATTTTCAGCACTGTCCATAAATGTGCCTTCTACACAACCTCCCTACAATGTGTGCTTCACGCAGTTACTGCGCAATTAATTTGCAGTTCCGTAGCTTTTCCTTAGAGATCACTGCGAGCAGACCAGACCCCGAGTCAGTGGCTGGAATCTGAAGGATTCCTCGCAATGTGTTAAGTGCGGATGCCATTCTTCCCAGAGAGCCAGGAGCTCCGGAGGACGAGGGAATCCGGGGCGACGGGGACTCGGCACATTCCGGCGGGAGCGCCTGGCCTTGGAAAGAGGTGACACTGCATGAAAACGCAGCCTGGCCTCTCACACCTGCTGCAGCCATGTGCTACACAGTATGCAAACCGGGTCCCTCTGTGACAGCTGCCTCCTCAGCTGAACACAATGTTTGAAGTAATCTTTTTTTTTTTTTTTGAGTGGCTGGAGGAGCAAGCAAATAATTGGCCAAAAGGAGTAGGTCCATATTACCAAGTAGGCCTCCCAAACAGGTGGGTTCTGCAGATCCAGAAGAGGAGACCGTAACCCCTCTGCTGCTCAGTGATACCTCACCCCACACCAAGCTCCCTCCCACATGGCCCTTTGCAACCAACAGTTGTCATCTTCTCTGCTGGGACCCATTGACCATCTCCACTTTCCTTTTCAAGAACAGGGTGCCCTGTTTCCTACATCTCACTCCCGTTAATTACCCAACAAACCCCAGACTGTGCTGAAATACTCACCTGCCAGGTTTCTTTGAGGTGCCTCTTTGATTTAGATAAAGATGTTATGTCCACTGGGGACCGAGTTGTTCGCTCATTCTCTGACGATTCCTGGGGAGGTGAAGAAATCCTCGTCCACACCTGTCTATGCCATTCTTGAAAATTTTACAGACCTTTCAAAACTTCAGCTCAAGTAACAGCAATGTGTTGGAGTAGATAGCAGAGTTTATTGTTGTGATCAATTAAAAAATCATTAAATAAAACAGTTTATGCCTTAAAACAACCAAGATAATGAAGTTCACATGTATTACTGCCATTTTATTGATTTCTTACTTGCTATTTGATTTTAATACACTGTATGTAACACAATATAACTTCTCCTGTAAAACCTGACTTTGTTTCTTTGTTTCGTTTAAATTGCATGTGTCATCAAAAAAATTGCACAACTGTCTTCCTATTCAACACGAACCACAGTGACCTTTGACCTTTTGGCTTCCAGTTCCTTACAAAGTAAGGGTGTTTAGAGCTCAGACGCCCGGGTCTTTTGCAAACAGCTGTGTCAACCTCAGGGTCAGCAACTGCCAGCCTTTTAATGCTAGCAGCTAATGAGTCAGCAGAGTAATTAAGGGTTTACTATGTGGTTATGCCTAGTGAGAGATTCAAAGATGGCCGAATGGTTTAGTGTATTCCATGGTTATAAGTTCTAGAATTAAATTATAACCAAGTTTAAGTAGGTTCGGAATATTAAGATACAGGGTGTCCATAAAGTCTCTTTACAACTTCAAAAATGTTTTACAAAGGCAAATGATGAGATATCTTCATCAGATTTGTTCTATGTACTCAGTGGTTATCAAAGTTTTTAGTCACATTGCAAACAAAGGTACGGGACATCACTAATCTAAAGCAGAGGATCACTGATGCCATTGCCACCATTGATGAGGGTATGCTACAGCGAACATGGCAAGAAATCGAGTACCGTCTTGATGTGCCTCATGCAACTAATGGTGCCCATATACTGTAGAGGTGTATTCAATGAGGCAAAAAAAAAAACTTAAATATATACGTCTCATTTTGTAATAATTTCCACATATCTGTCTTTTCATTTGCCTTTGTAATACATTTTTGAAATTGTAAAGAGACTTTATGGACGCCCTGTATGACAAATTATTGCTCCCTCAGGTTCATTGTCTACATTACTAATAAACAATCATCTTTCTCTGTCATCTTCTATCAACGGTGTCAGTCCTGAAGCACAATTAACTCCCTTAACCCGTACCGCAATCTTTCACAACATTGAATTAAAATGGATGGTATTGAAAGCCAAGGTAATTTATTAAATTCAGCAGTCAGGCAAAGTGTTTTTCTGGCTGGCAAAAAGAAGAAAATACTAAAGTTATTTTGACATAAAGCTAAATAATGTTGTAACCAATTACATATTCACTTCTGATAAATACTATTTCATTGTCTGTCTGAAAACAGTGTCTAGGTGTGTCTATGGTTCCTGTCATAGAAGTGAAATTGTTTTAGGTAACACAACTAATTATTAACGATTGTGACACTGTCGGAAGTGTATGGACATATAATCGTCAGTATTAGCCTGCCATAGCATTAGTTGAATGAGCCCAGTTTGTTTCCTGGGCTGATTTTAAACCACAGGTGTTGACCTCACCCCCCCAGATTGACGTATGGCAGTACTTGCTGTGGAGCCCCTCACCTTACATAGCCATATATGTGTGTAAATGAAGCAGAGCTTAAAAGCATTAAAATGGGCATGTGGTTGAGTATCTAGCAAAGACACAGAGAGAAATTCTTAGTAGACCTTCATTTTAGTGACATACCTTTCATTTAGGTGTTTTTTCTGCCTTGTTCCATGAGAAAAGACAAAAAAAAAAAAAAACAAAAAAGATCTACAAGCTCAATATTCCCCAAATATATTAACATATTTAAAAAAAATAAAACCTCTGGTTATAAGTCAAACTAACATCCATGTGGTGGATTATTTAAAAAAATACAAACTATAAATATTAAAGATTTGATTTAGAAAAATTGAAACAAAAAATTAATATTTGAGTTAATTAGAATTATTGACAGAATACCAAAACTTAATATTTACAGTTCAAGTACTGATTATGTTGGAATTGCCAAAAAATGTACTTGCACTATTTCTTCTAGTATTTGTGTTATATATTGTACTTTGAGAAACATTAATGAGAAAAATAACATTAAACATCCACAGTCTATAACTATGGGCCTATCTTAACATGATGACCCATCAGGTCACTTACGGATTAGTGACACAAACTCCATGTTCAGCTGTGCTGTGTGCAGTGTATCCTACTGCACCACACTAATAAAACGTTTTCCACAGTTGTTTCCCTCACTTTTTTCCATAAATGAGCCACTGACATTCTGTGTAGCACTGGGCTGCGGGTATAGGATGCCCCCGGTCCTATATAGTGAGAACAGCTGAGAGGTGTGATTTCAGAGTCTGGCTCCCCCTGTCACCAGACTGATTGGGCAGGACAGGAGGTGTAGGAGAGGCTTGGGGCTTCTAAGCGACACCAACAGGTGGGCAGCCGTCGCGGAGGAGGCGGCCCGGGGGATAGATAAGGCCAGGGTGTGAGGCCTGGCCTGGATACTGTCCAGGAGCAGTTACACTGACGGGAGCAACGACACTGGAGAAGGAGAGCAAGGAGGGAGAGAACAGGCAACATAAACCAGGCCAGTAGGCAATTCTAGAAGTGCTCCCTTAAAACCCAGCAAATCCAGAAAAGGGCATCGCCTCGGTGAGACCATCACTGCCTTTCTGAAACTTTTCTGTTATTATAGAAACGTCAGTACTTGAGCAGGTGAGATTGCTTTTACAGTGCAGCAATGAAATTAGCTGAATATAACCCTTGATAACACCAAAATGTTTAATTAAAATCCTGACAATTTATTTATTATTGTGCATGTTTATTTAAATATAATAATTTGTTGTATTATTTCTTTAGAAATCAGCCGCCTGCTAGTATAACCTGATTTAATGAATGTCAACAGAATGCATAATTTAAGTACTCATTCACCAGGAAACTTGACGGTATTCAAATATCTAGTAATACTTCTTATTTTATATATATACAGTAACAAATAAATAACAAGAGTTCTTTGCACTGATATTGTACTGTTGTGATATGTCATATTAATGTGGAAACGGTGCCAAAAGCAAGTCTTCTTGTGCAAAAAAATCACATTTTATTATCTATCTACAGCAGAATCATCCCTCAAATGGATATTTAAGATTCCCAGCCTTTAAAGGTTAGGAGGCCAACTTGGGTCTTCCAGCAAACATAGTACAAGTGAGAGGTCTGCCTTAATCTCGGAAAATGCCAACCTCCCTTCGATCTCTTGTCCATTATATTGTCACAGCACAGAACGACAAGAAAGACATTTCCTGACATTAAATGTATGAACGCAATCTCTGGCTCCAGTAAGGTTCATGGGATTGAGTGTGCATGTTCATCAATTTATGGTGGAAGCAAGATGTAGTATATTGTTTTAACTATATAGGACATGCTTTTTTTATATACTCAATCAAACACATAAACATGGACTTTGAATTATAAATTAAAGCAATAATAGATGTAAAAAATACATTAAACTGTGACCACATAACTAGTTGCCACTAAGTTTTGACATTATGGGTTTTATTTCACTGATATGACCGGCTCTGATAATGTCATACAAATCTCTTGGAATTAAGTGGCATTGAAATAGGGCATCATGTCCAGCTGTTACCCTCTAAGACGACACACTTCCTTATGTCCCCATATATACAAATCAAATATGGAATGTAAGGAAGTGTGTGGTTTCAGGGGGATTTTTCCTTCAGGGAAGCCGTAACGCATTACTGTATATATGACCTTACACTCTGCATCGACTCCATGTTGATATGACAAACTTAACTGATAAAGGTCAACATAGATAACGGACTCATTGATGGACTTTGTCTTCATTCTTAATCCCAGCACATACCTCCCTTTTAGCAAGCATGTCCACTATTTTCTGTGTTCAGTAATGTTAGTATGCCTGGAGGGGGGGGGGGCAGCCAGCTGACCTTGGACCCCCAGAGGTATTTTTTTCTCCTTACTTGGGAGTTTTTGGTTCCTCCCCTCTGTTCTCTTCTGGCTTTCTTTATTTAATTTCTTTCCTTCCCTTTTCCTGTTCTGTATCTCTCTCTAATGATGGTTTATGTATCACAACACATCCATGTAAAGCACTTTGGGACAACTCTGTTGTGAAAGGCGCTATATAGAAATAAATTGAATTGAATAATCAGTAATTAAGATGGGATAAAATGAAGTTATATTAATGATGCAGATTTGTTGGTAATTCCTGTCATTAACTGTACTGTCCCACAAGAGCCCAGACAAAAAGAAGCGTATTATGAAACTATGCTGTTAGAAACATGTAAATATGCTATTCTAATGTTTGATGACATTTCTAAAGTGAACCCTGATCAAAGCGCTTTTATGGAATGCAGGCTTGCAGGTTGTATAAGGAAATGACTTTGTCAGTCTCCACTGTCAAAATTCAAACTAATCACAAGCTGGCAGCTTTGAATTATTTGTTCAGGAATTCTGGGTAAAGAAATGTAGATGCAAACTATAAAACATAGAGTAGACAGTCAAAATGATGGGAAATGAGTTCTAGTGATTTCAGATCGGTGCAGTGATTTTAATGCATTACAGCCTGAACCAAAGGCTTCTATTAACAAAGTCTTGGAAACAGCACGTCTTGCTCTGGCTGGTAAAACGGAACCAAGTCGGACGTTTCTGTGAGGTTTGGTCCCCTTCAACCAGCTACTGCGGTGTGACGTCTTCTAACGAGGCAGGCTCTAACATTTCAGCAAGACTGCAACCACAAACGAGCAGGTAAATGATTCTGAATGGGGCTTTCAACACCACAAAATGGTGGTAAATAGCCTATGGAAAAACCTGAAAGATCTGACTACTGTGTAGCCTTGCTGATTGCGGCTTTTGGCTTTTTTTATTCACAAGTAATTTTTCTCATACTTTCAAATAAAGTCAATTCTAGAAGATGGTCTCACTTTTGCATTATCTTCTGATACCACTAATCCATTGAATATAAAGTATAAATTACAAAAAAGTAAACATTGTTAATTGCACAAGACTGGAATCACCCTATCTTCCTATTTACCTGAAGTCAGAGGGTATCTCTACTGCCCTCTAGTGATTCAGGCAGCCATCACAGCAAGACTAGTGACTCCTTTAAAACCTGATCATTCAAAGTTACTAGCGTTAATAATGAACACTTTGTGAGGTGAATTAGGGATGTGGTTGTGCTTTGTATGTTCTCCCACTGCTGTCTTTTCCTCCACAATTCCAAGGACAGAATTGCAGCTGAAGCAATTGTTGCTTTGATATTTGTATAATAAGCCTGCGACAGGCCGCCGCTGCCCCATTGCTTTTCCCAGAGATCTCTCCCAAGACATCCCCCAAATCATTTGATCGTGGATGGAGAAGTCTTCAGTGGAATCACCCTTTTATTTACCTGTGCAACAATGTAAATTTTAAAACTCCATATTCATAATCACTAAGCATTGGAAGATCCCCTTCATTTTAGGAATATTGCCAATGCAAAAGGCCACACCAAAGGAATTTGTCAAACTGGCTTGCACACAACAGAAACTTAATACACCATATCTGATGGCTAATAAGCTGGACAGATATGATTGTTGGCTTGTTATTAAGATCAGTAGAGCAAAACTTCTTAAATTAAAATCACAGTACGGCTCTATTATCTTGGTGTGAACATTAATTAATTCATAATTAATTACCAAGGCCTAATGAAAGAGTTTAACTGGCCAAACAGTTGCATGTGGTCCCTTGTGAAAGTTGTGCAAAACAAAAGAAAAAGCAATTATGGCTTTTTAATATTCAGCGTTAACAGATCAGGTTATTTTGCTCTCATGTCAACATTAATTACTAGATGGCGGCTGGCACGCAATTAATCATAGTACTATTTTCCGTGGTCCTCAAATTTCGCCATGTAACGTGTGGGCTCAGAGCTATCGAACAGGCTACAACTGCAGCTTGTAATTCCTTGAAAGTATTCTCTTGCATGTTCTGAGATGCGAAACGCCCTCAATGGTGCTTTTTAAACCACCTAAAATTTGCACGCCAGCACGACAAGCAGGAACCTGATAAGCAGGCATTACTGAAGGTGTCCAGTCATAACACAAACACTTCAAAGTTCACAAGCTTTGTTATTACCTTAAATCACTCCAATGCCTACCCCCAAAGTCAAAGCATTTAAGGATGTGCAGTATCCATTTTCCTGCCAGATAAATTAAACATAAAAATTATACATTCAGAGCACACAGTAACACCTCTTCATAGATGCAATATATATAAAAAAAAAAAAAAGAAAAAAAAAATCACAAAATTAAGGGCACTTCTCACTTGAATATACAGTTCACAGTGCTTCGTATATTAACATGTCTTTGTGCTTCAGTCTATAGACTGGACAAAATAAATGTTCAGAGAACTGATGCAAGATGGCCAGAAATCACCCTTCAGGGAGGAGGGGAAAACATTTTTAAACAGAAATACGAGTTTGGGGCGAAAAAAATCTATCATTTTGACACACCCATATTTATTTTGACTTCCTTTTTTTGTTCAAGGAGAAATGGACCATTTCACAGTAAGTAATGCACACCAATCAAAAAGCATGATCGTTAATTCACACGTGCTCCTCTGCACGTGCGCACACGCACGCACACACGCACACACGCACACACACACACACATACAGCCAGTTCCACAAGCCCCCCTCCAAAACCCTTCTGTATGGGTGCAGAAGGGGGCTTCAGTAACCCCTGAATCAGTGCAGCATTTTGTAGTGGCACCAGGAAAAAAAAAAAAAAAATAGAAACCTATAACAGCCCCCACCCTCCCCTCCCCTCCCCTCATCCCAAAAGGCAACAGAACGATCTGATCATTGTCTCCAATCTGTGTGCATAATTTCCACATAGCAGCCACTGGAAATCCGAACTATACTGCAACGACGACAAATAAACGACAAAATGAAATGCTGGTAGCACTGACGAGGCGGGGAGGAGTCCGCTTCTCGCTCCCCCTACGGCCCCCCTACGTCTCCTCCTCGTCCTCCGGTAGCCGCACCTTGATCCAGCCGTCGGCCGAGTGGCCGTGCTTCTTCTGGTGCCGTTTATAGTTGTCCCAGTGGCCGGTGGTGTAGGCGCACTGCTGGCACTTGAAGGGCTTCTCACCCGTGTGCCTCAGCATGTGCCGCTTGAGGTTCATGCTCTGGTTGCAGCTGTAGCTGCACACTGCGCACTTGAAAGGCTTGGCGCCCGAGTGGATGCGCTCGTGACGCTTGAGGTTGGCCAGGTTGCCGCAGGCGTAGTCGCAGAGGTGGCACTTGTAGGGCTTCTCGCCCGTGTGCACGCGGTGGTGCCGTTTGAGGTTGTCGAAGTGTGCTGAGGCGTAGTCGCACTCGGGGCACTTGTAGGGCTTTTCGCCGCTGTGCGTCTTCATGTGCCGAGCCAGGTGGTTGGGGTACTGCGTGATGAAGGGGCAGGAGGCGCAGGAGAACGCCTTGTCGGCCTTCTCGCCGGGGCTGTCGGGCGGCTCCTTGGACAGCATCTCCAGGGCGCACTTGCCGCACACCCGGCCCGAGGCCCCGTCCTCGTCGTCCAGAACCAGGCCGCAGAGGCGGCAGGTAAACGGGAACAGCAGTTCAGGGAGGGTGTCTGACTCCTCGCCGGCGCCCTCGCTGTCCAGCGGGCTGCCCGTCTGCCGGTCACCTTTCAGGCTCCCGTAGCCCTGGAGGAAATCTGCATCACCGCTCCCGTGCAGCGTCAAGTCGGACACCACCATGTCTGTCCAAAATCGGGAAAAGAGAATGGAAACCAATGTCGACTAACTAACTCCAGTTATGATTCCTTCAAGTGGCTGCAGATAAATTATTCTTCATAGGGCAAGGAAAGTTTGAGTAATTTCAGGACATTTCAATTACATTTGCCACACACACACACACACACACACACTCAACTAGTGGTGGAGGAAACGATACTTCAATACCTGCTGCATGCAGGACTACCAACATCCCCCAGTCAACGTTTCCAATAATACATTATGTTATTTTATCAGATCTTATTGGTTGCAAACCGAATAGTGACAGACAGCAATTGGTAGCTGCAGCCAATGTGCTTTTAAAGGCAGTTTTTACAATGATTTCTAACTTGCTTTCATTGGTTTGTAACAACCCGTCTCTACTCCACCCCGCTGCAGGAGTAATTTCAGATTAAATGCAGATGTGAAACTAAGCGAGCATGTTTGTAAAAGGGAAGCTGTCCTTACCAGTTTAAAATAAAAGGATTTACTGCCTATGATAATGAAGTGGATGCCCCCCCCCTCACCAAAAATGAACTTTATCATTAGCAAGAGTCGTTATCAATATTAGAAAACATTATACTGCTCATCATAAAACCTGGACAACGCAGATCCTCAGATTACATAACCCAAATATAATCTGTGTAACCTGTGAAGACCATACTGTAGATACAATGTGTAAAATGATTTAAAAATAGCTGGTTACCTTCAACTGTGTGACCGGAAACCTCCGCCTTATGACCCATCACATGCCGTTTGAGGCTCAGGCTGTTGCTGGCTTTATAGTCACACTGGCCGCACTTGTTGGACTTCTCCTGTGTGTGCATGCGCTGGTGCCTCTTCAGGTTGCCCAGCGAGTTGCAGGCAAAGACGCAGTGCTCGCATTTGTAGGGCTTCTCGCCGGTGTGCGTGCGGACATGCCGCTGCAGGTTGACCAGCTGGGCAGAGGCGTAGGTGCAGTGGGGACACTGGTACGGCTTCTCGCCGTTGTGGGTCTTCATGTGCCTCTTCAGGTGGTTGGAGTAGCGCGAGGTGAAGCTGCAGAGCTCGCAGGAGTGCACCTTCGGGGGGCCACCGCCGCCACCTGCGTCGCCGCCGTTCAGCCTGCGCTCCTGCTCGCCATCCTGCAGGTCGCCCACCGAGCACGTCTCCAGCCTGGGACTGTTACCATCCACCGCCTTGCCCCCGTCGCCACACCGTAGGCAGCAGGGACCAGACAGACGCAGCCCTGCAGCCAGGGGGTCGGCTAGCAGCTCGCCGCAACGCCTGCAGGAGAGGTACGATGGAAAGGACGGGTCCCCACCTCCTTCCTCCCGCTCGCTCTCCGTGTCGCGAGGATCCTCCGCATCGCTCTCCATGCTGAGCCGGTTGTAGCTGGAACAGTCCTCATCACTCAGGGAATACACCGGGATCCCGATCTCGCCAGCCACGGAGTCTACATAAGAAACAAGATGTGTTTTGCTAAGTACATCCCACTGGGATCATGTTTAATCAACACACCAAAATTTGCCTTTTTACTGAACACAGCGTTAATGTTGTTTGGTATTAATATCACGTTGTGATACCAAGACTGAAAAACGGTTACAATTCCATATTTTCTGCAAATTTCAATATTTGATGAAAACATGCTGTACATCTCCTTTGCACACATCGAAAAACACTAGGAAGTTACGTCACGCGGTGGACATGCAGAATCTAGCTTTGCGGGTAGATACAGTCACACTTATTTCACGTATCTCTTGTGTGGAGAAGCTACATAGATGGAAGATGGAAACTGTAATTTGCCCGATGACCACCACTGGCTGATAAGATGGGCAGTGGTAACGACGTGGTGTTATTCTGGTTTGAAACCAAACATGACGGGTGAACCTACTGACCCAAAATCCCCAGTATGCAAATGCTGCTATAAGGGGGAAATGTCTAACCTGGCAAAGCATCCGACTCTCTCTTACCCTGATTTTTATAAGGCAGTGTTTCCCAGTCCATTACTCACAGAGCCACAGACAGTCCACGTTTTTGCAAAAATGTGGATTGTCTGGTCAAGAGCTGGGAGTGAGCAAAAACATGGACCCTCCGCGGGACAGTCTGTTGCTCTCTCCTAGTCTCCTGCCAAACAGTCCATGTTTTTGCAAAAATGTGGACCGTCTGCAGGTCCCTGAGGACCAGATTGGGAAACATTGTGGTACTGGAAAAGCGGTTAGACAATGGACGATGGATATATGGTTTGCACAATTCACACTTCTTGCCATGTGATGATACTTAATACTTTGGAATTTTTTTAAATTCTGGGTACAAAGACACACAACAGGGCACATACCCCATGTTCATTACAGCATGAGAAATACTCACCTTTCTCAAAGCCAATAATCTTATAGTCATTGTCTCCAAACTCTAGACCTTGCCCAAGGAGGAAGTCACTCTCCAAAACAAGGCTTCCGGGGTTATCCACAGTGACGCCATCTTCAGAATCCACTGCAACATGGAGGGGGGGGGGGACACAACCCTTTATTATTCAAAGCTTCAGGGCTGATATTAAGTACTACACCTCCCATAATGCACGTTGACATTTGTGCAATCTCATGTATGTCTTTTCGCCCTTACTGAAAGTGCTGCGGTATCATTTTTTCCTGCACATTTTGGCCACATGTGCTGTTTGTTAATTAGTATTTCATAAGTTTAAAGCAAATCACTCAGATAGCACTGGATTAGTTTAAGACTAACTAGAGTCTATACAAATACTAAAGAAATTTTACAGTTTCCAGAATATGACATTGGTCCAGACATACGAGGCCAGCTCTTGAAAAATTGCTGGGCACACAGCTGTGGGACTAACACACAGTTTACCTTCTCCCTTTTCTTAGTTCCAAAATAATTTAAATTCAACACAAATCAAATTGCGGGCCCTAACAGAATCAGAAGCAATTACTGCATTTACATCAACACATGTTGTACATTTCTGTTTCAAAGTGGGTCTGTTTATTCTGGATATTTATAATCTGCCTGACAGAAGATCTCAGCCCAGGTCATGTGAACGGATGTAGTCAGTTGCGGCAATTGTGGTAGCATCAGGAAACCTCAAGCCCAGGAGAAAATGCAGTACACGGTAGCTCTTTCATTCTGCCCCCGGATTATGTAACGTTCAAGCAAACGGCTTTTGTTGCATGTCTGGCACGAGAAGCATACTCAAGATATTTCAAACACCACCACCATGCATACTGGATAAGCAAATAAGAAAAAAAAACTAAATTGCTAACTATAACCACATGTTTTTTAATTTAGACCATAATAAGAAAAAGCCAAAATTTTCACTCCAGGTACTAGTGTGTTCATAAAGACAGCCACTCCCAAATAATTTAACTAGCAGTCCCTTCACCCAATAATTTGTGAGTCTGAGTGACTCATATCTCACAGCATTCAATGACAGTCATGGCATTCAATAATTCACTATTGGTTGCACCATGTAACCTAAAGGTTGGTTGGCTTAAGTTCCAAGAGGGGCACAGCTGTTGTACCCTTAGAAGACGCACGTGACAAATTAGTAAATTAGTTCTGCCGCTAATCCATTTTAATTAGAACTGGTCAAATCCACTCTACAAGCTGCATGAGCCACACAAACTACCCAGAACCAGTTTGGTAAATGATTGAAGAGGATGGATTTTGAGCACATGGACAAAGGAGAAAGAACGGGCTGGCCAAGGGACATAAGCAAGATGGGGGAGTGGGGGGGTCATGGGTAACGTCAAGTTCCCTGGCAGCTGTTGCTAGGGGGGCAGGGAGGAGTTTAACTGAAAGACAGGGAGGAAGGATGGGGGCAAAGAGGAAAAGGAAGGAAGGGGGGACGTTTACAGGATTTCTCTTCAGCCTAGAACTGCATTTAGACTGAAAACTCATGAGATAATATAGGTTTACATAATATAACAGAATATGGTAAAAAGAAGTGGTTCACTTGGTTGATGTAAATGGAACCATTCAAAAATCAGAAATATTACAAATATCACAGTCTCAAATTAAGATTTTCTTACATTCTCACATAACCCTTTGGATCTCCCACTTTCTAAAACTCTAAACCATTTCAAAACAAATTCACTTCATTACTTACTAAGTCCTACCATCTAGAGAGAGAGACATTAGTTAGCAAACAGAATCATCACGACCTCCACAATGAAATGCGTTTCCGATGTTATGAAAAAAATAAGCAAACCCTTCATAGCTGTGACAAGACTGCAATTAACACTGATAGACCCGCTTTCAGTTTATACAGGCGGACGAAGCTGAAAAGTACCGGACTTACATTTTACAGGCTGTGGATTTGATTGTTTTCTTCTGGGCATTTTCCCCTTCTCCGGTGGGCTTTTCTCTGGCAGTCTCCTTTCAAAGACTTAAGAAAACTATCGCCTCATTCTTTTAAATGGCCACCGTATCTTCCTTTTTCCTCCGGCAGACACGAGATAACACAATCAGAAACATCTAACCTAGTCTTCAGGCCAATTCCACACTGGAAATCCGTCTACGGAGCTCGTTCATCTATCAAGCTCTAACAACTTAAGTAAACAGTTACATAAAATAACAGAAAGCATTACAGGTTACCTACGAGGTAAATACAGCTACAAAGCAGCAGCTTTTTACGCTTAAGAGTCGTTCTTGTTTTGCTAGCTTGCCGACCATGTAACGTTAGCTAGCTGAGTAACCTCTGACTGACTTGACTAGCAAAGAGTCAATGGAAAAAAAATCATACCATCTATTTTGGCAGCCGTGACATCGATCATTAGCTGACAGACAAAAATAGCTATCGGCATGTACCTACCTACTTAGCAAGCCATATATACATATATTTTTCAAAGAACTAACAAACCAGTTATGCCATGGGCAAAGCCGGTTTTCCGTTTGCTTCCTAGCTGACTAGCTAGCCAGATAGCTAGCTAGTCGCTGTCTTTACACTTGGCCTTTTGGCGAACATGTCTTTATTTTAGACAAACGGCATGCTTCCTGACCACTTTATCCCTGTTTTAGCAGGAGGCTGAAAATGTTTGTCTTATGTCTGAATGATGCAACTGACTTAATTAACTTTCATTGTATACATTCCTTATTTTTATCAAGTGTCTTCCGTTATTTAGAAACTTCCGCACTTTGCGATCAACTTCCGGTCTGTTATCGTGACGTTTTTAAATGCTTTTAAATACTTCTTGGTATTTGTAGTTTTTTAGCTCATGATTTATCCGTTATTAATATTTTAATTTAATGTCATTTTTATAACTTTTATAGTGCGAGTCCATGTAGCTAATGTACGCTTTTCAAATAAGTATTGGTTTCTTTACAAACCCAGTTGCGGGGCAGGGTTGTGAAGGCACTGCATGAGCATACGCTCAGAATGGCTTTATATCAAATAAAGGAAAACGGCACACGATTTATATATGTCACTGTAGATGATACACTAACTAGCTTATCAGTATTTGACGTTTGCAGAGCCGGAAGGAGATGAAAATATTAAGCTCCTTCGGTGATGTAGTTTTTCTCCTGCAGTTTAAAGACAAGCTGTCTAGGCGACAACAACTGAACTTAAGCTTGCGTATATGTCCTGCGGCATCAGAAGAGTGAGTTTGTGGAGGCAATTATGTTAACGACGGCTAAAATAAGTCAAAGTACACTCTGTGGACTTTGGCTTTTTTTGCTGAGTATTCCAGCATTCTTTGATTACAGAAGCGCACATTAAATGGCCTGAGAAATTCAGTTGAGTGTAAGTGACGGTGTGTGTAATTTGTAAACACGGGCTTATGTATTACAGTGATTTCATGAATAAGTGATTGTCACTCAGGGACAGCAGTACGAACAATCTGACCAGATGGAAACGTGGATTGTAAGTAAAAGAATCAACAAATTTCTGCTGTGTTTCACATATTGTTGTTTCAGTTGTTTTCAGTGTCATCTAAATCCATTGCATCCTGCTGTTTCATTAACTAGCGCTATGTTGTTTTCCTCGCAAAGGAAATACGTCGAGTTAGTTATCCTTTGCAACAATGATATATTGCCAATCAATGTCATTTCAGACCGCTGGGTACGAACCTTCCCTGCCCGTCACGGAAAAATCAAACCCTCTAACCAGAGATATTGATAAAGCAGATGCGAAGCACATTGTACACTTGCTAAAGAATTGCGATGCAGAAATGTTTAAAAAAGAATGGGATGCACATGGAAGCTACCAGGTGAGGTTTTATTCATCTTTGTTTCATTTAACAGCAAGGTACTCCTTAAATGAATCAAAAGTAGCTAATTGGACCGCATTGCCGCCTATTCCACAATGAAAAACTTATTGTAGTCTGTTTGAAGTGGCCACATTGAATTGCCGTTAGTGTGGCTGTGAGGAATGAGCATCTCGTTCGGCGTGTTTGTTTGCCTTGGGCCCATTGGCCAAGTTCTGCTGTCAATATTTTTGTTTGTTTGTTTGTTTGTTTGTTTGTTTTTGCAAACAGACCCTATCCAGTGAATCAGTCATTCAGAAAATGATTCATCTGGCAAAGAAGGTTGAAGAAATTTTGAAGGTAATAAGGTTATTACACACCACTTGCTGTCACGTGCCATTAATTTCATGGACGTTGCAGGTCAATTTGGGACAAACTAAATTAGCACATTAATTATTTAGATCTTGTTCAAGAGACAGGTTCATGTGTCCTAACATACAGTTTATTCAACAGATAATTCTAATAAAATGGTTCCAGGTCAGGAGAGAGAATCATTTTATATACGCTCTCGAACAAAGCAGAAAAGAAATGCCTAACCAAGTGAAACAGCCAGACATTCATTGATTGTTGTTTTTTAATGAGGACTTCATATTACCAGGACCCAGAAGAAAGCCTCATCGTTATGAGTGGTTGTGGGACTTCTGGTCGTCTTGCCTTTCTGCTGGCGGTAACCATTATTTGTTCATTTTAGCTGAATGTATTAAACTGGGAAATTACTGATGTTGTCTTTGCAAAGCTGGAATTTTGAAATAAGCTGAAGAAAATCAAAATCATCAGCATCAGTATTTGCATTAAAAAAATGAAATCTCTGCTGTTGCTCAAACAAATTGGTGTTTGCATTTTTATATCAGCCTATTTGATTCTCACATTCAGACATCCTTCAATGGATTACTGAAGGAATTGCAATATGATCAGATTTATTCTTACATCATAGCTGGTGGAGACAAGTGAGTATTGTATTGTCCACTTAAGTTGCTATGAAAAGACTCTGATAAGCTTTAACAATTTCTGGATTTTATAAATGAGATAAATGATCCTTTAAGGGCCCTTCTGACATCCCAGGAATCTACTGAGGATAGTCCACAGAGAGGGGCGGAAATGCTGAGAATGGTATGCACATTAAACATGAATAAGGACGGAAGGCTTCGTGAAATTTCTTTGTGTAATTTTTATTATTGTAATGTGATTAAGTTTATTTTGTCCCTTCTGTTCTAGGCATGTGAGGGAAAGAAACGTGTGCTTTTTATTGGAATATCCTGTGGTCTCTCAGTAAGAATCAAATAAATTTCTTTTCTTGTAACATAACAAAAAGTCACACTAAACTCTTACATGTAAACTTTATTAATCCTTGCATACACATCCTCAGTGTGAGTTAGCTAATTGTCAACTTAACACCTATTACACAATTTCCCAATTACCATTACAAACTGTTAAATAATATCATATTGTGAGTCCCTCTTTATTGTTTTAAGTTCTCAACATGTACAAGGAATTTGTTTTTATATGTTTTGGTGCTCGGGCTAAGAATAACACTGAAATGTCTTGCTGGCTCCTGTTGTTATTTTGTTGTAAGTTGTTGTAATGAATATTTACTTATAGATCTAAAATATTGCCTTGTACCGATTTTATATAGCTAAGCTTTAATAAGCTTGCTAACAAAAGAAAGCATTGTCAATAGCAATTGTTTTCCACTTCCTATTATACATGATCAAAACAGTTATACATCATTGTAATACTATGACAAGTGTCTTTTTCTCTCACACTGTGAAGGCTCCATTTGTTGCTGGACAGATAGATTTCTGTATGCATAACATGAATGTCTTCACCCCTGTGGTGATAGGATTTAATCCTGTGAAAATGGCCAGGTGAGGCATCCTCATTATTTTTGTAAGGGAAAAAATCATCAGGTTGAGAATATGGTGATAAGTCTTTGTATAATTATTGTTTGCTTAAAACTACTGTTTGTATGACAAAACCCAGGCAATGTAAGTATCTGTTTTGTTGTGTGTATGAGAAGGACAGAGATGTATTATGAATTGATGCAAAATTCAACACAAGCAGTATACTACTCAATTAATAAGGCACTACATTTTCCATTATGTGTGTAGCTTTAGAATTTGTGCAGTATTTTTTTTTTCAAATGTAGTCATTTAAAAAGATGCCAAATTATCAGAGGAGCTCCATGATTACTCCGAGTTCATTTCCTTACAGGAATGAGCCAATTTGTGGTTGGCCTTTGACTTTCAGGCGAGTCTTGGAAAGGATGGAGGAGCTGCAGAAATCCAATGAGGCCTTCATTATTAACCCTGTCCTTGGGGTATGTCTGTGTGTTTGCTATCGGCATTGTCTTATAATTCACATTAAAATCTCATTAAAAACAGCCAGTTTCATCTATTTGTAGTTTTCCAGGATGGTGCCAATGTTACCTCTGGTGTGGTGTGTGTGTATAAAGTAATGTGAGTATATGAAAGAGAGGCTTTGAAATGTATAGTGAGGGACGTTACATTGCATTTTGAAATTGTGAGCACTAAGTGTGTGTAAATTATTCTTCATATTCATAAATATTCACAAATCTGGTTTCCCTGTAGCCTGAAGCCATTAGTGGATCTTCAAGGTTAAAAGGTGGAAGTGCAACAAAAATAATATTGGAGACTATTTTCTTTGCTGGACATGAAGCTTTTTTCAGTAGCAAGAATATTGCAGTTCAGTAAGTTTTTGTTGAATTCTAAGAAACGTTCCTAGGACACTACCTTGATCAGCCATAACATTAAAACCACCTGCCCATTATCGTGGTTCTGGCAGACTGGCTAGCCTTCCCTCCCCATGTGAGCCTGGGGCGCCCATGACCTGAGCATTCACCGGTTCACCGGTTGGCCTTCCTTAGATCCCTCTTTGTAGGTAGTGACCACTGCATATCGGCAACACCCCACAAGACCTGCCGTTTTGGAGATGCTCTGACCCAGTCATCTAGCTATCACAATTTGGCCCTTGTCAAAGTCACTCAGATCCTTAACTTGCCCATTTTTTCTGCTTCCAACACATGAAGGTGTGAGCTGACTGTTCACTTGCCTAATATATAATGGACCTCTTCGCAGGTGCCATTGTAAGATAATCAGTGTTTTTCACTTTCCCTGTCAGTGGTTTTAATGTTATGGCTGATCAGTCTATATACTGTACAGACAGTGTGTATATATATATATACTGTACAGAATTTCCCCAGATGTGCTTCTAGTTTTGCACATACTACATTGGTTTGTCCATCTGAAGCATGACAGCTTTTTCTGTATTTTTTCCTACCCATATAACATTTAATTGAATTTTAAATGCCACAGGCACCCCTCGTCATTTTCATTATCAAGATGTTTCAATGGACCACATTAAGAAACAGCTGGGGTCTTTTTCTGCTCTTCATAATACAGGATACAGAAATATAAGTTTCTCTTGTGCAGATAACTGCAACAAGGGGCCCCATCCTAAAAAATACTAAATATCTTTTGGTTTAATTTATAATAAATGGGTCATATTTCTCTGAGATTCTGCTTTCAGTTATTAAGAACAGTCTTATATATCCATAACTTAACTACTTAACAGGCATATCTTGAACTGGATGGAAATTTACAAAGACGTACATACAGTAACGTACTCTCAGAGTGACAAGATTGCATTCCTGGTTCAACAAGCTGGTGAAAGGTATGTTGTTATGCTCACCTATTGCTATTTGTTACAGAGCTGTTCCGTGTTTTTCTAAGGCTATAACAGGAACACTGAAATTAGAAAAAAAAAAAAAAAAGTTGTGTAAATATTAAGTGGTTGTTCTCTCAGCACATTGTAATACGTATTGCATAATTTACAGTGTTATTTTTCGATAGCCTGCAGCAAAGCGGACACGTCTATTACGTAGGATGGAGTTCTTTGGGTGCAATGGGTGTTATCGACGCAAGTGAATGTATTCCAACATTCGGTGCAGGTACTGTTTCGTGGTTTTTACTATTCTGTAAAATGCTATGTAACATTAATGAAGATTTGGCAAATTGCTCAATTAATTAAATAATTAAAATGACAATAGCTTAATTATATTGTTTTTCATTACTATTTATGACTTTTTTTACTATCAATAACACTGATAATTTAATTTGCTGATGTTGTTATAATAATGATGATAATAGTAGTAGTAATAATAATTATTATTAGTAGTAGTACAAGCATTCATTTCATTTTCTATAATATTCTCAGATGTTGAAGATGTTCGTGGATTCATCTGGAAGGGTTATGATGAACTGAAAAACAATGAAGGGGACTTATCCTCAGTGGTAAAATGTTTTACTCATACTTTTCCAGTAAGCTGATGTATGCATTTCTATTTTGTGATGGTTTTGTGAAATGTTCATAATCATTAGGGTCCAGCATTCCGCATTGGCCATGTGGATTTTATAAACGACATTTTACCACACGTGAGCAAATCGGACATCATAATCTTTTTGTTTGCACTTGACGGTAAGTCAGCTTTTGTGTTAAATCATTCGTTTGATAGAAGTGCAATATTGTAACTGTTTGAAAAGGACATTTAATATTTTAGGTTTATTTTATGTTAATATGTATGTATTATTGAAATTGTAATTTCATTTCTTCAGATGACCTTCGTGACATTGAAACACTGGCTAATCAGACAAAACTAAAAACCTCAAACCTGCACGCTGTTTACCATGCTTACCCAGAATGCAGTGTTCCGGTTGGTTGCATCACTGGTGTTTTCTTTCTCATTTTTGTAAATAATATGACGAATAATAAGTAAGAGAAAGATGCTGCCTGAAAATGCTGGTAGAATAATGTAACATCTTTTTCATTTTAGATTGCCCTCAAAAAGGTGTTTTCATCAGTACTGAATGTTACCTGGCCTACCGTGCCTCATGCGAGTGAAGGTTACCATATCAAGGTAGTACTTCTTCAGTAGCCTAATTATACACTCACCTAAAGGATTATTAGGAACACCTGTTCAATTTCTCATTAATGCAATTATCTAATCAACCAATCACGTGGCAGTTGCTTCAATGCATTTAGAGGTGTGGTCCTGGTCAAGACAATCTCCTGAACTCCAAACTGAATTTCAGAATGGGAAAGAAAGGTGATTTAAGCAATTTTGAGCGTGGCATGGTTGTTGGTGCCAGACGGGCCGGCCTGAGTATTTCACAATCTGCTCAGTTAC
>JAODJW010003448.1:0-12057 GCA_026777045.1 Hyperopisus bebe | reverse complement strand
CGTGAATTTTTAAAAAACCCCCCCCCCCCCCCAACATCCAGGCACAGAAATTTCAAGCAGAGGACCCATTCGTTCCTCCCCGCTGCTCTCGTAGAGTCATTTAGTTGGACGAAGAAGAACCGATGACGTCGGTGCACTGGGGGTCGCAGAAGGGGCCGAAGCGGCCGTAGACGTCTCGGGCGCGGACAGCGAAGTAGTACGTGGATCCGGAGACGAACTGGGTGAGCGTGCAGGCCATAGGCAGGGGCAGCGCCTTCACCTCGCCGATCTTCTTCCAGTGCGAGGCCGGGGACAGCCCGCTGGCCAAGGCCGCCCCGTCCTGATGATAGGCGTACAGGTGGTAGCTGTCCACCGCGGCGCAGCTGCGGTCCGTCTCGGCCACGCACCACGACAGCACGATGCCGTTCTGGCTCTGCACGCGCGCCAGCTTCAGCTGCGGCTGCTGCGGGGGAGAGGTGTGCAGGGCCTCGGGGGGCAGGCGGGCCGGCGGCGGGGGCGGCGACGGCAAGGGCGGCAGGGGGCAGGGCTGCGTGTTAGAGCTGCTCACAGGGGAGGGGGCAGCTGTGGAGCTGGTATTACCAAGACGAGCCTTTAACAAAAAATGGTGTAAAAGGAATTATTAGTATGGAGGAAAAGGGATATATCGGCATGATTGACAATAATAATAATAATAATAATAACGATAATTATGATAATGATAATAATAACGTGTGCGCAACAGGGCATAAATTAAGGAATGCAAAACTGTAAGCTGCTAAAGTGGTTTCCATAGATACAGCCGAAACCTCTTATACAGGCAACTTTTAGCTGCAGTGTAGCAGGCTGACCTGTAGGGAGCGCTGGAGAACAGCCCCCTGCGAGCCCCCTACAGAATGCTGTCCCATCTGAGGAGAGGAACGCAGCAAACCCCCTGAAGAGAGAGGCAGAAAGGGAAAACGTGTTAGACTAATGTCAAACTGTAAGCATGTAAAGAAACAGGGAAGAGTAAATGCCTTTTCCCCTGTTAATTGCTTTGTATTCTTTCCCAAAGTGCTTGAATGCAAAATGTTAATATTTATTTCTACTCATGGACATAACTTTGCATGTAAACCAACATTCACATACAGAGGGGTTGGCAGGGTACAAATTCCTATAGGCAAAGCAGATTGGAATTTGTTCATTTCTGCTTGTTGATTAATTTGTGTGTTTAGCTGTAACATGTTGATATTATACTTGCACTTAAAACAGCAAATTAGCCAGTTACTGAGGGGAACTTAAATGGATACTATGCAGTCATCTGGTGTCCTCCTTGGGGGTGAAGATGAAACTTGGTTTATGATATGGGGCACAGTATTCAGGGACATTCAGCATGGGGGGGGGTGAGAGGATGGAGCCACAGGGCGAGGCCTACCAGTGGGGGGGGTGTGCATGTTGTTGGCACTGACGAGTGGGGGAGGAGCCCCGACTGGTCGCTGAGAAAAGGAGAAGGAAGATGAGGAAGATGACGAGGAGGACGACGCAGCAGGGCCGCATGGGACAGGACCCTTCTGCACCCCCGTCACTATGTAGGGGAGGGTTAAGAAAAAAATAAAATCTGAGACAGTGACTTCAACAGAGAGCGCTAAAGAAACACTCCATGTGCTCTTCCTCACCTTGTACATCATCATCATCCTCGGTCAGGTCTATCACTGCCCCCGAGCTGTTGGTACGAGATGCCTATAAGAGAGTCAAACCAAGATTTCACCAAACGGGTCGAGGTCAGTGTATATACCTCTATCAAACCATCAGACAGCACAGAAAGTGGTAAATACGAAGCAGGACGTGGTTGCAGACCACATCTAAGTAGGGCACAAGAACTAAGTGACTAAATTCAAGTACCAGGCCGAATGACATTTGTCCTACAATTCAATGTGCCTTGTATTAAAATAAAAATATACAGGGCAAGAGTTTAACACATTTACTACAAAAAAATAACAGCCCCACTCACCACAAGAAGTCTACACTAGAATGTGCTCTTTTTTTATTAAATATATCACTCCCTGGACAGGAATTTGGAAAAAATAGCTTGTTCTGTTTATATGTACAGGAGAAAAGGCATATATTCATAACAAAGCTATTTTTTTTTTATTACAATATATATTAACCTAGATTTTGGTGACTAAAAAAAATCTCCCACTGAAGAGTGCCCACAGACTGAGTATGAAGTGTAAGGGGAGTCAGATAATGGCCAGTGACTGTGGATCCAGCCGAGAGGCACATCTCAGGCAGCTCCAAAACCTCATCAGAACAGCCACATACCCCACATCCCCACCAGCCCCATCCCCTTTGCACTCCACTGTGATACAGTGTTTCATCACTGCAAGAAAATGTAGTGACAGCACTTTACGAAGCCCAAAGAACTAAATAGCGATAAAAATGCTCCTCGGGTGCTGCCCGAAGCCTCAGCAAAACGCGTCCATTTCACACGGACTTTAGCTAGATGCTTAGGGTTCTAAGGCGAGGCCTAATTTCCTTTTACGGAAAGAAATTGTTTCTTTAACTCAAGAGAGCAACGACTATAATGGCAAAGTCTGTCCAGCATTCCTCTGCTTAAGAAGTGCCTTTGCCTGCAATATGAAGGACGTAAAGGAATAACCTGACGTGGGGAAACAGCCTGACCAGCCGCGGTTCCTGATCACTGATGACGGCGGCTACGTGCCGGTGGTTTTCATGTAGGCAGAGGTCACTGCAGAAGGCCAGTTGGAAAACGGTCATGTCTGAAGTATTGTTCCCAGCACAAGATGTTGGCGGCTACAGACCGCAAAGGCCCCCAACCGCCTGACCCCGCCAGCAGCAGCGCCATTGTCCGTCTGCTTTCCCTGGCACATGTCCTTTAGTGTCCTGGCTCCCACTAATTTCAAACATATGCTCAGAAAACTACAGTGCTGGGGGGTAAGTGGCCCCTAGAGTTTCTGGAGGGGAAGTTGGCTGAATAGGGTTATTCATACTGATTTGTTCCACCTGTCCCACGTTCTCGGCAAGATGCGGTAAGGTGCGTCATTTAGTTTCGTGCTCAGTAACCCAGAATAGAGTGACACTGGTCCCAAGACCTCCTTGACCCCAGAGTTCAGCACCAAAGCAAGAGTTTTATTTCACCCAGGTAGACCCATCCATCTACACCTGCAGAAGACTTCTATTCAAAGTACCCCTGTTCCTCTCCGTCACGTTCCGCTGTCACCTGGATCCTTACACTGCCCTGACCTCACACACTGTCATAGGTTCCATCAAAGAAAGGCAGACGGTAATCAAAAATAAAAGATGAATTTTAACTTGAATATCTTCCTATGCTCCAAAAGTCCATGCTGCATGTCCTTAGAGTTAGGACAGATGCAGTAAAGGTGCTTGTTCTGATACCTCAGGGTAAGGTTAGCTATTTTGGTTCCGTATCCAAAGTGATGTTTGGAACAATGGACTCATTCATTCGATCTGCTATGACAGATGCACTTGACTAGAGCAGAGTTTCTCAACCCGGTCCTTGGGGACCTCCAGACGCTCATGTTTATGCTCCCAGTAAAAACACTGGGTTAGATCATCGACCCATTATGGGTCTTTGCCACAAAACTGTCCCAAATGGGCTAATAGAGACAGTGACAGACTAACTGACCCTCATCCAGCAAGGTCCTTCATATTCCACTCGAAGGAGCAATAATTGTTTCCTATTCGGGTGTTGAAGGAATCAAACTCCACACTGCTGCCATTATTCTATCTACATATTCATCTAGCGAGAGCCCAGTGACTCCTTTTGCCTTCCGGAATTTAATGAGATTTCTGTCAGTGCGGTTTTCTTGCTCACTGCCGTCAGATTCAAAGTTTAAGTGTAGCGTCTGAATTCTTCGTTCACATCACAAGCATTCTAGGTAGTTTCTCAGAACTTACTCAGGTTAAGCACATTATACCACTATTTTGGTTTGGCGGTTTGCAAATTCCCTGTGCGTTTACACAGGCTTACTCTGCCTTCTACCCACCTTACGTCAGAAGCCTCCTGTGATAGGTTCACTTTGACCTTGTACTGGTTAAGCAATTATGGAAGATGGATGGATTCTACTTGCCATAAACATTTCTTCCTCAAAAAACACTTGGATATTCAAAATAAAGATGAGGGAGAGGATGACCCTGGGGATTTAGTTGCTCTCGTGGGTGCTCATTGCAATCTGCTGCGGTGATCAACACCTTTTGACACCAGAGTGGTGATTTCCGTACCGTGAGCTACAAGGTCTTAATGTTGGCTTAGCAGTGACACTTCTGTAAGCCCATTAGTGCCCATGCTTACAAAGGGAGACACCCAAGGATGGCAAAGCAAATCTGACCAACTGAATCGACCCTTACCTGAACAGGCGTCTTTGCACTGGAGCTGGTGGGCTGATTATCTGGTGGGGAGAAACAGAAACATATGAAGACACTCTGCATTGCAGAGGCACCGGAGTGAGACCCCAGGGCACCGGCAGAGAGACCCCAGGGCACCCCTTCGATGCGATCCCCCCTTTTATTATGGTTTCATATGACATACACTCTCAGAGAAATGTTGATTCCAGCCCACAACCTCAAAGCTCCTGAAAAGCAAAACATTTAACCAATTTTTTTAATCAAAAAAAGTCCAACACCAGCCAAACGATTTAAAGAATTTAACCTCCTTTCCTTCAAGCCCTATAGGAAAACAAATGGTTTTAAGTAGCCTTGGCAGGTCTGTGTGTTCTCCTTTAATCTGATCTAAAGAGCTGCTATATCACTGTTAACTCAGATTTATTGCAGTACTACCCCTTGATAATGTCTTTTTCTTCCTCCATAAATGTCAAGCTTAAGCTGCAATATCTAAGAAAAAGAATATGCAATATTTTAATTTAAAAATATTGGGATAAGTGATACAGTCATCCAACACCCACCCCCACCCCCCACACCAGCAGGTGGCACCAAGTGAGGACACATTTTTAAAAAAAAAATTTTTAAATGCTTGTCCCTCAGAAATAAAACTGAGAAAACATTTTTAAAAAAGCGATATACCGATTGTCCTCAAAATAAGCTGGTGTTAAAACTTAACAGTAACGGTAAGCAGTGCTTCACAAACTTACATTTAATCATGTCAACAGGGAATAATTTTCAAGTGATATTTTCAAGCTCTTTAAAACTTTACCATTTTTTTTGTTGCCCAGATATGAGCTAGAAACTTAATATCTCCTTAACCCCAGCTCCGAGACCCGATTCTGGTTTTTCCTCACAATGTATGGTTACGGGTCTGTCTAACGTCAAGTCACTGCACACAAACAATATTATAGGACTATAATAATTCCAATCATTTTTCTTTTTTTTTTTTTTTTTAAGAGGACAAAGGTTTTAATTTAGGTGAGAAAAGGGGTTTAAGGGAGTGTGGTTGAAGGCTTTCAATAAAATAAAAAAAGTAATCCTTTCAGGTTAATGTTGCATTAACTGAAATGATCAACTGATGGCTCACAACAATAAAACAACAATATTTGTAATGTTGTCCTTCAAGTAATGGGGAAATGGGGCACCGACAACTGCTTTAATGTGTTACTCGGTGTGTTTAAAAAAAAAAAGTACAACGTCTGGCCCTAAATCTCAGCACCATTTAACATCGTCACATATGCGTACCTGTTTTTGAGGCCATCGTCGGGCCCGAAGCAGCTGACCCAGTAGACTGACCTCCGGTGGCGGCTGGCCCAGAGGACGCAAACGTCGACGAGGTCACCCCCACCACAGAGATGGCCTGGGTGGGCGTGCGCGCGGAGGAGACGGACACACCAGAGGCTGGCGTGCTCACGATTCCGCTCCCCCCGGGTGGAACGGCACGAGCCACCGCGATCGACGGAATCGGGGTCAGGGGCGGCACGGAGGAGGGCGGGGCACTCTTCTGGAGAATGAAAGTAGTGGTCGTCTTTGTTTTGCTGGTGCTCACTGCTGCCAGGGATGTGACGGGGAAGAGTTCTACACCAGTGCTGTGGTTGGCCACCACGGCCCCGCCCTGCGCATTAGTGACTGTCAGGGGGAGTTGTATGAGCAGGGGCTGCAGGGGAACTGCTTGGGGTGCAGATCCAGGGGCACTTTGGGGCACGATCCCGCTTGCTGGAGCGGCTTTCAGCACCAGTGCTCCTGGCTGGTTTTGGGTAGTACTGGCTGCTGAATGAGAGGCAGATGGAGCGGCGCTGGAGGCTGCCGATGTGGTGACGAGTGAGACGACAGGTGCTGGAACTGTTGCACTGGAGGCGAGCAGGCTTGTGGTCAAGGGGGATTTGGACTCATTTGGACAGGCTAGGGGTGAGAAATATCATGGATTTAAAAAGTGTACAACACACTCGAACTCGAAGGTCTTCTTTTAGAAGAGAAATTAAATCCACCAGGGGGCAGCATGGAACAGAGCTAACCATATCTCTTGCCAGGCATCTACAAGGGGAGAATCATTTCCATTGGTTCCATAAATACTAAAATCGATTTTTAAATTTAACAACTGCGAAACAAATGACGTTCCTCTACACAAATCTCCATCTGAGGATTCATATGTAGAATTTTTTTGGAATTTTTTTGGAAAGTTAAACATGTGGGTTCCTCAGACCTCAAATTCTATTGGCCATACAAATAACTCTTTCCTTATCAGGAAATCTGGGATTTTCTTAGACGCAATGAAATGGAAATAATAAAAATGAAACAATTTGTCGATCAGCAGCACCGTGTAGCAGTTGGGGTGGCCTGCGTAAGCTACTTAAAAAGCCACAAGGATGAACAATGGTACGTCCTGGTAGATGCGGCAGAGTCAAAATGGGCAATAGGGGTCCAGTGACAGGAGGCTGGAGATGCTCAGAACAAGACAACGACCTCACTGTCGCTGTGCATTCTGGGAAGTCCCACTGCTCTTTCAGAAAATCTCCCCCTCTCTGTTTGCATCACCTCCCTTTCTTAAAATTTGTTCTCCGTCTTGGCTATAATACAAAAACTTGTCAACTGGTTTTAGGCCACACTCTTGTAGGCGTATTATATGTCAGCTGCCAGAGTTCAGCTTCAAAGAGTTCCTACCTCATTAATGTAGGTTTAATTGAATTATAGTAATTGCCCTTTTGATGAAAAGGATTTTCAGTACACGCATTTTAAGAACGCCCTATTAAAAAAACCTGCAGCTATAGGGAGGGGAAAAGGCAGCATGATGGGGAACTGCAGGCAGAGAGCAAACAAGGACACGTTCACTCACCTGTGGAGCTGACAGAATTCCCAGGTTGATTCTGAGCTGCCTGTCTGGACTCTGCAATTGTCCTGCTTGGGCTGCTGGCAGAAAGGGATGGAGTTAAATTTATGGGAAGCAGCACAATTTCATATGTACATTTATTAATTATAATGAAGACGACAGCTGGATTTTACCACCAAAGCCCAACTCTATAAAGAGGATGAAGACAGTTTCATTAGTTATGCACAAAAGGAACTAACTGTGCTTGTCTTGCTGTTTTTTTGAGTAAACCACTAATGGTACAACAGCAGTACCCCTCACTGAGATTTAACCTGTAGCCCATCAGACATTTACTGCCTGTCTACCTCTTTGTTGTCCAAACAGTTGTTTAAGGAAGTTCAGCAGCATTCAAATACATCTCCATCAAAATTTAAGAGAATGTTAGACTGCCATAATGAATATGCTCTGAACAAAAGCAGAGAAATGTATTTACTGCAGAGCGGGAGAGTGCCGAGGCCAAGATCAAAGCCCATTGGTGGAATGGCCTTTGGCAGAACGGAGCTCTGACACTCAGTTGCGGGATAAAAGCCTGCCACTCGACTGCAAAAACTGGGGTTATTCTGTGCCACGCATATGCCCTCACTCTGGCTCAGGTTCCTGAATGCACTGTGAACTTCACATGCATGGGGGCGGGACCGCGTGGCCCTGCAGACCGTGACCCCCCCAAGGCCACAATAAAAATGCTTCAAGGCTGCTCAACAGCGGTTGCTGACTGCCTGAACCACTTTCCCAGCACTCCTGAGTACGAGCCAGGCGTCTGCTGGGACAGGCTTTCTGGCATGGCACTGCGGAGTATGATTCTATTCCTGCTTGGTCAGCTCGGGCGGCCCTTCTTGACTAGATATTAATTTTTTTTTTGAGCTGTAGATTCATATTGTAGAGTCAATATCAGGTCCTTCAGATAAATGCTCTATTCGAATGTTTATGGAAAAGCAAAATGCTATTAGGAAAATGTCTCAAATGAAATGGAAGTATACCTTAACACCGGAACATAGCTCAACAGCTTTAATATATATTAATGACAGACATGATTATAATGCTTGTCATCATATGTTTGTTGTTAATGTATATTAAAGCTGTTAAAATGTTAGGATACTATACTTACAAGCTACCTATTAATGTTCTATGAATGCATTATGAAGATGCAAGGAATGTTCAAACAACGCATAATGAATGTTGAAGTAATTATGAAGGATGGAGTCAATAGGAAAGTATTACCAAAGATTGTTGATATTGTCACATGTATTTTTATCTAAGCAATTTCTGTTGTTTAGCTATAGGAAGAAAAAACAAATCTTGACATTTTTTTTCCCCGACAGAAAAAAAGTGAATCTCCAAATTGATGACCTCTTCCGATTTACGTTTGACAGGCAATCAAAAATGACATTCAGTAATGTGCATTGTTCAGACTTTCCCACACAGCCTGCCCATTTCAGGTTCTTGCAGTCTTTTTATGCCTGGACTTGCAATAGTGCAAAACGTCAGATACAGACTTGCTAATGTGTTCTGATTGTTCCCTTGCTACATGACCCAGCTGTGCTTCAACTTCAAGTCAGGGGAGGATCGTTTCTGGTACAGAAGAAAGTGATTAATCATGCTTTTAATGGAAAATTAGTTCCAAATGCAGCAGAATATTCTCTAATCCAGACCTGACCAAAGCCGGGTGGGTCTATATCCAGCCCATGTTATCATCTTTACTGGATGATAAGACCATTTAAAAAGGATTAAGCTTTATCTATGAAGATGTGTATCTCCCAGAAATCTTTAACTGAATTATTTTAGTTAATAAATATATAGCAAAATGCAGCAAGTCGACTATTGCAGCTTCCATGAAAATAATCATTAAAAATGGCCTTTCACATGGTGAAGACTGGATTTGTCCCTCCACGCCAAATAACTGCCCAAGCCTGCCCTAATCATTCTTAGTATGGAATGAGGTGTGTGAGTTTCGCCAGACACTGCCAGACTCATGCTGGCCATGGTACACGATGACTCATCTACAGAACACTGTTCCAGAAAGCTTGAGGATCACATACCAGTTTCTGGGAAACCTGAGATGGGCATTCATGTTCTTAGTGAGCAGTCATTTCCACTTCGCTACTCCAGCACGTATTCAATTGTCGCCTAGAGACTTTCTGATAGAGGAATAATACATTAACATCATTGGAAGTGAGAGAGGTCTGCAGATCTTTTTTTCTAGGGCCTGTTAATTGACACTCTGCATAATTTTACAACGTGCTGTTGAATTTTTTTTGGTGAAAAAAAAAACACTACTGGGAGGAATGAGCACTTCTCATTTGAACAACATGGCTCCTATTGTGGTTCAGTGACACTCCACTTTCAAAACCTGACACGTATCAGGAGATCTTCAGACATTTATCTCGATTGGGGAATGGGGCACTTTTAAAACTGTATGCTGATAAGTTTACACTGGTAGGAAATATTTATATTGGGCAAGTCCAGTCGCAATCTGGCATGATTATTTACAAAAGGGACAAAGGTGTGTTTGATTAACTTGCAGTCAAAACAGCATCAAAATCGTGTGATTCAAACTATATACTACAAGCCACAGAAAAATATAACCAAATTCACTGTGTAAAAATCAGACAAGGGAAAAATACTCCTCTATGGAACAATTTTTGAAACATACAGCCAGACACTATAGGAGATGTATATAATACTCATGGACACATTGGAAATACTCACTGTTAACAAAAGCAAGGGCAAAAGAAGGACATTAGTTTATTACCCTAACAAATTGGGCCGGTCTACATTTACATTCTGGCTAACACAAGAGCCAATTAGTGCATTTTTGTTAGCAGCAATTTTGTCTGCAAATTAACATATTTGTCATGTATCTGAAATCTACACTTTGCATAATCAGACTATGATGTCTCACACACACACACACAAATTCACATCTCATTACTCATTAAATGAATATTTAGTTATTTAAAAAAAAAACTAAACTTTTGTAAATGACCACAGTTGACTGACTCCAGAACAAAACAAAAAATTCCTTGCAATCTGTATATTCAGTCTCGGTTCCAGTGAGGCGGCTGCTATTCCATGCGAATTCAGCCGTGAGTCACTATAGGTTTGTGGGAATGAATAAACAACACAGATGAAAATAGGCGAGATCTGAGATCTTGTGTGCAGCCACTCTTGCCATCAAGTTTATACTGACCGAAGCCTGGCACTTACTGGGGCACACAGCTCCTGCGGCACGGAGCATGAATGCCCTTACAAAGTCGTTTGTGTTTCCATTTCACTAGCATTTACGTAGCTAGGTCTCCAAGCAGCACCACTGCTCTCCTGACTATGATTAAACATGGATTTCTCATCCTTTAGTGCTGCCAGCAATTCATTTCTTTTGTCCACTGGGTTGACTTTGCAAGCAATTCTGTTTCTCAGCATTATGAATCAGATATTGCATCTAAATATTACATTCCTTCTGTGCTGTTGTGCCCCCTCATGTGGAAAAGTTAAGAATAGCAGTTTTTTTTAACTATAAAAAAAAAAAATGATTTTTCAAATTGATGCATTCACTTTCTAAAAATCATCTCCAGTGCAAATCAAGGTCCTGCAGGCCTGGAGTTTGACGCCTGTCAATGGTCTGTCGTACAGAAGTTCTGTGTCATAATGCAGAGCATGAGTACGAAAGCTGACTAGTCATGAAGGAGAAATACTAGATATCAGCGACAGAATCTACAAGATTCAGGGTCAGCAGTGGCACTATAGATTTGTTTGTTTTGGGGTACCTAATAGATATTTTTTTTAAAAAAATGCTTGCATACTGTACCACAGCTTATTTTTATAATAAAGGTGTTCATGTTTTGTTGTACAACAGTTGCAAAAACATACAGGTATCTGTTCATAATGTCCCGTCATGTAACGCATGATTATATTTACGTCAGGTCTATACCAAATAATATACACTGAGAGACACCTGACCGTGGACACAGTTTGTGCGTTTTGCTCAGTGTAACAGGTTCAGGAGAACAGATAGCCCTGTCAGCCATGTAACGACCCACAGTCTATATCTATATATATGAAACAGATACAGTACCTATAGAGTGCCATTTCATTGCATAAAATGAAATTTACTGTACAATGAAATATTTCGCCACATCTTCTTTCGCACCTCCCAGTGTTCTACTGTGCACCTTTTGATTTCGTCGTGCAATCATCTGTCCCTTATTTTTCATGAAACTTAAGTCCAATCTCTTTTTATTATGAAGTGTTGTGATTTTATATTTACATCATTTGCTGCAGGATACTGTGTAAGGCTGGGCGATATGACCTCAAATCAATATCGCGATAAATTGAACCTCGATTACGATTAATGAACAATTATTTTGTTTTTGCTTTTGCCCTCAGATTTCATTGACAAGGTTTGTACTGCGAATATGCTCAACTATTAAAGCTGGGATATTTTTTCTAATGAAAGACTGTATATCTTTATGATTTTAAAATAATTGAAGGAAACACACATATAAACCATTTTGGGTTATTTGTTGAATACTTATAATAAATAGTTTGCATTTCTAACAAACAAAATAAACCATTCATAGTGATCACTTCTCTGGGCGAAATTGATTACTATAAGCAGATGATCATTATAAAAAAATTTTCTTCTTTGTCTCTCCGGGCGGATTACCATGTAATTGGCATTTGTATATTTATTACACAAAAATAAAGTAATAAAATGGACAGAGTCGCTATTTACTAAATTTTACTGACTCAAAATACATTATAGCTGTTTCAAACCCTTTTCAAATTACAGTACTGCACAAATTAAATTACTTAACTGT
>JAODJW010003447.1:0-10120 GCA_026777045.1 Hyperopisus bebe | reverse complement strand
CACAGACAGGCCACATTTTTACTTCCTCCCAGCCCCCAGCAAAAACATGGACTGTCTGGCAGGGAGCTGGGAGGGAGCAAAAACATGGACTCTCTGGGGGTGCCCAAGGACTGGGTTGAGAAACACTTCCTGGAGGACAGGAACACAGGATTATGTCGAGTGCCCCTGTATCGATCAGTATGTGGCTTCATCTCCAAGAGACTCAACCCATACCAAGAAAAGGTACCACACACCATGACTCAGCGGTCAGAAACTTCACCATAAGAAACTCGAGTCTGTCAGCTTCTTCTGGTCTCTTCCATAAGCACATTGACTCATCTGACAATATGTACCATCGATATATGCCGTATTCCTCATGAACTCAAATATTGACTTAATTTCAGTAGTTACCTGTATATTTGTTTTGTGAGAACTTAAACATTTCATTGAAATATGTTTTAATACAACAATCTTATATTACTGTCATCTGAAAAATACAATGGAAAGATACCATGTGGTACATTAACCATACAAAATGAGGGGAAGTCAAATTACTCAGACAAAGCAAAAGAGGGTGGTAAACTGGATATGTGCCGAGTTGACTAAGGGGTTCACCTTTAGATGTGTGTGGTTTTGAGAGTCCTAAGTAGCCACTGAACCACTTAGGTTCATGTGTGACACATAAACTGGCTCACCTGGTACATGTTGTAGTAACAGATGATGCTTTTGTTTTTAGAGAGTCCCAGCTTGCTGCCTTGGTCTGTTGCCAAAGCAAAGGTAGAAAGAAAGCCAGGCCTGAGAGCGTAGTCTGGGGCGCTGTCATTGGCAACTAGAGACAGGGAGACATGCTTTGTATTGTAAACTTCCTCCTCTCAGATGTCTTAGTGGTAATGGAAACTAATGTGAGGCCCACCCGAAATATATGCTATGTTATTTCACCTTTAATTACTGGAACTCCATCTCTGTCGGTCACCACAATTGCGTGCAGTCCCTCTACACTGGAGGTTGGAGAAGGGACACACAACAAGAATGATAAAATGTACAGCCTATCTTCCCCTGCTTACATCATCAACTGTATTTGCTTTATTATTTGTTATCAGTAGTAGAATTATCATTATTATTATGTAAAAAATAATTAAATGTAATGAAAGTTTGTTTGCTTGGTGCATGAACTTGTCACTTCCTGGCAAGTGATTACAAATATTAAAGTTAACCAACCTTGGCAACTGTTTGTAAAGATATCTTTTCAAATCCTGCAACAAGTAAAAAAATAACTACCATTACGGAAATCAGAAAGCGGTCCATTACAACCAATATAACACTGTGACACGTTTATTAAAATGATAAAAGCAAATTCACTTTTATGTTCTACGATCCAGTCATATTATAAAAAAATACACAACACAGTGAATGCCTTGCATAACATATGACAATTATGAATTCTTTAACCTTATTCATTACAGAACTACCCCATAACAATAATATACCAGCCAACTATTAACATAACATACTTACATCACCCATATTCAAATGTGCTGACATTGCTATTTCCCGGAAGAATAGAACCCTGCAAAAGAAAGGGAAAAAATCCATACACGTGATAAACTAACACAGCCACCAGAAATGTTTTAATATTGAGAGCCAGTGTTTTAACTATTAAGCTCACGGTACTTCTTGTTAACCATACAATCTGTTGTTACTCAAACGATAATTAAAACGATTACAATCATATTACTTACTCAAATATCGACGTAAATTATACAAACCCTTATATTTACGTTTTAGGTTTAACAATTTATCACAATACACACACCCTAGTTCCGCAGAAGAATTCGGAATAAATGTCACATGACATATAGCTGTAGCCGGAAGTGTTTTACAGTCACACACCAGATGACTTCCGGTTTCCCAAAACGGAAACACAAGCTAATGACGTAAAAGCCGTAATATTTTAATAAAGGGATGTGAGAAAATGCATTCTTTCATATAGCTAATAAGTTCCACATATTATATAAAATTAGATGTTGTCGAAAACATTTTGTATTATTTTCAAATAATTTGACTAAGAAAGCAGTTACTAATCCGGTGTAATAACGATATACTGATATTGTTGTTTAAGGGTACATTCTACGACGTGGTGAAATTACGGTAATTCAGTGGGACGTCTAATTCATAGTGCTGAGATCCACGTGCGGATGGAAGTAGTGTGCTTTCGTTGCAGGAATAACTTTTGTTAGGAACAAACATCTCTGAGAGGTAAGAAACTAGTTGGTGTTGTATAGAATATATTTTGCAGTAGTCCAGCCTTAAAGTTGCAGAAGAGGCTGTTTGTAAAGTGATTTAGTTTGTAAAATATTAGCTTTGCTCAAAGCGTATCGTCCAGTAGAGCAGTATTGCCATATGTATGTTTTTTGTGTTTTTTTTCTCACTCTGTATTTGTGTTGTAGAAATCGGCGGAGGTGTAATCTTGGCGAAATATTTTGCACGTGTGTTGTATTAATCTTCATGGAATTCATGCTGTCATTGTAGAACGAGGAGTCCAGTGCATATACTTATCCGCTGTTCTTTCCCCCCACTTAGTTCCGTGGAAATATGTCGTTCAGAGGAGGTCGAGGTGGGGGGTTTAACAGGGGAGGTGGACGGGGAGGCTTCGGAGGCCGGGGTGGAGGAGGCGGATTTCGAGGGGGCGGCCGTGGCGGTTTCAACAAATACCAAGACTACGGTCCCCCGGAATATGTAGTAGGTAAGACTGAACAGAAGCTGAACCCCATGTAATGGCACTGGGTGACTGGGGCATTGACAAGAAACAGCGAAGTTGGAGAGAAGGAACTTTTAGGAGTATATCTGAGAAATTGGCTTAACCTGAATTACTTCTGGATAATTTGGTATAGCATTAATGGTAAAATTATAATTTATTTTGAATAAAGAATTGATATTTTAATCACACTGCAGTACATTAAGAACAAGTTCACTTTGTCATTGTCATGTTCACTTCTTTTTAAATATACTTTTATATTACTTTTTTTATTAAAAAACGTGACAACTGTTCTTGTGACTTGAGGTAAAACGATAAAAATATGCTGCCCTAGCAGATATTAGTGTCAGGACATTTAATTTTAATAAAATACCATGAAATAGTTTTATATTGTGAATAATACAGATGATAAAATAATGCATGAATTTTTTTGTCACTCTCTGAAGAGTTGCATTGAAATGCAGTGCCGACATCTGCTGCCTTTCTGAAGTTTATTTAATAGCATTCTGTGTTTAGCTGCATCTCATCACAGCTGACTTTTTCTGGGGGATGGGGGGGTCATAGAGGTGGGGGAGTTCATGCACCCGTGTGAAGATGATATTGTCTGCAAGTGCGTCACGGAGGAGAACAAGGTGCCCTACTTCAATGCTCCCGTCTACCTGGAGAACAAGGAGCAGATTGGAAAAGTGGACGAAATCTTTGGCCAACTCCGCGATTTTGTATCCTTTTATAATTTTAACATTCAAACCTTTGTACTGTGGCAGTGTTATTCTTAAATTTAACATGGCAGTGTTATCCCTAAATTGCTCATGGTATATAATTGTGAATGTGTGTATTTCGGCACTTTCACACTGCAGGTACTATTTTCAGGAACCAGAGCTTTTATCTGGTACCTGGAGCTTCCGGAACCCTTTTTTAGTCCCTACTCCAGATTAGGTACTTTTTGTTCAAACACGAACTGCTGGGGAGGTGCTTACAGCGATTGCTTGCTGATTGGTTGATCACAAGCCCCGATGCCAGGTTTAACTTAAGTACGGAAATACAGGGACAGGATCTTTTTTGATTTTCTCCATTTTTGATTTGCTCCAGGCCCCTCTTGTGACCCTGACTAGGATAAGAATTAGGAAGATAAATGGAGGGAAAACAGTTATAGCAATTAGTGTAATGTGTGCAGTCATGTGGCTTTTTCTGCCAGAACCCTTAACCGGATGACAGTATTTTTCAGTTAAACTTTCAGAAAACATGAAGGCCTCTTCCTTTAAGAAACTACAGAAGGTAATGTCCTAATGGTTACTGTTTCAGTTTCAGTAAGGCTGGGATAATTTAATAAAAAAATGCATAACAATAACATTAGTAAAAGAACAAAATGATATTTAGTATGGAAAGTAGCTTGCTGGTTCTCATTGATCTTACCCCCCCCTGCCCAGTTTTACATCGACCCAATGAAGCTCCTGCCCCTCCAGCGATTCCTGCCCCGGCCGCCCGGAGAGAAGGGGCCTCCCAGGGGCGGTAGGGGTGGTGGGAGAGGAGGAGGACGAGGCGGCGGCCGTGGAGGTAAGGGGGCCTGCTGTCTCAGCGACGTAAGGGAAACTGCACCTGTGTGTCTGTCTTCTGTAGTTCTCTGTCTGTGAGAACTGTCTGATAGGTTTTTATCTTTAAAATGGTGTCATAACGATATGTGCAATGATCACCAGGGCTTTAGATGACAGGTGCAAAAATTTGGCCGGGAACCGGCTTTTCGGCACTGTAGTAACGTTTACTTACACCCACGATTCGATACGCAGACTGGCCTGCAATATAAGTGAGGCACATCGCGCCTCCCAAAAGGTAGTAATCTATAGAAATTTGCCATATTCTCTTGTGTATTTAATTCGGTTGATTCTAATCGAAAATATATGACCTGACATTTTGGCCATTTCGCCCACCCCCGGCATGCATGTCATATGAAGGTCACTGAGCACCCCTCAAGACTTCTGGGATTTGTTACACTCCCTTTGTAACCGCATTTAGCTCATGATCTTGGCCAGTTACTGCTGGAAATGCAGTAGCTCCTCACTGGTTTGAAAGCCATGTGTATTTACATTACCTGTAGTGGGTTTTCAGATGAACCTGCTAGAATGGATCTCTGGGGGAAGAATTAGTAGATTCTGTAGGTTAGTGGTAGGCAATATGATGATAATTTATGATTGAGAAGTTTAAAATTGTGTCCATTTGGGATGGGAAAATATATCAAAATTCAATATACACTATATTGCCAAAAGTATTGGGGCACCTGCCTTTACACACCCATGAACTTTAACGGCATCCCATTCTTAATACAGTCGAACCCACTTATCTCGACCTCGGTTAACTCGCCAACCCTATTAAGTCGACGTTTTTGAAGTGGAACCGCTAAATTCCCTCTTGTCTTAGCATTTTCTCATCGGTTATGTCGATTCTTTTATGTCGCCGAACCCTAATATCTCGAGCAAAAAAGAGGGCCAAAATCACATCACAACTTGACATCGGTTGTCTCGATCCCCGTGACTAATCGCCAGCTTTTGAAAATGTATCACAAGTGCTAAACAGCCGCATTAGTGCGTATTCAAATCGCATGGTAATTTGCTGAATAGCGCAGCGACGAAACGCGATCCAGGTAAATCCAGGTAAACCGCGATCACCGATGAAGACATTGTATCAAGTGTGCAGTCAGCACAGGCAATCATAGCTACATGCAGCAATGACAACGAAGATGAAGAAGATGCGGACATAGATTTAGAACCAATTCCCTCTGCCGGGGAGGTGATAGAAATGCTACAAAAAATTTGACGGTATGGTTCTTTTGTAGGACATGAAACTGTTTTAGACAGCATAAATAATATTAAGCATTTGTTTTCAAGCAGACTGTTAAAGGCAAAAAGCAACAAAGCATTTTAGACTTTGTAAAGAAATCATAGTATCCGCGTGTACGATACTTTTCAGAACGAAATGACTCATGAATTTAATTTTGACACTGGTTAGCTTTTTGTAAAAATGAACCACACCCCGCAGGTTTTTTGTGATTTTTTTGTGAGCGATCTTTGTGTTTGCATTGTTGGAGAATATAATGAAAGGTTTGTATCGAGAATCGACGGTGGTTTTTATTGTATACTCGCTGCTGTTAGTTGGTGCACCTATGCCTTTTGTTGTTAGCCAGCATGTATGTACATTTTTATAGCATGCTGATCGCGGCAACGATCGAGGTACCACTGTATAGCCAAAAGTATAGGGACACCTGCCTTTACACACATGAAACTTAATGACATCCCATTCTTAATACATAGGCTTTAATATGGAGATGACCCACCCATTGCAGCTTTAACACCTTCAGCTCTTCTGGGAAGGCTGTCCAAAAGGTTTAGGAGTGTCATTATGGTCATTTTTAACCATTCTTCCAGGAGAGCATTTGTGAGGTCAGACAGTGATGTTGGATGAGAAGGCCTGGCTCTCAGTCTCTGCTCTAATTCATACCAAAGGTGTTCTATCAGGTTGAGATCAGGGCTCTGTGGGAAAGTTGGGAGCATGAAAATGTCCAAAATGGCTTTGAATGCTGCAGCTTTAAAGTTCCTTTCACTGGAACTAAAGGACCAAGCCCAACCCCAGAAAAACAACCCCACACCATAATCCCCCTCCACCAAACTTTATACTTAGCACAGTGCAGTCAGGCAGGTACCGTTTTCCTGGCAACCGCCCAATTGCTTCCACTTTATACCACTCACTGTAATAATACCACTTACAGTTGACCGTAGAATATTTAGTAGTGAAGAAATTTCACGAAAGGATGCCACCTGTGCAATAAGTCCAATCAAGGTACAACGCTTGAATTCACTGAGCTCCTGAGAATGACACATTCTTTAGCAAATGTTTGTAGGAGCACTCTGCATGCCTAGGTGCTTGATTTTATACACCTGTGGTGGTGGAAGTGATTGGAACACCTGAATCCAGTGATTTGGAGGGGTGTCCCAGTACTTTTGCCAATATAGTGTGTCATGGTACAAAAATGTGATTTCGTATCGTGGTCACATGATAGATATCCTGTGGTAAGAACAACCTTTATAATAAAAGTCTTTACGTTATTATGGCAAATCATAACCAATTTTAGCTTGTCAGTACAGCAGAGAGAGCTGTGCCCTCTGAAGGATCTATTTCACTACTTCAGACTACATGCTGTGGTTTTAAATGAAAGCAGCATCTTTTTCCAGCCTCTCGAAGTTTACTTTTTGTTTCTAATTTATGGTAATTACTATGAGAAATTGTTCACCTTAAAATTGATTTATGTGCCTATTATATATTATGCACATTTTTGAGTATTTTTATTACGTTGTGCGCTAAGTTTTCCGACACATTTTCTACATTTGCATGATACTTAACATTTGCTAAAAATATACTCTATTTTTTGCTAACCAATAAATTTACAGTATGTTCACCTATTGAGTACCTTTATTAGCAAGAAAATGTCATATCTTTGATTCACCAAAGTAGCCACCTCTAGAAGTTATAACAGCAGAGCAAGTTCGAGGCACGCTTTCTACAAGGGACATTAAATACTGATCTGTTTCATGGGGTGAAACGGCTAACTAGTCCATTTATTGTGCGTTTGTTTTTCTCTTGGAACTCGGAAATTCCGAGTTGAGTGACATCACGTCCGACAATCTCCCGTTCGCGCTACCACATCTCGGAACAAACGTCTGCCTCCATTAACACGCTACTGTGTGTTGTTGCTTTATATTTTAGCAGATTTGGAGTGAGATTCTTTTTTTCTGAGATACATACAAACAAGAAACATGATCTAGTCATACCACATTAAAAGCTTTATAAAATATTTTAGTACATTTATAGCAATATTCTTTTTTCGCTAGGCAAACAAACTACAAACAAACCAAAGACATTAACAAGTCTGGTAAAAATCTGATACATTGCATGCTAGGATACTGTTTACGGTCATGATATGATATTCTCTAAATTGAACACGTGCAATTACATTTATAACTATTAATGCATTTAACAAAATAAACATTTTTAAAGATTTATAAAATATAATTACTGTTGAGTGTGTAAGCCGCCATGCTGAAATTACATCACAGGGGCAACTCGGACAACAAAATTCTGTCCGACATCAACGTCATAAAAGAGGCGTGTTCCCGACGGGAAGTAACGTTTTTGTGACGTTTCATGACGTTTTCATCCGAGTTCTGACTCGGACAGAGAAATAATCGAACGCATCATTAAAGTTAAAGAACAGCCTAGAATTTGACTGTCATCACCACACACCCAGTTAATAGAATGGCAGACATGCTCTGTTACAAACTCCATGTTATAAAGGATTTATCATGGTCTCATTTTTCTACATCACAAAAACCTGGCGTTTTCACAGGGGTATATACACTTTCTATATACACTGTAGGTGTAGCGGAGGTAATGGTGTCTTCCATTGTAACAGTGTCAAACATCTATTCAAGTCATCTTGAAAAGTATCTCTGAAATGTCTCCAAGGAGGCCTATAATGCAAGGAATCTTGGTGACACAAACTGGTACTCTGGGCAATTCCAGCAGTCTGCTGTATTTGCCCCTGAATTCCATGGGTCTTCACCCGCCTGCTGCTGCTTTTGATACAGGTGGCTTCCGGGGTGGCAGGGGTGGCGGCGGCTTTGGTGGGGGTCGAGGAGGCGGCTTTGGAAGAGGAGGTGGAGGATTCAGGGGAGGAAGAGGAGGTGGAGGCAGCCGTGGATTCAGGGGTAAGTGAAATGTTTATGGAATTTCTTGGGATGAAACTCATTTGATACGGAGTAGATTTAGGTTAAGCCAAGTTGTGCACACCTTAGGCTCTGACATCCTACCCATTTAGCTGCTCTACAGATGTTTCTTCTGAAATAGTCCTCTTTAGGCTGTAGATCTCCTTAGTGGAGCTGCTCATGAACGTTGGGTATGAGCCATGTTTGTTCTGCTGCCCATTTTGTGTCGCATCACTTAACACTTTGTAAGTGCAAGAGAGTGAACAACTTGCGTGTGAAATAACACTGACAGTGAAGTAGTGCAATAAAACAAGATGAGACAATACTGCAGTAGAAAGTATATTGGATAAATGTCTTATCTTCGATAAGTCAATCTCTGTACCTGTTAAATATCCATACTGAGTATGCTGCATACTGTATAGTGCATACTGTGTGTACTAACTCATCTCTCATATTGTAATTCATGCTGCATATTCAGAGAATGTAAACTTTCACTTTTGCATATGGCATTCAGCGATGGTTCTTCACCTTGTACTTCTCGTAGTTGCTAAACTACATTTCATTGCCTTTGATCCTGTACTTGTGCAATGACAGTAATGTGTGTTTTTTTTTTTTTTTGACCTGGTTGCAGCACAGGTAAGGTCCATGTGGGTTAGGTTTGCCTCCTGACGCTGTTCTCTGTCACAGGTGGGAGGTGATTCATGCACACGTCACTCGCGGTCCTGGGCTCCGCTGTACAAGCCTGAAGGAGCAGCTTTTCCTCGTCGGATACCTCTTCCTGGACACGCTGAACGTTTCCCACCTTACTGCCTTCTGTTTTTAAGTATTGACTGTTCTATCTGTTCCGCCCACCTCACATCTATGTGTACAGTGGAATCCTTTTCTAATTTAACTCACAAGACATTTGTTTTTAAGCATCATCAGATATTTTTGGGCATTGAAGATAAATGTTAAGGTGTCTTTTGTTGTTTTTAAGTTTGGTATGGATGTTTTAATTCAAGAATGAATCATGAATTGTTATAGGTATTTCAGTCAGTACATCTCCATTGTTTGCCTGCATTGCCCACAGTCTCTCCTCCTCTTTGTGCCTGAAATTATCCTGCTTTGAAGAATGAAAGTGTTTGCAAATAAAACTTTTGCATAATTTCAGTGCTACCTTGGTTCTGTTACACTTGTAACTTTTTTTTCTTTTAATAGACTGACTTATGTGCTGAAAAGTAATTCATAATTTAAAATGTTATGATGTTGATTTGGTAAATAGGGACTGCTATAGTTTATGCGCTTCTAAGCTAGGGCAGAGTGTAATCGTGGTGTTAGAGATTGTCTGATTTCAGGCAGAAAGTGGATTGTGCCACCACTGCCTCCAGCTTAGGGGTGTGATTGCAGACCCTGGGTGTGTCGGCATTTTGGGTTCCCTGTAGGCATGTAATGATTCCTCAATTCATGATTCGGTTCCTACCATATTTTTGGGGAAAAAAATAAAAGTGGATATTTTTCACATTCTCAAATTAAATATTCCTTTTATTAAATTCATAATAAAGGTTGGTATAAAATATGGTCCATTAACTCATTCCTTTTATTAAAAATGAAGAAAGTTCTTCACAAATAGGCCTTTTCTTAACTCTTTATGAACATT
>JAODJW010003446.1:0-12059 GCA_026777045.1 Hyperopisus bebe | reverse complement strand
TTTAACAAAGTACTGTTTTCAGTTTGATTTTAATTTAACATACCGTCCCAACTTTTTCTGATTTGGGGTTGTATTTTTTAATATAGGCATTCATTCTAAAACAAGCTGATGTCTGTTAGGGGACATCAGCTTACTCATGGCTTCGCCACCCACCCATCAAGAACTTATACTATTTCCAAGGGCTGGGCAGTGTATCGAATTTTCACGGTATATTGATATATTTTCAAAATCAGATATAGGATGACACAATTCTGCTTTCATTGATATACCTTTTATTGTGTGTTAAAACCAATAGTACTCCTTCCTGGCTGTAGACAACGCAAGAACTTTGGTCTTGATGTTGCATAGACTCCCAGAATTCATGGGATAGTTGATGGAGGCAAAGAATAATTGATGTTTGTTTTTGATTTTAAAATATTACTGAACGGCTCACAGGTTAAAAATATCGGACCTTGCAATATTTGTTTTATTTTGTTGAAGGGACCGGCTTTGCATTTACAGTCATAAAACACTGCCTTTCATTTTCCCAGATATTTTTAATAGATCTTCAACACCAAAGAGGATGCTTATAATTAGACCATAAACTATTTCATTTGAACTGTCTCCTGCTTTCTCACAGTTACAGTTGTATACATATACAGATGATTGCACACTTCTCTTTGGAACAGTGATAGTATCCTTTTAATTCAGTCATGCCGGTGATTACTGTATGTACTGTAATCTGGGCTTTTACATTAAAAAGAAACTTCATGCATTAATTGCTATTTTTGAAACGTGCCCCAAAATTTTGTAGTTGCTCCCATTTTTGGACAGTGGGAGCAAAACTTGCCCACAAATATTTCTTTAAATTTCCTGCACTGCCCCACTGTTTCTTATGCCCACAAGGCTCTTGCAGGCACAGCAGTAAGGTTTAACTACTTTACATGCAACCTGATCTTTCAGTTGTGGCTATGATGTAGAAGTGATTGAAATAACGACCGTGTGTCTAAAGCTGTTTCTCAAGTTACTAGGGGCTTTTTTAAAAATCCAGACAAGGATGCTTGTGGATACTTGTGATCAGGCTCTAATTTGCATTACCTTCTTTTTCACAGCTTTTCAGGGAAGTGCGCATAATGAAGATTTTAAATCATCCAAATATAGGTAAGCATCATTTTTTGACTTCCATTTCAGTAATGGTTCTCTGCTTGCACCTGTTCTGTGATTAATGCTGCTGTGACACTCTGTTCCGAGAAGCAGACTGCGTGCTGCGTACCTTTCTTAGTCTATGAATAGGGGGTTATGGAGTTCAGTTTTTCCAGTTGTGAGTCCTTCTCCTTTCTTAAACTTATTGTCTGGATAATATCCATTTTTTATTTTTAGTCACTGAGCTGAGCTTACTTGCTGATGCCACACAGACACCTCGCCTCTGAGGGGGTTTCTGTGTGACATGCAGTCAGTCCTCTATGCCAAGCTCATCACTCCCGGTCGGCCACACGACTGCAGGGGATGCCCTGGTTCTTAGGGTGATTTAGCCCCTGATGATGCACAGGTCTGCTGAAAGCTGTGTGTTCGTCTCTGCTCTCCTGTTACCACTGAGTGGCCAGCGACCCTGGAAGGCTTGCGTTTAATGCCATTACTCTTCAGTGGCCTATGTTTTTCTTTTTCTTTCCTTTGTTCATCCTGGCTGAATATATGCAAGTAAGGTCCCGATTAGAGAACCAAAAGACATTTGTTCTCAATTATGCAAATAACTTGAGAGCCGTCGGTGCAGATAGAAATGCTAAACAGCAGATCACAGAGTATTGGGCTCCCAGTTTCTAATGTTCCTGAACACTGAAGATAATTCATACATTTGCTGTTCTTCTACAGTTGTGGTCTGAAGTTTACATACACTCATCAGGGGCATGAATGTCATATTAATTTTGGGCTTTTAATGATTGATTTGAACCGTTGAACCGTTCTTTTTCCAGCATGGAATGATTATGCAATATACATCATCAATGATTTTTAATAACAAGAATTGGGTGCACAAGTTTAAATTTATTTTGGATTTTCTGCAATCCACACAGGGTTAAAATTATACGTACAGGCTGAAACACATACAGACGCTCCTCTACTTACAAACTTTCAACTTACGAACTTCCAGACATACGAACAAAGAGGACTGTAAGTCCAAATTGTGTTACTTGTGCTCCCGTTCCCTGTCTGCAACATCAATTTTTTTTTCTGCGCACCAATTCCGCCTAGTACGACTTCTGGCCACTACTCCTGCTGTGCAGCAGCGTAGTGTGTGTACTTCCAGCATCCTAGTTCTTTGTACTTGCGTATACCCTAAAATGTTGTTGAATAACGACCTAAGAACATTTCAAGTTATGGACAGCCATTTGGAACGTATCTCGTTCGCAAGTAGAGGAGTGTCTGTACATAAATTCACCTAAATCTTGTAATAAGTGTTTGCTGAAGGTTCTAGAATGTCTTAACTTGACAAGGCCATGGACTTCTCGTTAGTGATCATGACTGACTGCAGCTGGTAGTTTCTCTTTGCCAGCATAAAAGGGATTTGTTTGATAGCATTCATTGGATTCACCAATACTCAGATGAGAAAGTCCAAAGAACTCAGTGAAGATCTAAGAAGGAGAATTGTAGATTTACACAAGTTGGGAAAGTCTTTTGGAGCCATTTCTAAATAACTGGAGATTCCAAGGTCACCAGTTCAAACAATTGTACATAAGTATAAGTTATGTGGATGTGTCACCACTTTGCCAAGGTCTGGAAGAAAACCCAAACTGTCTCCCTCAGATGAAAGGAAATTGGTTAGGATGTTCAGGAACAATCTGGGAACCGCCAAGGCTCAAAGCTGCCATGAACTGGAAACTTCTGGAACACCAGTGTCACTGTCCACAGTGAGTTTTACATTGCCATGGACTGAGAGAGGGCCGCCCATACGAGAAGCCCCTGCTCCAAAATCGACACCTTCAAGCTCAACTGAAATTTGCAGCTGCCCACATTGGCAAGCCAGATGCCTTCTGGAGAAAGGTTTTATGGTCAGATAAGACAAAGATTGAGCTATTTGGCTCTGGCTGGGCCATTCCAAAACTTTTTGGAAAAACTAATTTTCTTCTGGTAAAGCCTTTCTCTTGTTGATGTGGATGTATGCTTGGGGTCATTGTTGTGCTGAAAGGTGGAATTCCTTTTTCAAGCAGGTTTTGGGCCCAAATTGACTGGAATTTGGAACTGTTCACAATCTGCTTCACCTTGACTAAAGCCTCAGTTCAGTGGATGCTGCCACCACCATGCTTCACTGTGGGTATGATGTTCCTTTGGAGATGGACAGGAATTCTGGCCTAAAAGTTCAACCTTGGTTTCATCAGGCCATAATACATTTTCCCACATGCTTTTGGGAAACTTGATGTACTTTTTTGCAAAATGTAGCTGGGCCTGGATGTTTTTCTTTTTAACCTTGTGACCTGACCCCATAGTCCAGACATAGGGAGAATACAAGAGATTGTAGGTAGATGTAGTACATACCCAGTACTTGCCAGAAATTTCTGCAGCTGCTTCAGTGTTGCAGTAGGCCTCTTGGCAGCCTCCCTAACCAGTTTTTGTCTTGTCTTCTCGTCAGTTTTGGAGCGACGTCCAGTTCTTGGTAACGTCTCTGTTGTCCCTTATTTTTCTCCACTTTTTGATGAATGTCTTCATTGAGTTCCATGGTATATCTAATTCCATGTAATTTTTTTGTGCCCTTCCCCTGACATGTCTTTCAACAATGAGATCCCTTTAACGCTTTGTAAGCTTTCTGTGAACCATGGCTTTTACTGTAGGATGCAACTGAGTAATTGTCAGGAAAATCCTGCTAGGACAGCTGAACTTTATTTGGGGTTAATCAGTCACTTTAATTGATGGCAGTTGTGTACCCCAAAAGACGGAATTCTGTAATAAAATCAAACAGTGCTTCAACAAAGTATTAGTTTAAGGGAGTGCACACTAATCCAAACAGCTTATTGTATGTTTTTTTTTATTTTTCATATTTTTCCCATTTTTTTGTTTTTCAGTCTCAGGAATTGCACAGGTTATAAGTCACATTAAAGGAGGGAAACATTTTGAAATGATTTATTATTGTCTTATTCTTTTACATCACAAAAACCTGGCATTTTAACAGGGGTGTGTACACTTTTTATATCCACTGTACATGAGACATGTTTCTCATGCTTTTTTGATAATATCATGGGAGAATCTCAACGTACTTCTGTAAACTTGAGGTCCATGCTCTCTGGGCATTGGAGATTGCTGGAAGGGCCTCGGTAAATCAAACGTGGACCCGACACAATCAGTGAATCTGGAACACTGAGGGTCTCCCACACTGATGACAGCTGGCTTCTGCTTCTCTTTCAAACACATTAGCCCTATTGATGTGTGTCAAGAGTGAGACCAATAACAATTGCGTTCAGTCATCGCTTGAGTCCACTCAGGGGTTCCGGGGCCTCTCACCCGTATACGGTCTGCTGAGTATTGTCTCGTGGCTGTCTTTCAGAGTTCCTTGGGGCACTTTCTAAGTGGTAAACAGGCCTGTGCATGACGTTGTTACGTTGTTTTAATGCACCAGGATTTCCCATGAATCCTTGTATGGGTTTGATGACATGTCAACCTCTAGGCTGCCCCTGTTGTGATGTTACGGAGAGATGTGCATGGCAGGTGTCAGGACAGCAGATCCTGCAGTTCTACAGGTTTAAAACCCTGCTGTTAATGGCCCTTTCTGACATTCTTTCTGGGTGTGGTGACAGGCTTAGCCCCCATAACCTTATTAGTGTGTAATAGGGATGTATAGATCCATTGTAATGAGTCGATTATTAAGGTGGCATGAACTGTAAAGTCAGTTTTTAGGGGTAAAATAAAACACACTTCTGCTTCCAAGTTGCACATTCTTCAGTTGTTGCAGATAGATATGCAAAGTAGCCATACCAGCATGCAAATTTCCAAAACACTGGATGGCACAGAAAGGCTCATTAATATTCATAAACAAAGCACTACCAGATGATCTTTGCAATATGATGCTTTTTGGAAACGTACCCCTGTTTTGTAGCACAGAATACTCACTCTGTTGGTTAAGATAATCTGAGTGCTAGAGTTCTTTTGGGAAATGCCATTGTGTGGTAGCGCAAGAAAGTCATCCTTTTTTCAAAATACAGTAGCAATGGTGAAAAAACTTAGCTTACTAGCTAGACAATTAAAGAATAATGTTAGGCTTTGAGATGCACGACATATTAGTTAACATAATGGTGTCTACTAATATTTTAAAAAAATAAGATATCTGTACCGGTCAAATGTGTTGTTGGCCTGTAATCAAACTTCTAAGTTCAAAGTATTCAAAGTTAGCAGTACCAGTGTTAAAGACACAGTTTATCAAAATAATGATGAATGCATTAGACAGTCAGCCATTTTCTGTAGGACGAGGGATTCTATCAGCTCCTAGAAGAATTCTTAGAGTACTGGCCAATGACATGTTTATGATTCATTTTTTAGAATGGCCAACAGAATGATCTTTCATATTCCACAGGATAAAGAAATGTAACATCTATTCTCTAATCTGCGCAAGCAAGCTATCTTTCCCCCCCCTTCCCCATCAGGTACCTCTTTAATGTGCTTTATTTTTTTTCTGTACAGTACAGCAGTAGGCCTTTGGCCAGTTGTACTTTGGCATGTTCTCCCTATTTAATAATAATAGTAAAAAAGAATGTTCTGAGATTGTACTTTCTTTGTAACAGTGTAATTAATAATGTGTAATTAAGTTCCCATGGTAGTATTTGTGATTTAAATAAAAGGTTTCCAATGCATTGGCTTGTTCCACCAATAATTGTTGAAGCGAATAGACTTGGGGGTAACTATTTACACCCCTCAGTGGGCTAAGCCTGTGTGCCTGTAGTCACAAGGTCGCCAGTTCAAACCCAGCCTCAGCACGTCTGCGGGTCTTTGGGCAAGGGCCTTAACCCCCAGCTCCCTGGGCGCTGCTACGGGTGGCTGCTCTTTGCAGACACCTTACTCTGCAAAGAAAAAGTTGAGGGAGGCATAAAAAAGAATTTACCTATGGGGACAATAAAGGATTGATTATTATTATTTATTATTATTATTATTATTATTATTATTAGTAGTAGTAGTAGTAGTAGTAGTAGTAGTATTATTAGTGTGCATAGCACTGTGCATTGTCTCAAGATCACGGTCCTGTTTCATGTGACTTGGTGACCTTAAGGCTGAATAAATGCATGATGGAATAGTGATGCTTTCATTTTGTCAGAGAGGAGGAGGTCAGCAGTGTGCAGTGCCCCTGGAGCTGGGGGTTTTGGGTCCTTACACAATCATGTAGTCATAATGAGTGTTACTGTGAAACTCATTCAGACCAAGTTTGTAGAAAGAAAAGTGGAGGGCTGTCACAGCCTAAAATGCTCATTGTGCCATCATGTGCACCTTCAAGGTTTGCTGAGCAGTAGCTGAGTAGCTTCCTTCTTCAGAAGCATATTGCTTTGGGGAGTGTCTGGGATTGTCTCAGACTGTGTGTGCATAAAGCCTATTTTCTCAATCTCTTGCGGAGTTTGAGACCGACTGCTGCTGCCTGTAGAATTAACTGTCTGTGCCCCCCTCCCTCTGTGCCTCTTCTCTCCCACAGTTAAGCTGTTCGAGGTCATAGAGACAGAAAAGACGCTGTACCTGGTGATGGAATATGCCAGTGGAGGTGAGGTGACACTGCCATCTTCACGTGATGCGAGATCGGAGATGTGATAGGGTAGCGGGGGTGGGGGAGGGACACTTCTCACTCTGGTTATGATGTTAGCTGGAGGACAGATGAGTCATGCTGCATATTGCTAACATGCAGCCAATGCCCCCAATATGGGATACCTGGGTGGGGTTGTTTACATGGAACACAGGTGTTTATATAGAAATGTGACATATTTGTGACCCCCCATTGAACTTTTATGACCCAATATGTCCAGTATTATAGCACTGGCCTTTTTGCAAAGATTGATGAATTCATGTTTGAACCAGTTGATGTAATAGATTGGACTGGAAACCTGTATATGCACAGTCCTATAGAATTAATTTTGACACTCCTAATGTAGAAGGCATTCTCTTTGCTTTTACTTTTGCTTATTTGTTGGTATGAGAAAGGTGTTGTGTAACTATTGAAGAGACCATGACCTGCAGCTCCAATGAGCTTCTGGTAGCCCAAAAACAAACAGCAACCCCAAACAGAAGCTTCTGTATGCCCACAAGCACATACTGCAGCTCCAATCAGGAGCTTATGGCAGCTCACAAACACAAGGTGCAGGTCCAGTCAGGAGCTTCTGTTAGCCCTCAAACAGCAAGTCCAATGAGGAGGCTCTGGCAGCCCACAAACGCAAACCACTGGTCCAATCAGAAGCTTCTGGTAGCACAAGAAGTCTGAGACTGCAGGTCTAGCAGTGGGCCTATGGTCACATTAAAATATAGATTTTCCCAGAATCTGACCCACTTCCATAACTAGTCTTTCTTTTGCTCTTCTCCATTCTTTCAGCTGCAGATAGTGCACCCCTAGTTAATATCTTCCCCTTCGGCAGTCATGTGTTAAAGTAAAGGCATCATTGGACAGCAGGATAAGGGCTGCTGGTCATTCGGGGAGCTTTTTAAACACAAACAAGTCATGATCCCATGGAGACGTTATCTTGAAATTCAAGGGAATCTAGCTTAAAGGCTTCGCTTGCAGAGATGTAGAGGAGCCAGGTCACCCGTGGTATTCCCTCCCCGGCTCATTATTCTCAAGCAGAGATGGTGTCACGTGTCTCCTGACAGCGGCTTGAAGGTGACACTGGCACGCTTGGGGGAAGCAGCACATGGTGTGACTCTCTCCTTGCTACAGCTTTCAGCTCCACTGCTCTCTGTCTTTGCAGGCGAGGTCTTCGACTACCTTGTCGCACATGGGAGGCTGAAGGAAAAGGAGGCCAGAGCTAAATTTAGACAGGTACTGCAGTGTGCTCATTTCGGGTCGTCCTTAGCCTTGTGTCAGAGTTCTGTTTCCATGTACTCCTGGTCCATACCTCACTTACTCCACCCTAAGGGCAGAGAGACCTTCATATGTCAAGGCTGGGGTGAAGCATCGCCTCTTGACTGGTGAGGGGGGTATGTACATGGTCAATCTGCTCACCAGTGGAAGAATGGAATCCGTGACATTACTCTCCAGCATGGAAATTCCACCTTTTGCTCTCCCACTGTTGAGAATCATGCCCCGCCCATGTCCATTGGCTTCATATAGTAATTCCTGTGCGGTGCTTGGGCTCTCACAGGCTGCTTCTACCTGACTGGTGTTAGATTAGTCACAGCTCAAGTCATGGCCCAGACGCTGCACTGTACTGTCAGGCGAGTCCTTATAGTACTATACCTTCATGGCTGAAGATGGGACACCCACAGACTGCAGCTGTCAGCTTGTGTTTGCTGAATCATTCTGCTCTATACTTCCTGGGTGTTAACTGAGATTATCTAGAATAGCTTCCTGTTCTGTCAGGATATGCAACATTTTGGCTGCTTTGGTGTGATGCGACTTTATACGGTATCTAGAAAGCTTGTGTACTTCATCTGGAAAGGTCATATAGAGCCAACCCTTTTAGATTTGGCTATCAGGAGGTGTCTATGTTGCTGATCCCGCAGTGGTGTGGTAGAATGTGTTGCTTTCTGAGGTCTGCAGGTCCTGTATAATCACGGTTAAAAATGTCTGGGTCAATGGATGTAGGGGCTTTGAAAAAAAAAAAAAATCCATGGCCCAGGTACACACTGAGCATGGGCAGGAAGGCTTGCATTTGCAGCTGTAAGGAGGTGAAATTGCCCCCACCCCCACCCCTATTCCTCCAGGATTCAGGGTACAGCACAAAGTCTATAAAGCGTGACCATGGGTCCTCTGTGCTTGTGGCAGGAACAGGCCAGGGACGGGGCCCCACGGCTCCCTCTGCAGTTTTTGGGAAATGCGGTGGGTCAGTCAATGTGGCCGTAATGTCCCCCCAACACCCGCCTGTCCCAGCCCATGCAGGCTTTATCAGAAAATCGACTCAGAGGTCTGAGTTAGCTTTACCCCAAAAGTCATTCTCGGCACCTCTGTTGACCTGGTTACAGATTTGCCGAAATTGCTGTGTCCTTGTACCCTTGAACCCAAAATTACAACAGAAATGTGCAACTGGTTAAAATGTATGTGTAAATGTTTCAAGTTGAAAAAATTTGCATGAGGTAATTATAGCTTCTAATATTTGTTCCCTCTCACAACAGTTAATAGTTAATAGTTTGTTGTACTGATTAATGAGGATTCTGGCTAAGCTTGAGCTCCCTGTTGCTAACCTTCAACATGGCGTCTCCTCAGATAGTGTCTGCAGTGCAGTATTGCCACCAGAAGCACATCGTGCATAGGGACTTGAAGGTAAGAACAGCTGCGTGCATGTGTCAGTGCATGCGTATGTGGGGGTCCTCCTGGGGGTGATTTGTGAATAAAGAGATAAACACATGCTGGCAGGAATGGTGGATTTTAGGATATTGTCTTTTTTCCGTTCATGATTTACTTAAGCTTTTAAAGGATATTTGGATAGCTGACTTTCAATAATTTACACATTTATTTTAGGATATGCGTTATGGTATTGTTTCTCAACTTGGTCCTCAGGTACTCCCAGACAGGCTATATTTTTGCTTCTTCCCCAAAAACATGGAATGTCTGGGGGGCCCCGAGGACCAGGTTAAAAAACTAAATTATGGTATATTCATCAAAAGCTGCTGACGATCCCCCCCCTTGCAGGCAGAGAACCTGCTGCTGGATGGGGATATGAACATCAAAATCGCTGACTTTGGCTTCAGCAACGAGTTCACGCTGGGCAGCAAGCTGGACACCTTCTGCGGCAGCCCCCCCTATGCCGCACCTGAGCTTTTCCAGGGCAAGAAGTATGACGGGCCTGAGGTGGATGTCTGGAGCCTGGGGGTCATCCTCTACACGCTGGTCAGCGGCTCACTGCCCTTCGATGGCCAGAACCTCAAGGTCTGTAGAACTATCAGGAACTACCTACATCCCATCTGGTTAGTGCAGGGAAATGAGGCCCGGCCCATCGCGTCCTGTTTGGATAGTACAGGGAAATGAGGCCTGGCCCATCTCGTCCCATCTGGTTAGTACGGGGAAATGTGTTTCAGCTCGTTTCGTCCCAGTAGATTTTCTCTGTTTGCACCTTAATACCCGGTCTGTAATTAGAAATACTCATTGATCTCTGTCTGTTTGTTTGCCCTGCTCCCTACTGTCCCCTACAGGAGCTGCGTGAGCGTGTGCTGAGGGCAAAGTACAGAATTCCTTTTTACATGTCCACGGACTGTGAGAACCTGCTAAAACGCTTTCTGGTGCTGAATCCTGTCAAGCGAGGCACGCTTGAGGTGAGAGCAAATCGCGATGGGAATGTTCTGTTCAATTTTCACTGCTCCTTTCTGTCATTGCTCACTAAGGGCCTCACTAGAGCCCTTCTAACTCCAGTTCTGTTTGCACAAGTTTCCATATCCTGTTGCTGCTGTAATAGATTTAAAACAAAAAACAACACTGCTGTGCCCCTGATCAGAAGGTCACTGGTTCAAATCTCACGGTCAGTAGCATGATTCCACCATTGGGCTTTTGAACAAGGCCTTAGCTCCTAATTTCTCCCAGCACTGGCTGACCCTGCCTTCTCAATTGTACATCACTTTGAATTAAAGCACCTGCTAAATAGATATATGCACATGTAAGAAACCAAGATGGTGTGGTCATCATGAGAGCTGGGACAACAAAGATGACAATTCAGCAAATGCCTCTCGACTACTCCTAAGCCTCAACTGTGTAGAAACAGAGGTGTAGCCACACTAACAACAGAGAAATATGCATGCGAATGTACCAGAGGTGTTCAAGGTTCTCTCCGGTCGGGGTTAAAAAGTGCTCTGGTCAGGGGGCTAAAAGGGGCTCTACGGTCAGGGGGCTAAAAGGGGCTCTACAGTCAGGGGGTTAAAAGGGGCTCTACAGTCAGGGGGCTAAAAAGGGCTCTATGGTCAGGGGGGTAAAAGGGGCTCTACGGTCAAGGCATTAAAAGGGGCTCTCCGGTCAGGGGGCTAAAATTGAATTGATCAGGTGACTTGTAGGTGGTCGCTTGCAAATTTTTTTACTGTGTTGGTTTTCAAGTGGAGGCCAATGGCAAACTATGTATTTAGCTTGCAGTAGCTTTGTGAAATTTAATTTAGGTACAAGTATCAGTACTTCATAAAATTATCATCGGAACCAGTTAGTGAGATTAAAGGAGTGGCCACTTGGCACAGTGTAGGGTAGCAGCAGTATAGGTAACATCACACATTCTCTATGAGTCAGGTTCCTTTTTTTGGGGAATATTGGTGATACTGCAAATTCATGAACAGTACAGGTGAAACTTTAGTTTGATATCTACATTTGTTGATGGATGTGACTAGGATAAACGGGTATGCAATGGATGGATGTTTATGACTGTGATTTAACCATACTGTAGGTGTTGACCAGATGACCTTCTCGCCAGAAGAGCCCCTCTGACTGCTTCAGGTGAAGTGATGTGATGTTGTGTTGCTGATTTTTTTCAGCAAATCATGAAGGACCGGTGGATCAACGCCGGCTTTGAGGAGGATGAATTAAAGCCATTCATGGAGCCGGAGCTGGACATCTCTGACCAGAAGAGGATAGGTACTGAACTAGCTTTTATTCTCCATCTGTTACTCAGGCCTTTTTTGTGTTTTGCAGTGCTTGGCTGGGGAATTTTGCCTCGCTGGAGACGAGACGCTGGAGTATAAAGAGTGTGCCAGCTGTGTGTTTTGACCCCGACTATGACATACCTGCATGAACAGAGGATGCTTAGCCAGCAGCACCACGTCCTGGTGTGACGTTACTCCAGCCAGCACTTTAAGAATCTTTCTGGGCATGAAAGGGGGCTATTTTTTAAAGAAGTGCCCCTGTTGTGAATATTGACATGAGCCTATTGTAGGAATTATTAGCTCAAGTAAATTTTAATATTCTCCACCAATATGTTTGAAATGAATTAAAGTTTAATTAATTA
>JAODJW010003445.1:0-12064 GCA_026777045.1 Hyperopisus bebe | reverse complement strand
TGATATTTGAAGAAATGTGTGATCATGTCCCAGTCAGTGAAAGTGTGTTTCCTACCCCTAGGCTCCAGAGGGTTAAAGCAGCAACTTGCTCATGCAAACTTTTCTGTTCTCGACCAGCATTAGCTTTTGCACTCATGTCTTTCAGATGACGAATCTGACCCAGCACAAGTGTCCACTGCAACTGTTTTGTTTCCCATCTCTGATGCACCATGCTTTTGCCCATGCTCTTCGCATGTCATCCAAAGACTAAATGCCACCTGAATCTGTATTGATAGCATACACAGGAATGACCGGGGGACAAAGGGGAGCCTGAGAGAGCTACAGCGGGTGATGGGCAGTAGCCAGAGGGGCCGCAAGCGACCAGGAGGCAGGAGCAGGAGGGGACCACGAAGGGGACAAGGAGACAGAGGGACAGACAGAGGAGTCAAGGAGGAAGATGGAGGGAGCACTAGGGGAGGCGAGGAGGGAGTCAGAGGGGAGCCCGACGCAGGCAAGGAGGGAGGTGGAGCTGCAGCAGGCGACGGCGCAGCCATAGCTGATTGACGAGTCGGAGGAGGGGGAGCCACAGGTGACCGACAAGTTGACGTCGGGGAACCCGCAGGCGACTGACGAGGTGTCGGAGGCAGGACTGAGGACCATCGATGAGGCGTCAGAGGGGGACCCGCAGGCGACTGCCGAGCTGGAGCCAAAGAACCCCCTCCCCAAGTCCCAGCCAAGGCAAGAGAGGGCGAGCCAGGGGGCAGGGCGGGTGGGACCCTGGCCCTGCGCCTGTGTCCTCTCCTTTTCCGGGACACCAATAGGCGGGGTTCTGGCTGGGATAGACCACGCTGGGGCGAGGGCAGAGGAGTCATTAGGGAGGTCCCCAAGGGGTCCCACTCGAGCTCCTCCTCCTCCAAGGAGGAAGGAGCGGTGGTCAGACTGTCTGGGACCTCCTCGGGGACTGTGACTGGTGCTGGGGAGACTGGAGAAGGGTCAGGGACGCAGACTGGCAGAGCCTGGGCCAGGGCATCAGGCGAGGGCAGAGCCTGGGCATCAGGCATGGGCAGAGCTGGAGCCAGAGCCTCAAGCAGAGCCGGAGCAGGAACCTTGGGCAAAGCAGCGGGCAGAGCAGCAGATGGCGGAGCAGCAGACAGCGGAGAAGGGGGCGGAGTTGCCACAGGAGCTGCGGGCGCAGCAGGAGCCACAGCAGGAGCCTCGGGCGCAGCAGGAGGCGGGGCCGTAGCAGGCGCCTTGGACGGTGCAGCGGGAACTGCCGACTCAGGACCACCAAGGGGCACTGCAGGAACTGCCGACTCGGGACCAGCAGGGGCCTCAGGCAGCATAGCAGCAACCGCAGCAGGCACCTCGGGCGGTGCCGCAGGAACCCAGTCTCGCTTGGCAGCGTGGTAGCCGCCGGGACAAGCAGGTTGGGATGAGGCAAGACAGGGAGAACAGGCAGGACAGGCACATCAGGCGTTGGCGGGACAGGCAGGACAGGCACGTCAGGAACTTCAGGCGGGTCAGGAATGGGAGCCAGGGTTGGCGCCTCATGAGCAGGCGCTGCCCCTTTTAGGGACCGTGGAATTTGTGGGATGCATCCCAAATTGCCCTGGCCCCTTTAAGCGCCAGGCGAGTTCCTCAGAAGGGGAAAGCTGCCCATGAAGGCAGCTTCGCGGCAGCGGTGATGTCCGGGGTGACGGCAGCAGCCTCTGTGGGACATACCTCTGGGCACCGGGTAGAGATCTAGGAACTCCTCTGGAGCAGCAGTGAGGTAAGCGGGAGATAGGGAGGCAGCTCCCAGGTGAATTGCAGGCGTCTCCGTTTGTCTCCAGCCTTTCTTCTTTTTTCCTGATCTCGGGATCCCTTCGGGCAGTTCTGTCAGCGGATCCAAAGGCAAACCGCCGTCTGCGGCTACCTGCCATCGATTTGCCTCTGCCCCCATGCTTCAGAGCTGCCACAGGTTGAGACGCACTTCCTTTGCCAGGAAGGCGTCCTTCATCCTGACGAGAATTTCCCCGGTATGAGCAGCGAGAGCACTCGCTGCTGGGTCTTCCCGAATCTCGAGCTGCTGGTTCCAGTAACCAGCCTCCGCTATTAAAGCACTGTATTCAGCTAAAGAGAGCTGAACCATCTTCTTCAGGAGATCTGTCATTCTGTTATGATCGCGATCTGACGAGCAGGCAGACAGAGGAGTGGAACCGTAAATACGGGCAAAAGGGGTTTATTGGGGAATCCACAAAACAGCAACAAACTAACATTAACGACAGATCTGGGGAAACAGACACAGACTGAAATACACAGGACAAGCCAAAAATAACAGGTGATCAAAATCGGGAATTCACACGAGGTAAATGAGGCAGCGTGGCACACACAACGATCGGATTAGCAGGTCATGACAAATTGCATCTGGCCCTGAAAGCAGTCCTCTAACTTGCAGGGTAAAATTTGGGGGTTGGTGGTGGGACTGGTACTCCAGCCACCATAAAAAACTTCACACAGCTCTGACAAAGCAGACAAGACTTCTTTCTGCTCTCCACAGGTGTAGCTCTACTGCAGCCACCCACAGGTAGGCTGCATGCATCATGAAGGAGGTGGGGGAAAGCCTTTGGGAGCCACATCCCTGTAAGAGTCTAAACTGCCAGAGAGCCAATGGGGTCAGGCCTGTTGCGGAGGGGAACTGGTGTGGTGCTGATGTGTCGCCCATTACATAGCCACACTCGGGTCCTAATCTGAGGCAGCCCATCCAGGCAGGTGCGTTGAATATCTTGTCTCTCCAGCATGATCTCTGTAGGTGGGTCTGGTTGTTCTGATGCCTGCCGTACTCAAGGAGTAGCTGTTGCTGTGGCGGATTGGTTCTGCCCGAAGGTATCCAGTGGCCCTCCTTTCAAAGATTATTTTATGAGACTCAGATTAAGGCCCTATCTGGGTGTCTTGTCTGTTCTCTCAGTGTATGCTTTTACCGTGGTGAGTGATGGTTTAGTGAGAGAGACATTTTATTCGCAACTTCGCTCAGTGGTTGATGGGTGCCCATGAGGTGACACTCCTCTGGTCATGGATGAATTCAGTGTGACCATTGGAACTAACAAAGCTGGCTTTGAGGATTATGTTGATCCCTATGGGTCTGGAGACCGTGGTGAAAGTGGGTCCATGTCCCTTGACTTTGCAAATGATCAGGGGCTGCGGATCACTGGATCCTGGTTCCAGTACCCTGAGCTGCATCGTTGTACTTGATACTCCAGTACTGGTGGTGTGGCTAAGGAGATTGACCACATCATCATGGGCAGATGCTAGAGGTTTCTACAGAACTGCAGGGTCTACAGAAGTGCCCAGTTTGTGAATTCTGACCACAGCCTTGTTGTTTGTACTCTGAAGGTGAAGGTTCAGCTTTGGTCCATTAGGCTACCACCTACTAGGAGGATGAGACTGGACCTGGTCAGACTCCAGGACTAGCCTGGTTCTAATGAATTTGCACGCAGTTTGTGTGAGGAACTTGCAGACTTGGGTGTAACTGCAGATTCTGATGTGTTGTGGGAGGTCTTCCATTACAAGAACCTGAAGTTTGCTCAGGGTTGTGTTGGTGTTGCCGGTGTTCCCAGAAGGAGGTGTTTCATCTCGCAGGGCACCCTGAAAATTATCGAGACAAGTCACAGCACGCGGCTTGATGGCAGCTCTACTTATTACTGGGAAGTGAGAAGGATGGCTGCGAGAGCTCTGAGGACACATAAGGAAGTGTTTGTTAAAGGGATATGTGAGCAAGTGACACAACATATATAGTCTAGCAACCCACATCCTGATTACAGAAGAATCAAAGCATTATGGATATCCAAATCTGTTCCTCTGAGAGTCGTAGTTAGAGTGGGTGATGAATGGTCCTCAGAGATGACATGGAAGCGAAAGACAATGTATGACACTGTGACGAGGTCAGACATTCACCAGCCTCCGCAGTGGTACCAAAAAAACCAACTAATGGATTAGGTTCTATATGGTATTCAAGAATTAGGGACAAAGTTTTAAATATGTCTCTCCAGAACTTTTCGAGGTTAGGACATGACCATAACATATGGATAAGGGAAGCCTCCTCACTCCCACATTTATTACAGCAGTGGTTCACCAAGATGTAATGCAGCGTGTATTTGCTGCCCAGTAGTAATACTGGAAATTTGCCAGTGCTAGGCCTCCATGACTCCTGGACTTTTGAAGATGGGCTTTATTCAGTCAAGGTTGCTTACCTCTCCATATATAAGATGATATAATCGAATCTAAAGAGTCAAAGAAGGATTTAGGGATAAAGGTCAGTATAAATTGGAAGAGATACAAAAATTTAGGGAGTATGTTCATTTTGATTGAGTTAATTCTTCTCACCAGAGGGGTAGAAAAAGGGGACCACTGTGACAAGCGCTGTTTTTTATTATTTAATAAAGGAAGAAAGTTCGCTTTGAAGAGATAATTGTGCTTCCTTGTAACTGTTACACCTAGATATGTAAATTGATTTTCTGCTATTTTGAATGGGAGAGTAGAATAGTCATACATTGGTCTTCCTCAGTCCACAGGAAACAGCTCACTTTTATGCAGGTTTAGTTTGTATCCTGAAAACTGACCAAATTGATTAAATACAGACAACATAGATGTTATAGATATTTTGGGGTTTGAAATAAAAATCAATAAATCATCTGTGTACAGGGACACTTTATGCTCAACTCCTGTCCTCCAGATCCCAAAGATTTCCCCCCAACTGCGGAGAGCAATAGCAGGTGGCTCTATAGCCAGATCGAAACGTAGAGGCATTATACACAAATATAATAGCCTTATCCATGAAATAAATAAATTGGCCTATAAGATGAACATTCCACTGGATCTTTACCTTTCTTTGGCACAAGAGTGATACTTGCCTCATAAAAAGATAGGGGAAATTTACCACACTTCAATGAATCGGAGAGGGCTAAACACAATTCAGGTAAAAGCAGTGATGAAAATGCATTGAAAAATTCTACAGGAAAACCATGAGGTCCTGGAGATTTTCTAGACTGCAGTGAAGAAATAGCTGTGCCCAATTCCTCCTGCGTTAAGGGTTTGTCTAATCTATTTTTACAATCAGAAGAAAGCATTGGCACGTTCAAAGGCATTAAAAGGTTACCCATTAGGGTGTTTTCTTGTGGAGGTTCAGAAGTATAAAGTTGAGAGTACAGTAAAAAGCCCTAAATGTATCATTAATTTTAGAAAAATTTTAGAAATTTAGAAAAATGGCATTAGCCATTCTAATTTTTATGATATGTTGTTTTGCATGATAGGCTGATTGGCTAGCATCTTACCAGATTTGTTGCTATGAATATAAAACAAACTCTTGCACTTCAGAAGCTTACGTTCAATTGAGTGTGTTGAGAGGAGATTTAGTCTGAAGCTCCACGCACTTATTATTCAAGTCTGGATTCTTGGCCTTAGCATAGAGCAGATCTAATTCTTTAATTTATCTAACTAATTCGAGTCGTTCTATACAGGCCTTTCTCTTCATGTTCACAGTATAGGAAATAATTTGTCCCCTGAGAAAGGCTTTCAGTGTATCCCAAATTATTAGGCTAGAAGCCTCTCCCGTGGTATTTGTTTGGAAAAACAGGGTTATTTGTTCTTTCATGTATTTTAGGAAGTTTTCATCAGCCAGGAGGGTTGGATTAAAGCGCCAGTGTCATCTGAATTGAAGAACATCAGGAAAAGTCATTGGTAATACAACAAGGGCATGATATGCTCTGGTAATCACATGATCGGACCCACAAGGTCAACCGATTATCAATAAGAAAATAATCAATCCTAGAATAAGTACTGTATAGTGGACCTGTGGGGAAAAAAAAGAGTACTCTGTTCCGTTAGGATGTAAACAGTGCTAAACACCAGACACCACAGTTACATAAAAAGGATTGAATGAAAGAGACAGATTCACTGCTGGGGTTAGAAGAAGATCGGTCCAACACAGAGTCCAACCAGCAGTTAAGATCTCCACCAAGTATGAGAAAGTATGAGTTCAGATCAGGCAGTAGTAAAAAAACACGCTCAAAAAATCTACATTATCAGTATTGGGGGCATACATATTAGCTAAAACTACTTTTGTATTGTAGAGTTTTCCAGAAACAAAAACATACCGGCTGTTAATGTTATGCTCTACTAAAGAAGAGGCGAACCCTGTAAGGCAGGAGACGGGAAGTTTATTTAGAAAGCCGGTGCAGTCAAAACCAAAGGGATAATCTAAAGGGGAAGTCGGGTCGATCGCGATGGGTCCAAAGCCAGGGTAGTCAGTCCTACAGGCAATGACGGGATGAGGAGACGGAGGAACGGAAGGAGCGATGAAGACAGACCGGGGTGGTAGGATCGGGAAGGCAGGCAGGAACAGGCAGAGAAGCAGGAGCGTTGACACAAGCAGGGCAGGCGAGACGGCAGGGCAAAACAGGGCAGGCAAGACAAGCGGGGAAGACAGGAGACAAAGAAATGCTTGGTAAGTGTCATTCGCATGGCAACAATACTTTGCAACGTCTGGGAGATTGCATTTGTATTAAGTAACGTGTCAATTAAGCATTGATTGTCCGCCACTGTGTTGCCCACCCCCTGTGGGCGTGACAGTTAATATCAGAAATTACATTATGTTCCTTAAAGGGAATATTTTGGTCAATTAGAATCGAAACACCTCTGGCCCTTTTTCTCTGCCTGAAAAGTGGAATGAAAATGCTGCCCCTCCCACCAGGTCATGAGGCAAGGGTTATCCGATCCGATGTGCGTTTCTTGCAGAAAGACAACAGCTGCTTTATACTGTTTTATGTGTGAGAGCACCTTCCTTCTTTTTACAGGATGATTTAAACCTTTGACATTCCAGCTTACAAAAATTAAGTGACTACCTATAGTCCTGCACTAAGAATGTGAATGAAGTGCAGGTAAAAACAGAGTTCTAAAGCTTGTGTCATAGCAAAGCATGGCGAAGGCAGGAAAAAGATAATAATCCACTGAGCAGCTCAAACTTAACAGAAAGGGCAAACAAGAAAACAAAAGGACAGTGAGGGGTTAGAACTAAACAGAGGAAAACTTGTTACAGAACTAGGGAAACAGGCAGAGTAACAACACTCCAATGAATTCAGTAGACAGATTGGGATTTTCTGTTCTACAGTCATGTGTATGTCAAATGTTAGATTATATTGCACCATATTTAAATTATTGATTACACCTTATTTGCAGAAAGCACACATAAGGCAAAATCGGTATTTGACTTCTTTTAATTAAATATAACTTTATGCATTTTTGTATAATGCATATTTTTATGCATTTAGATGTAGTAGAAAATTCTGTGGTTACTTAGAAAATATTTGCTATGATCACAAGGTACAAAAATTGTTTTACAAAGTACTGTCTGTCTGTGTGAAGAGGAGGGGCCACTTAGCATCTGAGCAAGTGAAAGGTCACACCTACAATTACAGAACTGGTTCTGATCTGCTCTGTTTGGTTGCACACATAGAAGACAGTAACTGTGAATCATCATAGAATGAGAAACATGAAGCAGAAGTATAAAGGAGTTGTATAAGAAAATTATTTTGGGTACTTGCTGTATGTAGACTTGGTGTCCCAGCTTATTTGGTGCATCACAGAACTCGGCGTAGTTGACAGGATTGCATGAGCATTGGGACCAGGAAGTAAATAGTGAACAGGTTCCAAGGCCGCTGTGATCCAGGGAACAGCAGAGGTCAGAAAAACATCACATATACAGTCAACCCTTGTGCATTTGTACTTTGTGATTCACGAATTCACAGATCCATGAAAATTTTATTGAGCTGTAACTCCTCATGTACGCTATGCAGTCATTTTCATATTTTCACTGTACTACACAGCTAATTCACAATAATCATTATCTTAAATCGATATTCATCATTGGTGAGTACCCATACTACTGTTTTTTATTAAATATTTTTAATGTGTGTATTTATTTTTGTTCTCTCTCTTTTTCGTGGTTAGCGCACACATAGTATTTTTACAACTTCTTTCTGTACGTCGTTACATAATTTTTAATTGATTGAATACCTGTACCTTGTACGTACAGTACATGTTTCCTTTACGTATTTTATTGAATTGTACCATGGTTATGTGCATGACTTCTGTCAATACATTTACAGTCCCGTTTGTTTACTCATGTTACTTTACCGTGAATGCAAAAGAAAACGGCAGCCAATGCAGTATTCTATGAATTAATAGGGGTAACATTAGTATACTGTACTGTAAATGTGCTATTGTGACAAATATCCGTTAGGCGATACTGTACTCTATTTTTACATCAAACATTTTTTTAAAGGTAATGTATTAAGCTAACATTTAAATGAAATTAAAGTGTTCTGGGAGCATGATTGGGCTCATATTTAGGGTTCATACTATAGAAATAAGCACATATTACCATTTTTAGTGACTACCAAAATTCTGCGAATCCTCCTAATCTGCAACGGGTTCTGGAACCTAAGCTTGTGAATGTCCGAGGTCTGACTGTATTATGTATGTCTTTCTGAATTGGATAGGTCAAGGCAACTGAAACTTACAGGACAGTCTGGGACCCAGGGGTCTGGGACCTTACAGTTTCTTTTAAGCAAGGTTTGAGGAAACCTGCCCAGCACTGACGAGTGTCTGGTAAAGAATACAATGTTGTACTCTAGTGAGAGACTAGAGGTAGTCGCTGGGGAGTCGGTTCGGGGAGATCCTTAGTAAGTTTTAATTTCTAAAATGGGATTTGGAGGCAGCAAACAAACAAAAGGTGGATGTTGAGATGTCTGCTAATGTAAATTTTATGAGAATTAATTAAGGAGTTCAGTCATGTGAACAGCTACTGTTTTGGGTAAAAGAATGTGGTTTTCTGAATGGAGTTAGGTTTAGTTTGAGACTGATAGAACAATTAAAGGTGAGACTTCAACAAATAGAAAGAGATAATGAAAAAGGAAGAAAAAGAATAGGGTGAATGTGAATTGGACTGCCTTTGGACATTGGGAGGCAGAAGCACAGAGGTGAGACAGAAAAGGCAGACAGTTGGGGAGGGGGGAAAACTCACACTTTCCAATGTCCAGATTGACCGGGACCTGGACTCCTGTCCATGGAGACCTGTCAAGAAATTTAGGAAATCAATGTGGAATATTGTGTATTCCTGGCCAGACTGCAGGAACCACTAAGGGAGGATTTCCCTGTATGAATGAACATAAGTAGGATCTCCTCCTCCAAGCAACAGGAGGGAGAGACTGTTATGCAGAGAGATTACTGAGCGACAGAGCGCAGAAAAGACAGGACAAGAAGGACAACATGCTCCACAATGCTAACCATGGCAGACCACTGCAAATATAATAGCATTAGGGAAAGGAGGAGGATCAGGAAGAAACACAAATGCCTGCTATATCTATGTGACTTAGACACGCATAAGGCTTTACCCACTGTGATGTTGACTGTAGAAGGAAAAGATGCAGAGTTTCTGCTTGATTCAGGAGCAGAAAATTCTGTAATAAGAACAGCTGAGTTTGACTTGCCACCCAAACTTAGCGGAAGGTTCCCGAATACTGTGGGTGCGTAATATCGAAAGAAAGAAGTTTACAAAACCTTTAAAGTATGTTTTGAATGCGGATACTAAATTCAAAATCCACTCTGTTGTCGCAGTATTGTCCCCTAAATTTACTTGCACAAGATTTGATGTGCAAACTGTGCATAATGCTTATCAGTACCCCAGAGGGATTTCAAGTGACAAGATTGAGTGAATTGGACATGAGTGAGTTTGGCAGCCTCAATTAAGTGAAACATGAGACTTGTACCTACAGCCATATGTTCAGTGAATGACTCACTGACAATCCAGGCAAAGACACGCGTACAAAATGCACTACATATGAGCCCTAGTGGGTTGCACTTGCGCGGTGTACCTCACAATTTTTGAAGAGGAGTCCAGATGAGCAATATGAGAAGGAATGGTATAAATCGAGGTCAGATAAGGTAGGATTGGAAATTATATTTTGGAGTGATAGTGCTCTGAGTGCTGATGCTACAGAGGTAAATAAGAAAACCTCACCCCTACACTCTAAGAGTGAGGGTGAGCACATCGTATGTGTCACTGGCGAAAGGTGCAGAGGATGAGTGGAAAGATTTGGGCCCATGGGTGAGACAATGTATGAATGAGAATTACTTGGAGTACATGTGTGACCCAACAGTGAAGTTTAGCCCTCCCTAAAGACTTACAGGATTGGTTCTGATCTGCTCTGTTTACAGTGATTGCTGAAAGAAGCATACAATTGGCAGGCAGAAATGAGGTTATTCACTAGCCAAACTTATTAGACTGTGCAAACTGCAGTACCCGCTGAAACCAGAGGCGATAGAAGGAATCAGGCCAGTATTCCAGTCATTATCGAAAGCGGGAGTAATAGTGCCATTTAAAAACTCACCAGTAAGAATTTTTCCAGATTTAAAAAAAAAAAAATGCACCACTCCAGGGAACCAGCAAAGCGGAATTTGCAATTGTTTCCATGCATGAAACTTTGAAATCTGGATCTCTCCCGAGTCATTATTCTGCTCAAGCAGTGGAACTGGAGACATACAAGTTGGCAGAAGGGAGAGCAGCAACGATTTATACAGATAGCTGATATGCCTTTAGAAAACACATGATTTAGGGGCCCTGTGGAAGCACAGGGGATTTCTTACATCTGCAGGAAAACAAATTGTGCACCATCAATTGATCTCCAATTTATTGCAGGCTATTCTTTTATCCAAAAGTCTAGCAATATGTAAATGTGAAACTCACATTAACACTACTGATTTTGTTTCCAAAGGTAATGCAGCAGCAGACGTGGCAGCCAAGGTAGCAGCAACACAGCTACCCATACACACGATGGTGTGCACAAATAATGGCTGTGAAATTAAAATTTGCATGCACTTCATTCTCAAGCAACACAAAAGGAGAAGCAGCTGTGGAAAACAATGGGTTGTAAAGTGAGAGATGGGGTGTGGTATGGTCTGAACTACAAACCATGTCTACCCGAATACTTTTTTCCTCACTATGCTAAGCTCAAAAAAGATCATGTGTCAAAAGGGGGGGATGTACAGTACAATGGAGAGTTTGGGCATTGATCTCAGACAACACTGTGCATAGCACCCTGCAATTGGAGGAGCGGTAGTAAGGGAGAACAGAACCTTGAAAAACAAATTGCCAAAATGCTGTGGTGATACGGGCTTCAACTGGGTAAAGGCACTACCAGTAGTTTTGCTGCATATGAGAACTAAGGTAAGAACAAAGGTTAACATGAGCCCGTTTGAATTTTTTTTTGGCAGACTCCCTAATACAGGTATCGGACCCTAAACACAACCCAGAATGTCCATGAGTATATGAGGTAATGAGATGTTGCAATACTACGCACGATTGTCTTCTTTTATCCCATGTACATGCGCAGGTGAAAGAAGTGCTCTCTGCAGCCACTTAGGTGAAGCTACACGACCTGAGACCTGGGGCCTCATGTATAAACGGTGCTTACGCACGTAAATGTTGCGTACATGTGTTTCCACGCTCACGTCAAGATGTATAAAAACGAAACTTGGCATACCACTACGCACATTCTCACAGCAGCTCCAGACATGGCGTATGCACGTTTCTGCTCGGTTTTGTAAACGGATGGCACCCAGTGACAAGTCATTGCTACTGTGGTTTTGCTTTTTAAACTCACAATCATGATGCTGACTTTATCTAATACACCGACATTAATTGTATGTTGTTTACAAATGTACTGCACCTGATTTTAATCAATTTGTAACAATATAAAGATGAATAAAATGGCCAAAATATTACAACTACCTTGCGCTATTGGATGATATACCTGTTCCTTTACAAGTTCTGTCCACTCTTGGGTTCTTAGCCACAGGTGCTTTTCAGCGAGAACTTGTGGACTGCTCGGGTATTTCTCAGTCAACACTGAGTCGTGCCATGCCAGTTGTATGGGATGGCATAATCCGCTTGTCACGCAGATATATAAATTTTTCTTACACTGTGGTTGAACAGGCAGACATTAAAGTGCAATTTGCTGGTTTTCCCAATGTAATCGTAGCCATCGACTGC
>JAODJW010003444.1:0-12067 GCA_026777045.1 Hyperopisus bebe | reverse complement strand
ACCTGTGCTTACCTTCGCCTGCCGTGGCTTTTGCAGGTGAACGGCATGGACTTCAGCCGCATGACACGTGAGGAGGCCGCCATGTTCCTGTTGAACCTCCGCAAAGGGGAACCGGTGGAGATCTTCAGTCAGAACAAGATGGATAGTGAGTACATGAGGCCGGAGGTGGGGGGGTAAGAAAGGACCCCATGACTTTTCCCCTCGTGGTGACGAACTGCTCCCCCCCCCCCCCGGCAGTTTACAAGAAGATCCTTAAGTCCAGCTTGGGAGATTCCTTCTACATTCGCACGCACTTTGACCACGAACCAGAGGGCCCCACCGGCCTGGGCTTCACCCGCGGCGAGGTGTTCCGGGTCGTGGACACCATGCACCGTGGCAAGCTGGGAAACTGGCTCGCCATCCGCATGGGCAACGATCTGCACGAGCTTGACAAGGGAACCATCCCGAACCAGGCGAGGTGCGTTGCTGGGAAACGCGCTGCCCCAGTACACAATGGTTACCGTGGTGACAGCGGAACACTTCTGGAAAGATACTGACCACCTGGCATTCTTCCCCCTGTATCAGGGCGGAGACCATAGCAAACCTCGAGCGCACCCAGAGGGCCAGCAACAGTGAGCGGCAGGGCTCCGGCCCCAGGGCGGAATTCTGGAAGCTGAGGGGCCTGCGGGGAGCGAAGAAGAACATCCGCAAGAGCCGGGAAGATCTCCTTCAGCTCACCATCCAGGGCAAATACCCTGCCTACGAGAAGGTCCTGCTGAGAGAAGGTAAAGGCAGAGCTGATGGAGGTCAATGAACAATGAAAAGCAAAAAGTGCTTTTCATCAGTGGTATCCTGCCTTATTGCTCAAATCATTAACACATCATCGCTGTTCGATGAAAAAGATCTCCAAAAATTATTCCAAGAGTGTGAAAAACTGCACTTACTCAAAAAACTGCATTGCAAATAAGAGAAACCTATCTTTACGCAGCCGCCAGTGGTTTAATGTTTTAAATGGAGTTGATGGTCGTTAGTAGGACATATATGTCATTAGAAACTAATCTCGCTTTATATTCACAATTAGTAATTATGTTAGTTAGCTAGTTAGCCAGCAATCTAGCTATCAGCATTGTTAAAATTGGCAATATAAAGTAATCTATACAAATGACTGTCATGAATACAAATGTTAATTAGTAATTAATTACTAATTACTAGTTAATATATGACTTCACAAAACTTTTTTTATTGCCCAATTAGATATCAAAGACTATCAGTAGACAGAGGAGAATGGATGTATTCCATCTAAAGTAAAAAGTCACAATCTTCACAAAGCAGTTTTCATCAGACAGTGACGATATTCTGAAACACGAATGAGGGACAAAGCTGTAATTAAGTGAAATTATACTGTTATGCGTGAGAATGATGAAAGAAATGTATACGACATTATTAAACATCCATGATTTCTGCAGGGGAAAAAATGCTATTTAATTTGGTCTGATTATGTTTCTCGCAGCCGGTTTTAAGCGCCCCATTGTCATTATGGGTCCTCTGAATGATGTTGCCATGGAGAAGCTGGCCAGCGAGATGCCTGAGGAATTTCAGCTGGCAGGTATGCAGCCTGTAATTGAGGGTCCAAGTATACATTTCAAATCAACAAAGAGAGGCTTGTATTTCACATGGGATTAAAGCCTTAACCTTGTTCCACTTTCTTGCTCTTGGACAGACATGGTTCCTCGCAGTGGAGGTGAAGGTTCCTCCTCCGTCATTAAGCTGGAGACCGTGAGGCAGATAGCTGAGCAGGTGAGTGGAATTAAAAGGGGCATCCTGCTGTTTCCAAAATTAGCTGATGTGGGGACAGTTTTATGGGGTAGCCAGTTTGACAGCAAGTGATTATCTATCTGTCTGTCAGGCTTCCTGTCTGTCCATTTCACTCTCTTAGTCTCGATCTCTCTGTGTTTCGGATGCTTTTGGCAGAACAAGCACCCCCTGGTGGATATAACGCCCACAGCCGTGGAAAGGCTTAGCTACATCCAGTACCACCCCCTGGTGCTGTTCTTAGACCCGCATAGCCGCAAGGACGTGAAGATCATGAGGCAAAGGCTCTGTCCGAACTCCAACAAGAGCTCCCGGCGTCTCTTTGCTCAGGCACGCAAGACGCGCAAGTACTACAGCCACCTGTTTGCAGGTGAGCCCCCGCACTAGGACGGGGGGAGGGGGGGGCATCCCTCCTGCCTTCTCTGTACCTTTGTCGGTCACTTGAATATGTCGATAATGCCTAGATGTTTTGTGTTGATTAGTCGTGAGGCATTGGGTGTTGAGGTCATTGATTAAATGCTAATTTTCCTTCTGATTTTGCTCCATGCTCCCTGCCCCAGAGCGAATTGAGCTTCAGCCCAACTCCGACGTGTGGTATGAAGTCCTCAAGGACAAGATCCATCAGCAACAGGCCAAACCAGTCTGGGTGTCCGAGGTCATGGTGCGTAGGAGTGGAAGTCCTTTTGCAGGGAGTTGCTGTGTGGAATGTCTGGAGGGTTATGCCCTGTTTTGAACTGTTGGCTTGTCTCGCTGTGCATGCAGTTGGAAGGCGGGGAACAGGAGGAGCTGGACATCCTGACGCGCACCAACTCCTCCGACTACCTGAGCTGTGACAGCAGGGCCACCAGCGACTACGAGGACACGGATGGGGAGGCCTACACAGACGGGGACGGCTATACCGACGGCGAGGCCTTCACCGACAACGAAGACCTGGCTGACCACTATCCCAGACATGAGAGCCGCAGAAACATGGGCGTGGCCCGTTCCTCGGAGCCCACTAGGGGGCAGGACAGTCCGACTCAGGAATTCGAACCCGTGTCGGTGGCTCCTCCCCGGGAGCTGCCGCCCATCTTGCATGTGCCCAAGCCGAAGCCTCACGCCCATGCCCCCAGCAGCCCTGTCCAGGCCTCGGACTCCAGCCCCCAGTCTGACGTTCCGCCGGACTTCCGAGCGCCGAACCCCCCCTCCCAGGAATCGATGCCTGACCCCCCCACTTCAGAGGACCTCCCAGAGACACATGAGCCAGCCTCACTCTCGGCAATAGAGGAGAAACTCCAGCAGGTGGGTATCAACAACACAAGACTATAAACGCAAGGGGCCAGAGACAAATTAGCCCAGCCAGGACTAAAGTCATCGCTGAGCCCCCAGCTACAGCATAAAATGCTGCTGTAACAAACAGAAAAAAAATTTGGTAGCCCTGTGCATAAGTCTGGCCTTGCAAGGGGCATAAGACATTCTATATATATGATCAGAATGTATTTTTCCCCTTGGCGCTTGCCGTACGACAATGTCTTCCTCTGAGTTTGCGGGCTTTCCCTGTTCAATTGCATTAGTAAAATGTACATGCTTCTCTTCAACACTCTGTCTTCGATTTTTTCATACGTGTTATAAGGTTAATAGTGCAATATATAAAGTCTCTGTCTGTAGTAGGAAGGCGGCTGGTCTTTAGCAGTTAGGGTCTCTGAACGAAGTGTAAAATATCTGCTTGTGATGTGTGTGGTTTCGCAGGTCAGAGATCGGCAGAGATTTACTCCGCTGTGCCTGTGATGCATGAACTCCGTCTGTGGGTCAAACCTTTAACTCTGTTTTATTGCACCCCCCCAGACCCGAATGGCAGAACCGCAGGAAAAGAAACCCTCTCCACCGTTCGTCGTGTAAGTACTTCTTTCAAAAATGTTTTTAGGTTACAGAAAAACTGTGTTGTTTTTCTTTTATTTGGTATTTTAAGCTTGTCGCATACGATTGAGCCGTTAGACGCTTTTACCGAGACCCGTATTCCTTCCTGTCTCAGGCTGGCCCACAGAGAAGCCGTACAGTGGAGACGCACTCAGATCCAAGGCAGTGACACCTCTGACGACAACGATGAAATTGACGACATCGAATGGGGCCCTGCCACTGAATTATAGACTGTATGCACTTCAAACAAATGCACAGCCTCCTTTTGAGAGAGAACTCAATGGATGTACATAGTTATACTGCCCTCCCCCCGTGTGACCTTTGATACTGCAGCCATTTGAAGTACAGACCTTGAATTCAGGTGTGGAACATTTGAGATGTTCCAACAACCCATTGGTATTACCTAAACAGTAGGACATTGCTACACTTAAAACATGCAATGGGGATATCTAAACCTGTTTTATTTTTAATGTACATTTTTTAAATAAAAAGACTTGTATAAATTAAAGATCTTAGTTATTGTGGTTTGAAGAATTGTTTTTGAATTAATAGTCATGGCTTTAAACATCAATCCTTCTCTTTAATAATGGACTTGTAAATAAAGATGAGTTGTCCCACATTTTCAGAATGTGGATTCTCAGAGATGAAATGTATTTTCTCTAAAGCACAGTTGGTACGTGAATTTCAGAGTATTTCTGTTTTAGTTGCATAAAAAGCGTATACTCAATTCTGAACGGCTCTGCGTTGACCCGCTTACACCTAAGAAAACGATCGGTCAAATTTATTGAATCACCAATAAATCGTGTCCGATTGCACTTCGGTACTCTACCACTAATTTGTTTCCTGCCACCTCTATGAATGCCTGTTTGTAATAGCTTTTAAACTAAAGAAATGTCGATTCCATGCAAACCTCTAGTCTGTTAGATAAGGAAGAAGGTTTTGCGCAGCAGGTGAATGTCAAACATGTATCGGGGCCACCAAATCTACAGCTTTGGGTCTTATGGGGGGTGCTTGCTAAATGATTATTAACAAAAATGACATTAAAAGTCCGGTTGGGGCCGATCGAGTCCACATGCTTGCCCGTGTTATTCAAGAGCGGGGCAGGAAACCCGCAACCCGTCATTTAAGTACTGCTCATCTCTCCCTCCTTCCTTCCCCCTTACGAGCAACTTGGGTGTAAGACGCTGTATTTCCGAGTCTCTTCGCTGGTTTCTAGGTCGCATGGCGTTATATTGCAAATGAGTATTTTTTGAGTCTAGTAAGGTTATTCTCAGTAATGGGCTCTATTTACATAGCAGCGATGCCCTTTCGGTAGTTGCTGTTGGCTGGCGCTGACACGGACCGGTCGCGGTACCTTAATTCCGGACTCCGAGCCCGGCTGCTACGAGGTGCTTCACCTTGTCCTGATTAACTTATTACAGTGTGAATTAATGATGAAACGTGGGGTCGGGGGCAAATCGAGCTATAGTCCGTACTCAGTTACAGACTACAAGAGCAAGAAGGGCGAACCGAAGGGGAAAAGCAAGCTGGACATCCTGCCGAATAAACCCAACGTGTGGCTCAAGCAGGTAGGCGCCCGTAACTCTTTGGAGCACTTTATTTTATTAGTGCGTTATTGCTTGATCTTGTGCATTTCCGTTTTAATTCCCAGGGATTTTCTTACCAGATGTTCACCATGTAATAAAACGGATGGTTTGTTTTCATGCCACACCCAAACATCCCTGATGAATGAACACAATTTTGCATGCGCGGATAAACTTTTTTTTTTCTTTTTTACTATATGGAGTATAAGGATATATGTTAAGGTCTACAGCTATAGGGTCAGGGCGAGGCTGGCCCGGGCAGGTGGCCGCCTGCCCTCCCGGAGCCGCATCTCCCCGCCACTTCCCACACACTGACACGGGGACGCCGAGGTCGCTGGCCGTTTTGCGGAAGCTTCTCGCCCCAACCGAGGCAGCAGCGTCTTCCTGTCACATTGCACAAGGGGCGACGCGTCTCCACCCCTAACATCATTTATTATTAATTCGGTAGATACTTGCACATATATATTCTATTAACCTTATCCCCTTAGTACCGAGTTTAGGTTATGTTTATTTTTCGTGACTTATTATTTTGTATTTTACTTTTTTATATATAAAAAAAAATCTTGTTCAAGCGATCATTTACAATATAGCAGCGTATAGTATAGCATTTAAAGTGAAGCTAACATGATGTTTTTCCTAGGGGCCCATGCATCATCTGCAAAGTGGCTGTGGTCTTAAAAAATGATGCTTGTTTGAGGTGATGGGCCGTATTAAGCAGCAAAGTATTGAGTAACATCTGTTTACTAACATGAAACTGATTACATCCGCGTCCTCCTTTTCTCTGCGCTATTCATGTTTTCGAATTATTATGCTGTAATTTTTTAATGGGTCTAACGAGATCGCCAGTGCCCAGTGTCTGCCTTTAATATTGCTCTCTAAAATCCTTCGTTAGTATTTCATAACATTTCATTCCTCGGCTGACGAATCTTAATCCAAATCCTCACTCCGTTATTCTGTTGGACGTTAGAATAGCCCTTTTCAGGTTAAGTGCTCTGCTCATGCGCACAACACTGGGGGACGGAAACAACCATTTTCAGGTTTTAAGTACGTGGCTTTAAGCGCCCTCTTCCGTGGTGCAGTTTCTCAGCCACAGGTAGTGCTGTATTTTGCATCCTTTCTGATGGGCTGATCTTAAAAATACATCCATGCATCCATCTTATCCGGGATGTGGGAGCCGTAGCTTTGCCACGTAGCTCAGGACCCAAGGCAGGGGGCTCCAGTCTGGATGGGGTGTCACACCGTCATACGGCATGTGTGGGTCATGCTCACAAACTTTTTAATTTTTTTGTGTAGAGCAATTGACATTACCTTAAGTTTAGGTGCATTAAAATTGTCAGTTCTTGCTCTGATTTAATGATTATTCTCCAAATAGCTAAAAATCTTATTGCTGTAAGACTTTTAAGATCAAATAGCACAAAACTATTGTTTCAAGTACATTGCATGTACCCCCCTATATGCAATCAATTTGTATGCTAAGTGTAAATGACTTGCTATTTTTTTTTGCTGGTTTTTACATTTTTTTTATCATCTCTAACTCATCCCATGGATTTGATGAAATACTTTTATAACAGGTATAAATGGTATTATAATAAAACTACCCCAGAGTGAAAATCAACAATGTATATAATTAAGTTGTGTTATTTGGATCTATCTTCAAAAAATTAAAAAAATTAGACAAAATGAATACGTTATGGGAATGAATTGTATATTACGGAGGATGATTCATACAATAACGGTAATGAACAATGCACATGGTATTTCATGTTGCTAGGTCACTTAGATATGGTGGGTAAGGCTGAAGAATGCTCGCTGCCTTTTCTTCTGTTCAAACATATTTTGCTGTATTTTCTCTCCACCTTTTTAATTTTATATTGTTTAGAAGTCAGCAGGAGACCTTTTACTTTTCACTATGTATATCTATGTATTATTTTTAAAAATAGACATACAATTTCTTGGAACTACCGCGATTGTATAGACCAGAGCTATTCAAATCACGGTCCTCAAGGTTGATTTCCCGGCCTTCCTTTACCTGTGAGCCAGGTGTGAAGCCTCTGTGGCCAATCAGAATCAGTAATTATTAAGCTAATTGCCTGGGGGAACTGAAAACATGGCCTGGATTTGGAATGGGGAGCCAGATATGAGGAGCCCTGCTATAAAGGGAAAATGGGCGTGTGGTGAGGACCCAAACTCGCACTAACACTCAGACACCAGGGACAGTTTCACCAGTTCGCCCGGCAGTATTTTGATCGACTGTGTGACTCATTCCCCCTCCCTCTCCACTGTGTCTCCCAGCTGTCAGTTCTCCAGGAACAGCCTCCCCAAGACGTGCTGGAGCCCCCCAACGCTTCCCCCTCCAGCCACCCGAACCCGTCCCCCTCCTGCCCGGGGACCCCCCTGACCCAGCATGCCCGGCTGGCCTCCCCCATGGCTACTCTCAGGCGTTCCTCCACCTGCCACCAATCCAGCACCGCCGGCTTCCCTGTGCATTCCTGGGTTTTCAGCAAAGGCCTCCGAAGAGGCGCCGCCCCACAGGACGCCCCACCGGACTGTGGCGAGGGGCCGGCAATCGAGGCGGAGGACATCCCCGCGCTGCTCCAGGAGGTGGCGTGCTTCGCCGAGGCCGTGGAGAAGCTGAAGGACGTGGTGCTGGCAGAAGGTGAGATGATCACCCCGGCCCGTCTCGCTGCTCGCCTTCTCCACCCCGTTAGCGCAGCGGCTAACTGCGGTCAGGGGACCAGGCTGTAGGCCTCGCTGTTAAACTCTACATTTACTTTTACTTAACGGATGATTTTGTCCAAAACGCCGTACAAATGAGGCAAATGGCACATTACAAACATATATGTTGTCGGAAGGAGTCAATTAAGCATAAGGTCGGTTAGGCTGAGCTCCAATGAACGCCCAGGTATGAGTATAAGCAGTATTGGTACAGGAGCTAAACAACGACTTACAGTATAACAAAGCAGGAACCTAATAGGACTAATCAAGGAGCACAGCTGCAATATTAAAACATTCAGGGCAGCAAGTTCATAGACAAGCAGTGCTACTTATTCAGGGTGAGTCCGGGCACAAAGAGAGGTGTCAGAACAAAGCGAATATGCACACAGGAAGTATTCTGACTGTAGAAAACAAACGTCATCATGAAACAAAGCGAAATCTCAGATATTTCTGGCTTTTTTCAGTTCCAAAAAAGAGGATGCATGGTCACCCTAACTTAACACGGCATGGTGTGAGACCTTTTTACATAAACGCGAAAGATGTGCGATTTCGTCCGAACCGCATGCGCCGAGCGGGACTGGGGGCAGCGCGATGTTTCGCTCGAGGGACCGCGACCTTCCCCCTCACGCCAAAGTGCTTCTGCAGCAAAACCACACTCCTGCAGGAAGCCCTGGCAGCTTTTAGAAAACGCCGTGCGTTTCTACGAAATCCGTCGGCAGCCCCGCTGTTCTGTTTGCCACGTGCTGCGTGTTAAAGCTGCCCAGGGGTGGAGCCTGCATCGCCAACAGCGTCGCGGGGGGCAAATACGCTAAACTAATGACCCGACAGGGAACTGTATGCCTGTTGTTTGGATTTTGAGGCGTGATATCACCGCCACTGTTGTTTCATTTGTGTTAGTGCATATGTAGTAGAATCGGTATCACGTGTGTATGTGTTTGTCAGGGGCGATTCTGGGATCTGACCCATAGGGGGCTCTGCCCCTAGTGACATGTACAAAGTCATAGTAATCCCCTGGGTCCTAGTGTCCTAGGCAGCTGTAGATGCCATGTCGCATTTTGATGGATGTTTTTGAAAATGAATTAGCTATTTTATTTAATTAGTGTACATTTATTCGGGGGGTTTGTATAAAACCTGACATTATAGATCATACTAGCTACTTTTAGATAAGTCTTCCTGTCTGTTTTTTTAGGGTTATCTTTAAGAACAGGGTGTAATAGAAGAGGAAGGGCTGAGGGGAGTTTGTACTGGGAGGGGTATGTTTTAAACCGGGTCATTCTATTGTGTCCCAGGGGCCAGATGAAGTAACATGAATATTGAATGTGAAATTTGCCTTTCTATGTGTGCTCTGAGTTCAAGTTAAATCAGCTCTCAGCTGTGTTATAATGTTAGGCGATGCAATGATAAATCATGGTACAACTTTATGACGATTTGAATCATTTAAAGAATGAACTGCGAAACAGCTCAACTATTAATAAATTAGTAATCTCTTACTTTTTCTCTCTGTAATTGCGTTGTTTATATAGCAGAAGGTGCAATAACTTGGCATGTCCCCTACGAGCAGCCAGCTAATGCAATGGAAAGGTGAAAAGGTTTTTAAGAAAAGGTGTGTTTGCATCCCTGTTTTCAAAAAAGTCAGGACGCTGTGTAAAATGTAAATAAAACAGTGCAATGATTTGCAAACCATATAAACCCATATTTAATTTAAAATAGAACAAATCTATCAGACGTTGAAATCGAGAAATGTTACTGTTTTATAACAAATATATGCTAAATTTGAATTTGAAGCCAGCGACATGTTTCAAAAACGTTGGGACAGGGGCAACGAAAGACTGGAAAACTGCGTAATGCTAAAACAAAACACCTGGTTCAATATCTCACAATTAATTTGGATAATTGGACTTGTTGACAAGGATATTTCACATCCATCAATGAATCCCATATGTACCGGTAATCAGTGTTATGTTGTAGAGTTGCTAGATTGCATTATTCTGTCAAATTCCTGTCTTTGTAAAAGTGCACGATGTTAGGTTTCCTAGTCATCAGCACCGTCATGCAGTGTCGTTTTAGACAGGAGGTCATGGTGTCGACCTGCAGTCTCCCAAAGGACTCAGGCCAGAGGGGCGGGGTTACCATCTCTGGGGGACCCAGGCTGATACCGGTTACTTGAGGTGTCTGAGAGTCACAGCCTTTTTCAGTTAGACACTGGCGGACATGACCTATGTGAGGCTGCCCCGTCATGTGAAAAGAAGAAAGAAACAGGAAATGTACAGCTGTTGGCTGCGTGCAGGTTCCCAGCTCTGTGTCTAAGGTTGTAGTCGCAGCTCCGCAGTGTAAGCGGATGCCACTGGAGACCCACAAGCGATGCTTTCAGAGCCGGTTGTGTCCCACGACTCATAGCAGCTTCTCACGACTCCCGGCCTCCTCTACGCCCTGATTTCCCCGCAGACGAGCGGGAGAACCGGCAGGCCCCTGCTCACGAGTGTCTGGGAGAGGTGCTGCGGATCCTGAGGCAGGTTTTTGGCGCATACCCCCTCCTCAACACGGTGGAGACCCTCACTGCTGCCGGCAGGCTTATCTCCAAGGTCAAAGGTAGGCTGAGTGCAGCCAGAGCCCCTCAGTTCCGAGGTTCATCAGCGGTGAGAGGAATGCTGGGTAAATGGGAACGTGATGCTCAGCAGCGGCCTGCACCTGTCTGCTTTCAGGGTTCCACTATGAAGGCAGCAGCGACATGGAGAAGAAGGACTTTGAGAAGGCTGTGGAGATGATCGCCGTGGCTTTCAGCAGCAGGTGGTTGTCTCCTGGGGCTCACAAACAGCAGTGTGGGATTTATTGGAAGTTCTGATTGGATGGATGGATGGATGGATGGATGGATGGGAAGAAAGCTACCAAGTTATTATTTCTATGAGTATTTTATATAAGTTGAATATTGTTTATGAGTATAAGTTTTTTCCACTGCCACCAAGAACTGGGTTGCTTGAATTAGCTAATTCTGCTAGCATTTGATGCTAGCATAACACGGTGATTCTCAGATGTGCTGGAAAATTGGGAAATTAGCACACAGTAAATCATGATGAGCACCTCTCTGTTACTGTCGCTCTCCAAACCTGGCGACGCCTTTTGGGAACCGGCCCTCCTGCAGTGGAAACCCAAAGCGAACTGGAACCGCCTTGTAACTAATACCTCTGCTCAGTCAGTCACCCAGTTACCCCCCCCCCCCCGACGGCAGAGAAAGCCAACGAGCAGTCACACACCATCGGAAGAGAGTCCCCACTCTGCCTCCAGCACAGAGTAAACAGGAAGAGGGCCATGCGGTGAAGTAACCAGAAACAGGAAGCCTCACAGTCATTTAGAACACCTTATTAGAAATCACCTGACCTTGTCTGCTGATGCTTATCGGTTCGTTCTCAGATTTCTTGGTTTATGTCTGTAAACATGCACAACATTTTAGGGGAAATGGACACAAATCTTTTTCTTAAGATTGTGTGTGTGTGTGTATAATATTTTAAAAAAACAGCTGATGATGCTTTTTTGAGGTGTGTGGGACTGTATATTGAGTTGTGGTGAGTGTCACCATAATAATAGGTGAGAGTGAGAGGGATTTTTGTGCTGCAGTGTGTGTGTAATCCCTGACATGGCATCAGTGACTCCTGTAACGTGTACGTACACGACTGTGACTCACAGCTGCTCTCTGCTTATGTTAGTGTGTATGTAACTCTCCCTTTTTTATCTGGTCCTAAATCATTCAGCCATTATTTTTTAGCTGTTGTTCCTGATTATGTTGTTTGGTTACTAGCAGCCTAACCCCTCTAAAATTATCACGGCACACATACTGTTTAGGGTAAAGAGCCACTGAGAGCAGGATTGTTTAGGATATTCCCGTGCCCAAGATTAAATGTGCTTAATTACTACTTGTGTTTGTCGATAGCACATGCCGGATTTTTACCATAATTACTGTAGTATTTGGACACATAATAATGAGGTGGCTGTAGAGTTGTGCCAACAGCAGAAGCTCAACGGAGAGTAGGAGGGGGGCTGCACTGGATCTGCATGCGAGAAATAAGATGTGGGGCAGCGGGGGGGGG
>JAODJW010003443.1:0-12098 GCA_026777045.1 Hyperopisus bebe | reverse complement strand
ACAACCAGGTGCAGAAAATGGATGAATAGAATGTAATATTTCCTGTGTGCAATCTGTAATTAGGACCCATTATTTCAAGCATTATTTCAAAATCATCAGCCCAGCATGAGGGGCTGCAAGTGCTAAACTATCACTTTAACCACATGTACTTACACACGCATTAGCAGTATGTTTACTTTCAGTTTGGTACGGCCTGGTACTTTAGCAACCTTCTTAGGAGCCAGACGTCAACAGTTCAGCTCACTTATTTAAATTATTAAATTTCTGCCTATTATATATGAGGCAATGCAAATCTGCCTCCAAATTATAACGAGGAGCCTGACAATTCCTACTTGCACATGATAGTACCTTCTGATAGACAGCAGAAAGTATTATAATAAACTATCATAGGTGATTATTTTGAGATGCTGCAGTAGTCATTCTTTATACTGATTGGCCAGAAGAGAATAGCACAGAGAAAGTGAAAAATTATCAATGTATTGTTTGACTGTCAAGCCCTGCATTCCTTTCCCCTTCTTCTGGCCACACCTATTATTACGCGTATCTCTCCTCTCATAATAGCCCTTGCTATCACTCCAGGTGCCTCTCGTCTGCTCCCTCGTCAGTGTGGAGTGCCTCCCTGTCTTGAGCTCCCCAGTCCAGTTATTGGTGATGCCGCCTGCGTGTGCTCCTCAGTTTGCCCTGTGTTCTGGTCTGATCCTTCATACTCTGCTTTGACCCCTGTGTCCCTTTCCTTTTCCCTTGCCTGTTGTTTTGATTTTCCCTAAGCCCGCCATCGCTTCCGTCCTTCCTGCAGCAATTTTCTGTCTCCGTAAAAGTTGTGTTAAAATTTTTTACAAAGACAGTCACTAATGTTTCTTTAAAGATGACTGGATATAATAAGATATAAAATGCAGATAGGTCTATATTTTTGTTTTCGGTGAAATTTCAGTGTTCATTTGAATCTCTCAACTGAATAACTGGCCTGTAATGTTAAGAAATGTAACGTGAAATATTAGTTACATACCAACAATTGGCATGTCAGTCTATAATAGTGATTAAAATCGCAATGGAATGACAAGCCCAGTTGATTTGACAGTCTCTGACAGTTGTACTCCATAAATGCCCCATAAATGCAGTCTGTAGCAGACACACATAATTCTCACTTCTAGAACAATGACTGCATATTTCTGTATAAGAATCGCTGTTTGACAAAAAAAACTAACGGGTAGAAAAAATGTACATTGTTAAAACTGTATCACATTTAGTTTTACAAATATCTTTCTAGGAAAGCTGTGAGACTGCGCACTTTACCAAAAGACATCAGCGAAGCTTAACCGACAACTACTTACTGATTAAATAAAAAGTAACTAATACATAATAATAAAGAGTTTATTACCATGTAAAATCATTATTTTTAGTTATTAAAATGAAGACATAGCATTTGAGAATGCAATAATTATTCTAATACTTTTATTGTATATATTTCTTTAAAATATACATCAATATTTAAATCAGCTGCATTAATGATACGACAAAAACCACAATTACTAGGATTCCTTGAATTTCACACACAGTTCTAAGTTACATTACAGGTCAACATTACCCCTTGACAATATATTTAAAATGACTTACATTTTCCAAAGAGGACAAAAGCCAACAGAATTACAAATCCAGAAAAATTAGCCATGTCCAAGAAAGGCAGATATCACACTCGGTGTCCTTTTGAGGACGAAATTATACATATTTTTTGGACTCACATAGTTATGTATACAAGTTTCCTTTGGTGGGCCTAGCGCCACCTACTGACCTAATAGGATGACTACTCAATGTACTCATCAGAAGGAACCCAGTATGTGCATCATAATCAAGGGCAACCCTAAGCAAAGTACAAGTAAATTGTAGACACACAAAGTCTGCTACACATACTATTCACCACACAGACTGGTATACTAGCACTAATAATGTGCTTAAATACAGCAACCAACCCAAAGAAAACACACAATAAAAAAATCAAAGGTTGACTATCAGGACTCCCTGCAAACAGTGAGGGTCACACTATGACACACAATACCACCAGAACCATGGGACTTTAATCTGAAAGAATGACCCCCAATATTCTCGAAAGTAAATGAATAAAATAACTGTGTAAATATTATATAAGATATAAGAGACTTTATTGTCGTTGTATCAGAAATACAACTAAATTTGTTTGGTAGCTCACGGCTCAGCGACAACGAGATATACATTAATGTACCACATTAGTGTAAAATACAGTCTTGCAGACATGGTATATAGGTGTGTGTATATATAGATATATAAACCTAATATAACTATTGTTAAAATACAATATAAAAAATACATTCTCTAGTACAGTCTACAGTGTGTTGGATGAAAAAATAAAAAACTAAATTATTTACAGATTTAGGTATTTACAAGTCAATGTGATTAAAGTGACCAAGTGCATATCAGCCGCAACACAGAGGACTGGAAGTGACTTTATGGTCAGTGTTCTGTAGAGGGAAGGGGTGTGACGGAAGCCACTGCTCTCAAGAAAAAACTGTTCCTCAGTCTGCATAAAATGCAGTGGCGCAGGTAAGATTTTTGAATTGGGGGGGGACCAAGGATATTTTTTCCTTATGCAAAGATGGCAGATGCTGTTTTTTTGTCCTATAAGTGGGGGGGACGGATCAAGGTCACTCTGACTCTGAAGGGGACCCATCCCATCCGTCCCTGGTGCTAACTGCGCGCCTGATAAAATGAAATAACAGAGTAACATAGTATCATAGATCTTTACATGCAATAGTGAAAACAAGTTATAAAACATTCAGTAGCTCTCAGGTTTTCTGAGTTCTAGTGTTTGGGACCATAGTGACTAAAAGCTGCCTCCCCTCAACAAATGAACTTTAAAATCAACCCTAAAAGCCACAGGAAGCCAGTGCAGGGATTTAAGAGCAGGTATGATGTCATCCCTGTGACTGGGGCATGTTAACATTCTGGCAGTGCAGGGATTTAAGAGCAGGTATGATGTCATCCCTGTGACTGGGGCATGTTAACATTCTGCCAGTGCAGGGATTTAAGAGCAGGTATGATGTCATCCCTGTGACTGGGGCATGTTAACATTCTGCCAGTGGCATTCTGGACCTACTATATATTTGAAATAGATTTCTTAGGTAGACCAGACAGGAGTGCATTACAGTAATCTGTTCCACTTGAAACAACAGCTTCTATTAGTTTTTCCTCAGTTGACAGCATACCCCAGACTTTGGGGATATTATGGAGGTGATATTATGCTGTTTTGCAGACATTGCTGCAGGGTTGCCAACTCTCACGCATCTGGCATGACACTCAAGCTTTCACACTCCCACGCTTACACAAGAAATTTCACAGCAAATCTATGTTATTCCATTATAAACCTAAAATTAGCTACATCATAAGTGTTTGGGTAGTTTGCAAATCCTACAGATTATTTACAAAGCAACAGAATTGTCACATACATGTAAATGTGTGCAGACTTGTCTCGAATTAATAAATCTTATGTCAGAGATGTTCACGAGTCACAAAAAATGTCGGACAAAAAAGTCAGAATCAAGGCTCAAGTTCCAGTTTGACATTACTACCTGCCCTGGTTTGTTCTGTAGTCGGTCATTATGCTTGTGTGTTCATGCTACCGTTCTAATGTCTCTTTGCCTGTTTGCAAAGTTCTGTTCCTTGTGTTGCCTGGTTCCCTTTGTCGGTTTTTTATGGTTCTGTTTGTGGTGTTTACCCCTGTTTACCTCTGACCCCTTGTGGTCCTTTTGTTTTGTAGTTTTCCCCAAAGTGTTCTGTTGCTTTAATAAAGCCCTTTGTTTTCTGTCCCATGCCCTGTCGCTGTAACATTGTGCAATCAGGCTGCTCTTTCAGTTATGGGAGAGTGGTCAGTGATATTGCAAGAAATTGAAGTTGCAAAAAACCAGTGCTGGACTTGAAATGGTATGTCAAAAATGAAAAGATGTTTTTGGGACATATCCGCTAGATTGTCAGATCTGTGTCACTGTATTACACATTGTATGTATAATTTATGACACAGGTTGAGCAACACCTATTTCTAATCAGTGCCTTCTAATGTAAAATGAAACTCGGAATAACACTCGGAATAGCCTGTGCTGTGTCAAATCGGGTCTGCTATTTAACCAAAAAAGTGTGTTGTTTGTTGCTATCATGGTTAACCACATCACAGTTCTCCAGCTCCAGTTCCTACGCTCTGGGCCCAGCCACACATCGCAATGTGTTTACGGCCTTTATGTTTTGGGGAGAGTTGTACATTCAATGTTTCCCATGAGTAGAATTTAAACAGAGCCATAAAGACTCTTTGATAGTGACTCATGAACAATAAAAGTCAGTCAAGTCCAAGTCAAAAACTAATGAGTTGCAAGTCAAGTTGGAAGTCAATTTAAGAGCAGTGGCATAGCCAGAAATGAAATTGCACGTGGGCCAGAATAAAAGGGGGTGGGCCACACAATCCCATATGGATTAATAGCATTTAAAGTACATTACAAACACAAAAGTGATCTGTTATGCGTTGGCCTGCTGTGTCACCTTACTGACAGTGTCACACCCCGATTGTGCCGATCCTCCTGTGTCACGCCCCCTCGTTAACCTCATGTGGATTCCCAGTGTTTACCAGCTGTTTCCAGTTGTCTTTATTAGTTCGGTGTATTTAAGTCCACATCAGAGTTTGTTTCCCTAGTTCTGTCATTGTATTGTCATGTAGTGTCGTGCAGTGTTTGGATGTTATGCCCCTTCATTCTACTATTAAACCCTTTTATTTCACCCCACTCCTGATCTCCTTCGCTTGTTTCCCTGGTCCGTGTACCACGACTGGTGACAGACAGCCCTCAGCAGCAATAAGAATCAAACAAATCCGTTTTGTTCAATTACAGCAACAAGACACCATATTCAGAATTTGAACAAACACCAAACTGCAGATGTAAGGACAATGAAAACAGCTTCACACACAGCTACTGCATAGACTATTAAGCAACAAAGCCAAGCCAAATTACAAAATAAATCTGCAGTGGACTGTGAAGTTCCGAAATCAAACTCCAACACAGCAAAACATTATTTAAATTATTTTGCAAACTTATTGAACTTAAGTGGTAGCCATTTTCTCTTGACTACTGCAGCCATTTCTGCACTCTAGATTCAAGTGGGATCACAATTTTTTCAAACAAACTACAATGAACCAAGAGTACACCCTCGTAGACAAATTAAAACACTATCACATTACAACACAAGAAACATCACATGCATATAAGCCATAAACATTACAGACACAACTTCAAAAACATTCACAACCAACTTTGTTAACATATTATCATTACTATGATGCAGAAACACGTTTGTCACGTTTGTTACCTTTGCTTCTTGGTGCAGGTATGTGAGTAAGCATGCTCTGTGGGTTTTTGTTAAAATTAAAACAATGAGAGTCCGGGATTTGAGTGGTAATTTGTGATTTATTTAGGTGCTTGTGAGGCTATAAATAAAATTAAAAATAAAGGAAGAAAATGATAAAGCTACACAAAAGTTGCAAAAGGTCTGCACAATTCTACAGCCTTACATTGTAACAGCCAACACTGTTGATTTACATGAAATATGTCTTTGGATCTCTTGTAAATAAAAATGAAAGTAAATATGTTTGATGCTCTGCTGTGTGATATTTTCTAAACCACCAGCACGCTATATAAAGTATTTGTAACAATTAACCAAAGCGTTATTTTCCATATAATTTGTAAAGACGTGAGGTTAGTTTAAAACCAGAAGACTGTGTAACTGAGGTTAACGGGGCAAAACGGGCAATGCTGTGTTTATGTATGCACATTACCTTCTCCCGAATTCCCTGCAGTCCCATTCTGCCACATCACTACCTCTCCTGGATTGCACAGCTGGCAATCTGGATAAAAAGTCAGCCATTATGTTGTGACTACCGACTTGGTGATGAACCTGAAAGTTATAAGGCTGCAAAGCCAGATACCATCTGGTAATGTAGGAGTTATGATCTTTCATAGTATTCAACCAGGTCACTGCTCTGTGGTCAGTCTGTAATTCAAATTCTTTGCCCGGTAGATAATAGCCCACTTAATAGCCAAAGTCTCTTTCTCCACTGTGGAGGACTTGGTCTCCCTTGGCAGCAGTTTCCTACTCAGGAACACAATTGGGTGTTCCCTCCCTTTTTGAATGGTTTTGTAAAACCCGGGCTAATTTAAACTGGCTGGGAACACAGGGTTTTTTTCAGGGTTGTACACACTCCTCTGTCCACTGCACTGGGTTCCATGCAGATTTCTGTGTCAGATTTTTCAGTGGAGTGGGGAGTGCAGGAAATTGTGAGATGAACCTCTGGCACCACCCAATTAGGCCTAGGAAGGACCTCGTCACCACGTCATTCAAATAAGGTGAACAATACTCCTCACACCCTTTCAAGATGAGGTCCGTTAAGCACTGGAATCTGCCTGGAGCTCCATGTAAGCCAAAAGGCATAACTATAAAGCGTAATAGCCCAAGTGGTGTGCTAAAAGCAGTGTACTCCATTTGTAATGGAATCTGCCAATAAACCCTTACAAAGATGGTGATGAATTTAGCTCTTCCCATCTTCTCCAGCGGGGCATCTACTCGAGGCATGGGGTAAGCATCAAACTTTGATACAGAGTTGATTTTCCTAAAGTCAATGCATTCCCGTAATAAGCCATATGGTTTAGGGATAATCACAATAGAGAGACACCACTCGCTTGCTCATGGTTCTATGACTCCCAGACCTGAAATGGTCTGAAACGCCATTTTCAGTGGTTTCACCAGCAAGCCAGGTACCCAGTATGACCTTTGTCATATTATGATGTAATCCTCCAAATGGATGACATGTTCTGCTAAGGTGGTACAGCCAGGTCCATACTTATGTTGGGCTCTGCGTTCCACTGTGCTTGTACAACTTCTTTGACATTCTATTTAAAGTGCATTTGCTCTCCGCTCGGGGCTATAACTAGCATGTATCAGCAAACACAGCATGCTACGCAAAGTGAATGCAACAATTAGCCAAAGTGCCATTATCCGTATGATTTGTAATGATATGAGATTAGTGCCATGGGAGCTTCTTGGGGCCCTGGCTACTGACCCAGGTTTGGCAGGCATATCCAGACAGGATGGGTACAGGATGGCCTGGCACTACAGGCCTTTTTATAGGCCATCTCCCAGGAGGCTCTACAGCACCATCTCCACCACATGCCACCTTCCATCCTGGAGCTGGCACTGGTGGAAGCAGAGTGAGTGGAAGTGTTCCCTGCACCCTTTGAGATGCCCACCAACATCCAAGAAACTGGGATATTGATGCTGAGGGCCAGGAAGTAGCTGTCTGGATGATTGTCAATCTATAACAGTGGTGACACATGACCTGCTGGAGGTGTCAAAAAAGGGCCATTCCAGAGTTGCCAGGAAATCAAAACAGGGTGGTGCAGTGAGTGGACCACTGCCCAGCCATCTCAGCTCACCGAGGTCCAGCTTAGATATCTAAAGAGTTCACTCCTGCCCTACAAAAATGAGAACCAACACTACAGGACACCAGCTCCACCGTCTCCTTTGTCAGACCTTGGTTGCCAGGGACTGACCATGGTCACCCAGCCGATTGGACGCCAACTACAGCCTGCCTCACATTTGTGATTGGGGAGGAGGTCCAGATGCTGGGATGGAAGCACTTGAGGGTGAACATGCGGCACATTCTGATTCATCACTAGTTCTGGCTGGTGGTTCTGTGTAGATAAGTGGTTCCTAAATGCTATAATCTGGGCAGACTCATTCCTCTTGCTTCAGATCAACGATGCCCTTGATGCACTGACAGGTTGCCATTAGTTTAGCTCTTTGGAGCTTCACAGCATGTACTGGCAGGTAGCTTTTCCAGCCAACATGAAGCAGAAGACTGCATTCGCCCCAAGCTTGGGGATGTGGCACTTCATTGTGGTGCCTTTTGGGCTATGGGCCCTTGTCACCTTTGGGCGTTTCATGAAGTAGGTGCTGGCAAGAATCTATTTGGATGATTTACTGCTGCGCACCTCAGGATTTGACCAAGCATTGGACAACCTTTTCCCTTCTCATCACTTCAGTATCCAACAATAGTCAGGTGACACAACTATAAAGCTAGTCATTAACTTTTAGCCTAGGGGGCTCTGGTGCCATGTACTCATCCTTGTCTTCTAACACGGTGGTTGTTATGGACAATCTGTGGCTTACACAGAAGGTAAACGAAAATTCACTTTGTTTAGATCCAGAAGGGCATTCTTCAGAATCACAAGCCTCCAGGTATTTCTATCATTCTCCACATGAACATGGTGGTATTTTTTCAGGTACCTTCATTCTCTGTAAGTAAACTGGGTGCTTGAAACTGATATTGAGTGTATTCACACAAACAACAGTCAGAGTTTTCCTGTCTGCACCTTGCAGTTGGTGCAGAGGTAATCTTGTCCACTGGGAAAAATCCCACAGCCTGGGATTTGTGAGCATCCCCACACGCACCTGAGGTCTTATGATACTAGAAACTACAAAGTACAATAGACTCCACCCCTAGTAAAGACATCTGGTTTCAGAGCCCACACTGTGTGGAGGTAAAACCAACAACAGTGGTACCTTGGAACACAAACTTAATTCATTCCACAAGGCTGGTCGAGTTGTGATTTAGTCAAATTTCCCTCTCTGTTTTGGTTTCGTTTGAAGCCCCTCTGCTTTTCCACAACATCTGCCTTCGCCTCCGTCCTTCCCGCACCACGACACTTTTGTCTTTGGTTTGCTGCTATCACTGCTCACTTTCTTAAGCGCCAAGGTTACTGCATCACTAAATGTACTGTAAATAAAGCACTAAAAATTCACACAGAACACAGCAAGACAGCTGTCGAGAGGTACCGTGAGACTGAGAGTGATTCCATAGGCATCAGCATCCCCGTAGGTACGTTTGCCTTTGTTTCAGCCCATCAGAGATGCATCTTGATCTGTACATGTTTTAGCAGGCCTGTTTTCTTTTTTGTTCTGTTCCCAGTTTTCGGTCGAGTTGCGGTTAGATTTTTCTCGACCGACCTCAGTGCGTCTCAACCTATACAATCTTTAGCAAGATTTCCAAGATTTTTGCCAGAGTACAACTCCAAAAAAATTGAACAGACCCTCATTTACATTTACAGCATTTGGCAAATGCCCTTAGCCAGAGCGACTTACAGAAGTGCTTTAAGACTCTACAATGAATTTTTCCCGATACTAGCTCAGTAAAACCAAGGCTATGAATACCATCGATCAAATACTCTGTTGGGAAAGTGCAGGTTTTTTTTTTTTTAAGGAAAAGTTACAAGGCATTCAAGGTCCAAGGCTCCACTGTATATGGAGCTGGGACTCTCACTGTCCTACACTTCACCAATAGAAGTGTCCATTGCCATTGAGTCCCTCCTGCTCATGCTTACCACCTAAATGACACTGCATCTGACATCCGTCTTTCATCCTGTGTGTGGTGAGCCCACAAGGTCGCTCTACTGTACTTAGCCATTTTGGGCTATCCAGGTTTCGTGGGTGGCTTAGCCACCAGGTGCTTGACGGTAAACACCACCACCAGGCCTGGCTCTAGGGGTGGATCCCAATAACCCTCTTCTGGGCAGCGAACTGAAGGGTGATTAATTAAAATCTATAGTATTATAACAGCAGAGGTAATAAAAAGCTTACAATATCACTGCACTTGTAAAATCAATGTCTGACTCAACCTATTGACTGTTATTCAGTTTCACCTTCCAGAAAATACTGAAAGCTTAGCCAACATAACATCACTGATAGTAATACTGCACTTGTATGTAAATGAGGTAGATTCAGCTTCTACAAATGTATTTGTTGTTCTATAAAAACAGTTGTATAATACTGACATCCAGTGGAGCATGTTGTCATTGTGCAGGAAGCAGTAGGTCATACAATCTATCCATCCTTTTTTTATACCCGCTTGTCCAATCATGTTTCTTAAATTAACAAAAGAATACATCTAAGAGAGCTAAGGCTACCAGTACTGTAACTAGAGGATCACTAAGAATACTCCAAAAAGACACATATACTGTACATATGCACCTGAAGACTTAACAGGGACAGTGGACCAGGTGGGAAAACCTAGAACATCGTAAACTCACCTGGAGAAATCTTTGGGAAATGGAAGGAAGCAGACTCAGCTTCATCATCAGAGCCACCTATGATGTTCTTCCAACTCCAAAAAATCTACATCAGTGGAAAGGAGATGACCCTACATGTGCACTCTGCCAAACACCAGCAACATTGAGGCACATGACCAGTTGTATGACTAACCTGTCTCAAGGCCGTTACACCTGCAAGGTATAACCAAGTCTTCCGCCAGCTGGGTAACATCCTTGAAGAAAGGCAAAACACCACTAATGCCCTCCCTCCTCTGATACATGGATTTTCAAACACCACCCATTTTGTGAGAACAGGCGAATGTCCACCAACATTGGCAAGAGCGAACACCTCCCTCCTTGACCCAGCCCGGGATTTGAAAATGCAGGTCGACCTTGACCACAGGCTCATCTTTCCAACAGAGATAGTGACAACTACCCTCAGGCCAGACATCATCATGTGGTCAACTTCTCAGGAACTTTTGTATGTCCAGGAAGTAACGGTCCCATGAGAAGCTGCTGTTGAAGAGGCATACGAGCGGAAAAGTTTGAAGTACGCTGAATTAGCTGCCCAGACAGAACAATGCAAATGGCGTACTAAAGTGTTCCCAGAAGTTGGGTGCAGAGGGTTCATTGCCAAAACCACAACCTGGCTCCTGAAGAGGATGGGGGTGAAAGGACAGGCCCTTCAGCAAGCAGTGAAGTCACTCTCAGAGGCTGCGGATCGAAGTAGCAACTGGCTGTGGATCAAGAGAAAGGACTCAAATTGGGCGATGAGATGACCGTTGAGGGGTAAAGACAGAAGGGAGCACAACTGGGACGCTAGGTGTTGCTGCTGAGCCCTCCGGTGGTGTCCTGGGGCTAAATCAGCGAAACACTGAAGATGGAGGGTGCCCACTTGATGACCCCAATGACGTTGTTTTCCTCTCTCCCATTCAGGATATAAAGCAAGTAGTTGTGCTGATTATGCAAGGGATTGTTCAGTCAAGTCCTAGAAGCTCTAGCAAATTACAAATACAAATGCAAACTTTCTGTGTCATTATTTTGCTTAATCATCACACAGCTAATCTCTTAACAGCAAATAACTTTTCAGTTACTCTTCTCATTGAAATAGATATTGTAAAGAGCACCAAGTTCCTTGGTGTGCACATAACCAAGGACCTTACCCCGACCGACACAACCTCCCTAACGAAGAACGGCCACTGCCTCCTCATTAGAGCAAACATTCTGCAAAAGCAGTGACCACAAGGCCTGCAGAGGATAGTGAACACAGCCAAGAGCATTATGGGAGTGCATCTGTCCTCACTGGAGCAAACATTCTGCAGACACGGTGCGTTTCAGGAATCTCATTTGATTACAGGTCATCGTTGACTTACGAACTATGTGACTGCCAATTGATCGACTTTATGACCATTCCAAGACCGTGAATATGTGGCCACAACTGCACCAATCCAGAGAAGATGAATGTATGAAAGTTTCCACCCCAATTGCTGGCAGGAATGGTGATAAAAACATTGAATATGATTTAAAGATGACAATTTTATTATACAGTATACTATACATATAATAATTTTTGCACATAAAATAAAGGGCCAACTTACGACCAAATCGACTTACAACCAGTTAATCGTAACCGTTCGCGGTCGTAAGTTGATGACTACCTGTAATTTAGCTTTCATTCATTGCATTAGTCCCTCAATTACTCCAAAATTGTGATGGTATTTTTAGTGGCATACTAACATATTATATTATAAATATAACCTAGTAACCAGGTTATAATGAAATGCTGTTTTATTGTAAATCTCTTACTTGGCAATTATGCTTATTTTTCATTGCAAAATTGTAGCCTTCACAGAATTGTACACATTATCACAAACATCCATCCATCCATCCATCACCTTCCGCTTGTCCGGGGTTCGGGTCGCGGGGGTAGCAGCTTCAGGAGGGATACCC
>JAODJW010003442.1:0-12104 GCA_026777045.1 Hyperopisus bebe | reverse complement strand
ATTCCATCTGCCACAGAAGTGCAATACCATGGACCCATATCAAAAAGCAAGATTTTTTGCTTAGCCGAACAACTTGTTGGATTTAAGGTACCTCAGTTGAAATGGTCTTTATCTTCGTTCACTTACAATTAGCCTGAACTACCATAAATCCGACAAATAATCCGACTAATGAAATCCAATTCTAGCCTGGTTAATTGCCATTGTTAGCAATATGAGTTAACACATTACACGCGGCTTTACATATAAAACTCCGTAGCAACACGTCCGTAGATAAGTTGGACGGTATAGTGTGTGTGCGACCGATTTAATGAACCACAAATGAGAAGTAGTGCTTAAACAGTATAAAACTACAACTTTCTCTTCTGTTGATAAAGGGCACAGTGAACTTGGATTCTGAACTCGAAATCCTCTGTGCTGCTCTGAGACATTTCCCAGATCTCCGAGAAACGGGAGTGCATGTCGTCACTTCCAGCTTTATAACTTGGAATCCGATCCAGAATACAAATTCCGAGGGCAAATGGATCGCACCAAAACTGCCTGAAATGGGTTGACAGAGACATTTCTGGGATTTTGAGTCATCCTGTGCTGCAGATGGGTTAATTGCGTTAAAAATTTTGACCAGATTAATCATGATGATGGATTAATCTGCGTTAACCCGTTAATTTTGACAGCCCTAGTTTTAATGTTAAATTGAGCGTTTTTTTTTCTTTTGGAGCAATTCAATACAAGGTGATCATGCAATATGTACTTGCTGCTCAGATACATAGCTTTAAACATTTCTTATGTCTGCCTAAGACTTTTACACAGTATTGTAAATTTGATTGTTTGGGTATTTCAGTCAAGAAGCATATGGCTCCATACTGTTGCTTTTCTCCTGACAGTTTCAAAGTGCCTGATTACATTTTGGCCTAATTGTAATTGGATGTGGAGGCAAATGGAATGCAGCATGCACACCCCTTGGATTTTCAGAATAACCTCTCTAATAGTTATTAACACATTGTATGCATATTACATGCCATTGCTCCATTTCATACATATTGACAGTTAATTGATAACACAAATTAATCCATAAATAAGTTGTAAAGTGTGATTTAGGCAGTGCACCGTAGGACAAAGCAAATGTACTGCAGTTGAATTGTTTGATTACGTGTTTCGTCACATTTAAAGTGATCTTTTAAATCCAAGGGGTGTGCAATTTCCCCCAGAGTCCACTGATGAAGGCACACTCCATAGGACATGGCTGTCCCATTTTGTTTTAGAGCTATTAACCCCTTAGTTGTTGCCCCATTGCACTTGTGTGGATGCAATATAATAATTAATAAGTTATTAATTACTAGTAATAACTGTCTGTAATAGTAATAACTATTACAGACAAAAATAATCTGAAAATTTAAGGGGTGTGCATTGTTCCCTGTAGTCCACTGATCAAAGCACACTCCAGTAGATGTGCCTGTCTTGTCTAGTTTTAAAGTTACTAACCCATTCATGTATTGTCCCATTGCACATTATACTGATACATTTGAACATTAAGAAATTAATTAAAATTCGTACGTAAAGTAATATGGAAAACAGAGGGGTGTGCAACAGTCATCATGAACCCAAAATGCTAAACCACCATGTCATTACGGCTGAAAGAACATGTAATATTAGCTGTTAACACGATTTTGCACAAATGAAATGAAATGGTTTGAAGCGCAAAAATAATCGGTCTGCATCCTTGTCTATGTACTGGACATCATGATTCTGTCATTAAAAACGCCCCACCTTCCGTTAAAAGTTATTAAAGCCATAAAACTGAATATCGAATATGAGGCTAACTTAACCATGGTCAGTGACAAGTTATCTTCATCTTCTACCAAAGCAAATAGCCAATCGTAGTCAATATTTTAAAAAACTAATCAAAGGCACTGTTATTAGCCACTGTTTCCGCCTCCAAAGTGTCAAAATTCATCCTGTCGAGTGAGCGAGTTTTGTGCAGCTGCGAGCGCGTAGAGAGGATGGGTTTTCAGCTCGCGAATGCACACGCGTGTGTGGTTCAACTTTTGGCACTAATTTAATGCCGAGCGGGCAAGTGCTGTGCAAACGCGAGCGCATATAAAGCATGCATTTTCTGCTCTCAAGTGCATATTTGTGCGCATTTTGGCACTAATTTAACGCCATATGTGACCCACTGGGCAGGCTTCTTTGAGCAGTTATTTAATGCTGACCCACCAGCTAGGATGTTGGACATCTCTGGTTCCACGGTTCTCAAAGTTGATCTTCCGATCACTTGTGAACTACCCTATCTCACTGAGATTGCATGAGTGGTGAATCACCTGGAGGTAGGAAAGGCTGCAGGGATATGTATTATCCGGGGTGAGGGAGTGTCAGTTATGACACAATGGCCATGTTGCACCTTTTCCTGAGGGTGATCCGGCTCGCAGGATCCTCATTGCTGAGGCTTTGGCAGATGGATGGCCATTTCCGGAGGATGGGACTGGACTATGTGTCTGCCTGGGGGGTCGCCGGCCGGGATTCTGAGGAGTTTTGCCGTGTGGTGGGTGCAGCAACACGCTGCATCAGGGCATGCTCCCCAACCTGACTGGACCTGACCTGTAATGAAATGCCTGTGATCAGAAGGTGGTCGCTTCAAGCCTAGCCTCAGCACATCTGCAGGTTTTTGAACAAGGCCCTTTACCCCCAGCTCCCAAGGTGCTGCTGTGGATGGATGCCCCTCACAGCCAGCTTGATCTCACTTACAGAGAGCAAATTGAGGGAAGCATAAAGGGAATTTCTCCAAAAATCAAAAAAATATCAGTAATTATTAAATAGACTAGGATAGTTTCTAGTACCTTAACAAATGATAAATGTGCATGCGTTTTTTTCCCTGCTTGGATGACCTTATTCTCAAAAGAGGTGAAAATAGCATAGAAAAAGAACGCATAAAAGTGTTAATAGTTCTGTGTCGTGTTTCTTTTTCTTTGTACCAGAACTAAAACATGTATTCTTTCTCATCTTTAATTTAGTGGCTTTTATGTGTTGTGTTTTTCAGGATTGGATCCAGAAAAGCATTTAGGAAAGTCTTTGGTTCAAATTGAGCCATATCTTAAACAGGTGGGAAGCACTGCTTCTGAGCATTTTTTCTTAATATAAACATATATATTAACTTTTAGTGGATATTTCATACAGAAGTGAAAGCTGGGAAGATCAAAATGAAAGGTATGACTTAACATGTCATGAAGACAACAGCATGCAAAACATTAAATGGGAGGGTCTAGTTTTGATTTTGAAGAAATTTGGCATGTGAATTTCACGTACCTTGTAGAGCTCATAAATTTTAGTTGATTTTTTTTTTTTTTAAAGTGTTTTTTCTACAGCTCGGGTAGCAAAAAACAGTTCAGTGTTTTCTAATGATCTATAACTTTTTTTATAGTTACCAAACTCAGCTATATATCATTGGAAAGCTCAGAACGAGTACTTTTCAAATCATAATATGTGTCTTAAGGTCAAGGTTCATCTTGTCTTTTGGCTATAAAAACAGTTAAGGGCTTGGAGTAAAAAAGTCAGTTTTTTATAGTGAACTGCATATATATGTATATTTGTATGCAGAACATAATTTCTGCATTTGTTTGAGTAACAGTACTTTTTTCTTTGAATGCAGAGTACATTTCTCCTTATAAAGTAAAAAAATATATATCCTTCCTCCAATATGTCATTTTTTGAGCCTCAAAAATAGCTCTTCATTGCTTTTTTTAATAACCAAAAAGTAGATTGAAAACATGCAGTTTGCAAGATGAACTTTTGCTTGAAAAAAACACTTAGACTTCTACAGGTCCACTACAAGGTATTCACACCCCTTCACTCTTTCCACATTTTATTACGTTACAGACTTATTCTGAAATAGATTTGAGTATGGTTTTCTTTTACAAAATCTGCACAACATGGTCCATAATGGCAAAGTGAAAACATGTTTTCAGACATTTTATAACATTTAGAAAAAAAAAATGTGAACATTTAAACGTAATAGGTACAGAAGTATTCACACCCTTGGCTATGACACTCAAAATTTAGCTCAGGTGCATATGATTTCCACTGATCATCTTTGAGATGCTTCTACAACTTGATTGGATTTGTGGTAAATTCAGTTGATGAAACATAATTTGGAATGGCACACATTTGTCTATATAAGGTATCAAATTTGACAGTGCATATCAGAGCAGAAATCAAGCAATGAAGTCCAGGGAATTGTCTGTAGACCTCCGAGACCGGATTGTGGCAAGGCACAAATCTGGGGAAGGATACAAAAAATGTAGGCAGCATTGAAGGTTCCGAAAAGTACTGTGGTCTCCATTATTCGGAAATGGAAGAAGGTTGGAACCACCAGGACCCTCCCTAGATCTGGCCGCTCGAGCAGACTGAGTAATTGGGGAAGAAGAGCCTTGGTCAGAGAGGTGACCAAGAACCCAATGGTCACTAAGGCGAAGCTCCAGTGTTCCCTTGTGGAGATAGCTATGGTTGGCCTCCTGGATGGTTCTTCACCAATCAGGCCTTCATGGTAGAGTGGCCAGACTGAAGCCACTCCTCACTTAAAGGCACACGGCAGCCCGCTTGGAGTTTGCCAAAAAGCACATTAGGGATTCTCAGACTAAGAAGCATAATCCTCTGGTCTGATGAAACCGAAATTGAATTTTTTTAGCCTGAACTCAAAGTGTCATGTCTGGAGAAAACAGGCACAGCTCATCACCTGGCTAACAACATCCCTACTGTGAAGCATGGTGGTGGCAGCATCATGCTGTGGGGATGTTTTTCTGTGGCAGGAACTGGGCAACTAGTCCACATAGAGGGTAAGATAACAGCAGTCAAATACAGAGAGATTCTTCTAGATAACTTGCTCCAGAGTGCTCTGGAACTCAGATTAGGGCGATGATTCATCTTCCAACATGACAACGACCCAAAGCACACAGCCAAAATAACATAGGAATGGCTTCAGTCTGTGAATGTCCTTGAGTGCCCCAGCCAGAGCCTGGACTTGAATCCAATCGAACATCTCTGGAAAGACCTAAAAAATGACTGTCTACTGGCACTGCCCATCCAACCTGACTGGGTTTGAGAGGATCTGCAGGGAAGAATGGGAGGAAATCCCCAAAAGCAGGTGTGTCAAACTTGTAGAGGCATACCCAAGAAGACTTGAGACTGTGATTGCAGCCAAAGGTACTTCAACAAAATATTAAGCCATGGGTGTGAATACTCATGAAACACTGCATTAACAAGCTTTTGGCAATAAAAAAAATTGCACGTCTTTGTAAAAAGTTGTTTTTGCCTTGTCATTATGGTGTACTGTGTGTAGATCTTTGAGGAACAACTATACTCAAATTTGTTTCAGAGTAAGTCTAATGTAACGAAATGTGGAAAAAGTGAAGGGGTGTGAATACTTTCTGGTGGCACTGTACAATCTTAGAATTTGATTTGAATTTCTGAGCTCTAGAAGGTATGTGTAATACACATATCAAATTTAATCAAAAATGGTGATGCAGTGGCCATTTGCTGAATTAAAATGGAATGACCCAGCTAAATGAACCGATCCATATGTTTAAAATAGAAATAATGAAATGATTGGAAGTCTTAACCTAAAGGATGACTAAAAACATTTAATGTCATTTAACATGCTTTGTTCTCTCGCAGCTTTCTGAAAAATATGGAGTACATGTTTGTGGTGAAGGAGGAGAGTATGAGACTTTTACTCTGGACTGTCCACTCTTCAAAAAAAAAATTCTCATGTATGTATTGCCTGTACTTATGGTTTGGTTTATATTTACCCTTATAATGAAAGCTAAAGGTACATCTAACTATTCTGTCAGTGGTGTCATGGATTTGAATACATAAGCAGGAACATTCTCAGCTTTATAAACTGTTGTTGTTTTTCTGCAGAGATTCCATGGAAACAGTGATACATTCAGCAGATGCTTTTGCTCCAGTTGGCTTTCTGCGCTTTTTAAAAATGCATACAGAACAGAAAGTTAATGTGAGTTTTGCTTTCACTGAAAAATTTACTCTTTGGTGGAAAAATTTTGCTTGTAGTGGAATATGTAGTTTTTGCACCAGTCCACCGCTGCAGACACTTTAGTATGTGAGTCAATAACTCAAAAACCATTTGATAGATCTTTTCAAATTTTGCACTGGCATAGTATGGGTGAGGAACTAAAGGTGATTAAATTGGGACAGAACGACCCAAAATTGAAGTAGTGTTGCATAATGATAGCAAAAAAAAAAATCACTTGATCCCATTAAGATCATAACTCAAAAACTGTATGATGGATGTGTGTTCAAAGTTTCCAGAGGTATTGTAGGGTGCCAAACTGGAAAGGATTAAATTTTGAGCCAGATCTCCCCAAAATTGAAGCAATGCCACTTAGTGGTACCAAAGGGAAGGGTGTAAGCAGACAAGATTTGATCTTGTTAATGCGAGTCAAAAAGTATTTCATAGGTCTCAATAGTGCTTCACAAAAACATTATATGGATGAAGCTCTACACCTGATTTCAGATAAATTGGCCCAAAAATAAAGTAGCAGCACATAGTGATAGCAAAAAATGGGCAGATTTGATGCTGCTTTTGATCTTAAGATGATAACTCGAAACATTTTGTATGGATACTCTATTGGAAGTGATTCAATTTTGGGACAGATTTCCCAAAAGAACCAAGGCTTCTTACTTGCAGCAAAGGAAAGGGTAAAACCACATTTAACCATTCAGGCAAGATGAAGTCACTTGTTTCCAGGGCTGTAACGATACACTCAACTCACGATTCTGAGTTCACAATACGATTTTCTCACGATTTTTAGCAGAATGAGCTGCAGACAAATTTATTCAAAAATATTTCTTTATCTCTCTAAACTGTGCAAAACGTGTCCTCCTCTTAACAGTGCAACTGAAAGTGAATAAAATACTGTTTAAAAAAAATCCCAAATCAAGATAAGTAAATTAAAAAAAATCTTAATATAAATAAACTAAGGCTTGCATGTGCAGCTTTTTAGCATGGTTTGCCCTTTTAATAATCTTCGCCCAGCTCACTGTGGTGCTGGTGGACATGCAGAAGCATGTTCATTGTGATATTTGTGTATGTTATCAGTCTCTTACAATTTTTGCATGCAGTTTTTGTCTTGTCAGTGCTTTTCTCGCGATTTTCATTTGTGATTACTGGAAAGCTAAAATGCTGCCGCACCTCCGATTTATGATTAGGTGGTGTGTCCATCCATCCATTTTCTGAAACTGATTAATCTCAACTGGGGTTGCGGGGGGGACCGAAACCTATCATGGCAACAATGGGCGCAGACGGGAACCAACCCCGGGCAGTCGCCTACAAACTGCAGGGTGCACACACTCACACAACTACAGGGCCAATTTAGACTCGCCAATCAACCTATCCTGCATGCTTTTGCACCGTGGGAAACTGGAGCCCCCATGCGAAAACAGGGGGAGTATGCGAACTCCACACAGAAAGGACCTGGGACCAAACCCAGGACCTTCTTGTTGTGAGGCAGCAGCACTAGTCACTGCACCTACTCTCCACCTGGCCGTGTGCCCCCTATTTCAAATTCACTTGCCATCTCGCGTTTAGTCAAAACTTAAAAGTGATGTCAACGTGAATACGCAGTGACATTGGATGAAATCAAATGTAATATTATACCAGTTTTTCTGTACTTTGAAGTACTCCTAAAGTAGTGATTAATTTTCCACATCAGCCGGTTTAAATTGTCATACGTTTACATCGATTTTTAACTGATTCGCAATTCATCGTTACATGCCAACTTGTTTCTGATATTCCTTGGTGTTTTGTGAGCAAAGAATTGGTATATCCTCCTGACTACCTGCAGTTAAAATTTGTCCTCTCTAGAGGACATTTGTAAACTTGAATATCTCCCAAATCCTGCATGCTACCTAATTAACTCCTGTTGTGCTTTAAAGAGGCCATTCAGGACTTTTAAATGATACCAAATTTATAGGGGTGGGGCTTTGGGAACTTAAATAAAATAAAAAAATTAAAATAAAAGTAATTTGAAAATATATTTTTTCCTGGTAGTCAGGAGGATATTCTCCGTTGTTGCATATGTTTACAATACATACATTAGTTTTTCGTTCAGTTTTTTTTTATTGTCCAAATCAAACATGTCAGTATAGTCATGCAATTAAGACTTGGCAAATGTGAGGAGTAGAGTTTCACCAATCCCGTATATTGTGTGATTGCCCTGTATTGAAAAATGAAATGCTATGTCTGGTTTTGAACCAATATTGGATGCAATTTGTCTCATACTTTTTCCTGCTCCATTCACACATTGGGGTCAACCAGAAATTACCCAGACTTTGTACCCTGTAAGCGGGGTAAAATTCATTTAATGTCCAGTACAACTGATCTGGTCATTTGTTTTCCCACATACAGCTCCTCTGGGAGATATCTAGAAAAGTTAAGGGTGGTAGTGTATGTCTGAAAGGGGCTTAGGACTCAGACCATTCAGGTAAAAACACATTTATTGGCTTTCACATTTCCAGGTGATCCATTCAATGCTTCTAGTGCACTTTTCCAGTACACCAGGTACCATACTTTTGGTATGTGAAGAAAGTACTAATAGTATGGTAGTTCAAGGTGTTGGCACAGGTGTAAACACTGGTATCGTCACTGGATGACGTCACAATTTGAATTTCAAAAATGGCTATAGTATATTATAGGGCTGAACAACGCAATATTTGGATCGGTATCGGCGCCGATCCAGACCTATTTGTCGGATCAAGTATCAGCCTTGCGTGACCGATCCACGTCCTATACTTACTTACTTAGTTCTAAAAAGATAGCTCCTATTTCGTGTTAAATCTATTTGTACAATCAATTGCACGACAGCCCTTTCCTATTTTACGTGTTTTTTTGTGGCATTCAAGTCGAACGCTAACGCTGCCCCTCAGTCTTTTTTGCTACTTAGTGGGTGTGAGTGCAGTGACTTCCGCCTGCTGTGATGTCATGCGTATTTTACGCTTTTAACAAACCAGTAGCACAGCGATTTGCAATCGTTGTAAAATAGTTAATAGTAATTATCCATCCATCCATTTTCCAAACCACTTATCCTACTGGGTCGAGGGGGGTCCAGAGCCTATCCTGGAAGCAACGGGCCCGAGGCAGGGAACAACCCTGGACAGGGGGGCAGCCCATCACAGGGCACACTCACACACGCATGCACACCTACGGGCAGTTTAGGAACTCCAATTAGCCGCAGCATGTCTTTGGACTGTGGGGGGAAACTGGAGTACCCGGAGAAAACCCCATGACGACACGGGGAGAACATGCAAACTCCACACACATGTGACCCAGGTGGAGACTTGACCCTGGGTCCCAGAGATGTGAGGTAACAGTGCTAACCACTGCACCACCATGCCGCCCCTAATAGTAGTTAATAGTTTGTAAAAGTTTTCAGCGGTAGGAATAGCGTTTTAATGAACAATCCCACTTAACAAAGTGCATGCGACTGTGTGAGACAAAAAAAAAAAGCAATGGATGATTTGGGAGTCATTAACTTGGACTGTTTTGCGAACTCGCTGCAGCTTGTGATACAAGAGGGGCTGCCAATGTAACAAAGTGTAACTGAGCTGACACCAACGGGAGAAAAATTGTGTTAATGTTTTAAGAATTCACCACTTGTGTATACTTGCTATGAAGATATTCATATTGAACTGCAAGTGCCTCAAAAACACTTAAAACAAGATGTACAAACGAGGTGGAACTATACTTTATTTATGTTTGTAGTAGCCTAAATAAATATTTTTGCCATGCATTTTTTCTATCTGTATTTACTAGCTTAAAGATTAATATAAAAAGTATAACGCGGTAAAAAGAGCTTTTGTATCAGAACCTGTATTGGTATCGGCAGTTGTGTATCGGAATCGGATTGGAACTGGAAAAGCGTGGATCGCCCCTTAACTAGTTTTTTTATTCCTTCATACTATACAGTGCAGGGGGTTTAAGTTTCTCTAAAACATTTTATTCTGTCATAGGAAAAAAACACAGCAAGGTCTGGAATTTAATGATTATTTCTTTTCAAGATATAAATGATGTCAATAGATGTCTATTTCATGTTAAAGAAATCCACTTCTGCTGCTTTTGAATGAGCGCTGCATGCATTCTCTAAGACAATAATAATTATTTTCATCCTTGCTGTTTATATTTGGAAATTTTTCAATACCATGCTGCCCTAGATAATGGTAAGGTCAATGGAAAAGTGGAATTTACCAAAAGTACGGTACCTGGTGTGGTGGAAAAGGACCCCTGGGAATTGTGCAGGCTGGTGTAGGACGAGTACAGATTAGATGGGCGGAGCAAGTGGTGGGGTTGTTCAGGGAATATGATGCTGTCTTTTTGACAGCTTCCCTTTCCAGTTTAAATTTTTTTTCACCATTGTGTGAGTATTCACTCTTTGCAGTGGCCTTCCAATACAAGTTGTTTTACTTTAGCTAGAACTTCAACTTGTTGTTTTTGTTGATAAACCTATTTTTTAAAACTGAGAAAAATTGTCACCTGTAGAATCAAAACCTAAATGCAGATTGCAATGACAAAACAGTTGAGAGTAACCCAGATCTCCAAACAGACTTCTCAGGGATCATGCAAGAAGAGATCAGGTTCAACAATTGGTCCTTTATTGAGGCAGTATAAATACATACTGGTGCGATGATGGAATAAAGAAACTGCTGCAAGAGTCCAGAGGAACCTGATGATATGGCAGTGAGAGTCCCAGGCCAGAGAAGGGTCTGCTGAGGATACTTCTAAGGATCAAATTATGGGTCATACTGTATAAAGGACTAGCACCTCATCCGGGCTCAGCTCTGTAATGTGTAATCTAAATAGGTTTCACATCTGCTGCAACTCTCCATTGGATAAACATTTATGGAAAATTGGTGGAAGTTAATAAATCTTGTTACTAACCTTCCTTACATATTTTTTTGATTCATATGTGGAAATTATTTGTGAATTTTGTTCTACTGTGTGAGCTTTTTCCCTTACCATTGTGCAATGCTACAGGACTCCTCTAGTTGGTGTTGCCATCTCCAGCGTTGTCCTTGCCAGAATTTCATTGAAGAAATGGAACATGCTGATAAGTCTGAAGATACCCAGGATACATTCACATCAAAATCTTACAGCAGCGATGTGGTGAATTATTCTCAGCAGGAATGTGGTGAGATTGTAATATATTACTGTCATTTATTGTGTAGTTAGGCTTGTCATTTATCTTGTACATGTATATTTTTCAACTGTTATATTCTTAAATCATTAATAATTAGATTCTAGGATTTTTTTTAGTTTTTGTTGATTTAAATAGTTTTCAACCACTTTCTGCTTTAAGAAAAATAAAGGAACGTTTTTTAAAAAGTAACTCAAATCTTTGAATAAATTTACTAATTTGATCATGTAGACTGATTTTAAATTCAGTGGCTTTTTAAGAACTTTTAGCAAATCTGCAGTAGGTAAGTTATTACATATCTGAATTATTTATTCAATAAAAAACAAACCATAGATTTTGTGTAAGCATTTCACAGTAATTTCTGTTCCAGAGTGCTTAATTTTCAACAATGAATAAATGATGTGTTTTAAACCCCTGACTGTTCAGGATAAATGAATAAATAGATGGATGGCTCATGTTTAAAAATAACTTTCCTGAACTTGAAAATAAATACACTAGGATTAACATTGGATATACATTCAATATATTTTCTTTTTGTAGTATTTTTATTTATTGTCCATTTGTCATCCATATTTATTCATTGTTGTAATGAAGATGCTACAACTATTACTGAAGACATTTTGAAAATATTCTTTAAGATACCATTGTTCAAAGTTCAAAGAGAACAACACTGGGATATCAGTGGATCTGTGACATTGCTGGGCCCTGTTCTGAAGATCAAAACATCCATGACCAAACCAAGCAAGCATTTTCATTGTTACAAGGTATGTTGACTCAGCATATAGAAACCTTTAAGTGAACTTTTCTAAAATTCCAGTAAATCTACCTACTTATATAAAGGAGACAATATTTCGCAAAACTCATTCCTCAGTTATCATTGCCCATACACATATAAACTAGAAAAGGGGA
>JAODJW010003441.1:0-12113 GCA_026777045.1 Hyperopisus bebe | reverse complement strand
TTCTCCCCCGTCTCTGCTGTGAATCTCTGCTCATCAACGGACCCGGCGGAGTTTACTCAGGTCCAGACTCCAACAGTGGCTACAATATTAAAACAAACACCAACAAGAAAGTGGGTGTTTAATTTTGGACAACATTAACCCTATGGATAATACATTGTTGTAGAAGAGTAAAATTGCATATTAACTAAATTACACAGATATTAGAGGTGTTGCCAAAGGGATCCCTAAATTCTTCACGCATATTTTTAAGATTAAATGCGAAGAACAAGATATGCTTAGTGCCATTTAACATGGGTCATCTGACATAGAGCTTGTAGATTGTGTAATATAGATATTCGAATGGGGACAGAAACCAGGCCCTGAGCTTCTGTCTGAGCCCAGCTCCATTCCTGTAGATTCGCAAAAGAGTTTATCTTCATACACTTCATCATCTGCTCCTGAGGGACATTTCTATGTAATTATACACGCACGTTCACATCTATGTATAATAATTCAAACTATGAAACGTTACCTGGAGAGATCATTTACTGGCACAGTGCAGGTGCAAAGATGGGGTTCTCCTGGGGACTTGGCGGGGGGGGGGGGGGTGATTCATCTAGCATGTGACACAAAGTGTGGAAAAGTTTCAGGAACTCCTGTATTAGTGAGTCACCATTGCAATGCTTGTTCTTGGTAGTGTCACAGTGTTTAAATATTTAGTGCACAGGGGTAAAAACACACATTTTTGCATAAATTCACATTTAATATTTACAAATTCCAACTAATACAGAAAGAAATCAAATCTCCAGCATAGGAAAACACTGAAAATCTATTAGAAAGGTAACTGCATAGCAAGAATAGCTAAACTTGTTTTGTTAGACTGCATTCCCGATCATCCGCTCCATTCTGGGTGCTGCAAAGCTCCTGCCAACTGACACAGGACCGAGCCAAGGTGTCTTGAAATGAACAGAGACTGGTTTAAGCTTTAATCTGTTCAATTCAACTGTGCCCTGAGCAATCAGGAATGAAAACTGCAAAAGCAAAATTCAAAAGCACGCCAAAATCATTTTAAGCTCGTTCACCAGCCATTTCCCCCATAAAACTACAATTATATTAACTTTATAAACACAGAATATTCCATTGTTAAAATTGACGCACCCTGTTACTCCAATGCTATAAAGATACATAGCGTCACCAGTGTATTTAGGTACCCGAATTAACATTAACCAGTAAGCCATTGCATAAAATACAGGAATGAAACACTGTTAGTAGATTTCAGCTATATGCCCCACCTTACTGGTTACTCTTCCATCAGACAAGAGTCATGTGCACAAATGAGGAAAAAAAAGAAAAGAAAAAATCAAGAAACAAGGCAACCCTGAAAAATAATAAAAAAAACTATGCAAAATGGTTAAAATGTCAAAGGTCCCCCAAATACAAAGGTCAATAATATTCACTTCCTCTCCAGTTTTACAGGAAATTAACTACCATGTACAAATGTCATAGACAAGCATATCAGTGGTATATCAAGCATATCAGTGGCTCCATTTGCAAAAAGATTTCAAAGACAATTCTGAAATGTCATTATTTCAGCATCAGCTGCTCACCCCTTTCCATCTTCACTTTCCTTAGCCGTTCTTTTGGTGGCATCCCGATGTTAACTTCAAATGCAAAAGGGCGAGGCCTGAAAACACCACCACAACAACCCCCCCCCCCCCAAAAAAAAAAAAAAAAAAAAAAATCAAAGGTCCCCCCTGCCAAAAAAATAAAGACTTGAATAATAATTAAAAAACAAACAAAACAAAACAAAACAGCTCACACAGAAACAGAACGAGAGCCATTCAGTTCACACCCAAAACACGTCGTAAGGTTTAGTGGGGAAATGATGTTTAATCTAAGGTCTTTGTTTAATCTGGTCCTTTGACCACTGTGTGCTATTTTGCTCTTTTCCACACATCTTGAAATAGGTGAGACAGGAACATCACCAATTGTGTCATGAAGTATAACAGCATGACTAAAGAACTTAATAGCTTAGGTAACATAGGCAAGGTTACTGTTTGAGGACAGAAATGCAGACGATGCCAGTCGCATCTGCTCACAGTGACATCGTCACCAAGTGCAGTGGTTCAAACAATAAGGACAAAGACAACTGCGTAAAATGGAAAAGCAGCTTAACCAACTTCGGAATGGCAGTTTTTAAATTTCTCTGTACTGGCACTCGGCACACAGGCAAGGCTGTCAGCCTTTACAAAAAAAAAAAAAAAAAAAAAAGTTAAGGGTGTGTTTTAACCTCTGACGATTGAACAAGCCCAAGTTTGTTTTATTGATAAGTCATGGGCTTTCAGTTTGGATGTTTCTTTAATGAACCACCTCAGGACAGGGCCCCCAGAATCGTGGCAGAGGCTCAATCGCATTGCAAAATGTATAGAATGCATTAGCCCCAGAGCTGCTTGAACACTGGAGTTCGAGGTCTATGCCACACTGACAGTAACATGTAAAGTCTTCAAGGTATCTGGCTGAGTAGCTGGTCATTGGTTTAAAAACTCAGAGAAGGCTGGGCTGTTTATAAAATAAAAATAAATAAAATAGGCATTCTGCAGTTAGCTCTGCTTATTACTGTTCGAACTTTCCAAAGGTGTTTTGTTCACCTAAAAGCAAGGCCACCCACACACACACACACACACACACACACACCAAAGCTGTAAGCAGCCAAGGCAAACAGAAATAATGACAAACTTTGAACAGAAATCCATGTACAGTTCTTGGGGGGGGGATCGAATTTCCATTCAATCACTGTAATACTTTTGTTTTCTGCATAAACTTGCCTAATTTATCTTCTTTAAAAAGATCACTTTTAAAAGCTGCAATTTGTGAGAGTGTTTAATTGGAACAACACTGATGTTAGTGTTATGTGCAAAATATTTTTACAGCACACCCTTTAGACTCACCGCTTTAGACGAGGGTTCCGGAACAGACAATCAGGCTAGATATCAGCAGTTCACCTACACAGACACGACCAAAACTGTAATTCACCGCAATCTCGGTTTAGTATTACAGATGGCTAAGTACGCTGTGCCTATGCGAGGAAACACCGACAAATTCATCTCAAGTCGTAAAGCCACACAAAGTATAACGCAGTCGACAGTGAAATTACCAACGCATCCATCCTAAAGTCAGGAAGAAAATGCAACATCTTTTTCGTTAATCAAGGCAATCGGCAGCATTCTGAGGTCTTTGTGTGAAATAATATATATCATTGCAGATTCCAAGAATCAAAAAAGGCAGCTGAAACATGGTGTACATAAAAGCTAAGAGAAATTAATGGAATAAAGCCAACACACATTAAACCCAGCAGTCTAATTCCTGTGATTTCCATACTATACGTATGGGTTCTAACACGTATAGGCATCCATTAAAACCTTCCCGACCCCTAATCAACACACTTGCTCAAATCCTACTTTCGAGCTCCATACGGACAATGTTTTTCTGCTGGAAATGACAACTTTCCCGTTGCTAATGTCCGGCGGCGAAACTGAAATGGTAAAGGTGCCGATTTGCGCGCAATCGACCTCCCTCTTGGTTACAGCTGGAAACCACCAGCCATGCAAAGGACAAAACGCCCTGTACAGGGACGCGATGGATGTCAGTTGGAGTCACTAGTTCAGAGAAAAGGTCAAGAACAAGGCAGGTGGGCGTAGTTCACAAGCCAGCTTTTTAGTTTCACTTGAAACCGAGATACTATCATGAAATGTCATGAAAATCAACCAAAAAGGTCTGAATAAAATCTCCTGGGGGTACTTGTCACAAAAAAAACATCATAAAGGGAAAAAAAAGATTCACACTTTGATTAAAAAGTACACCTCAGAAGAGAGAAGAAAATGGACCCCTTTTTGGCAAAGTTAGTGATACGCTATGTGGACACCCCCTGTAGAAGATCTGCACCTTACTCTCACTGGGCATGTGGGATGAGACTGAACTATCTGAACATTTAGAGGGAACAAAAACTGGACATTAAGTGTCTAGTTTGGTCCCACCTTCCATATGGCCATGACATTCTTCCTTGGGTGTTTGGTAGGGGACAATGCACAGACACTATAGGACAATGTTGACCAAGTTCGAGCAAATTACAGAAAATTAAATTATTGCTTTTCGTCACGGCTACTTTTGAGGCATTTCTCTAACTGGAGATCAATTAATCTCATCAAACCTCTTGAGGGACAGAGTAAAAGCAAGGAGAAAAGTGTCACAGAGCCAGTGTTCTATAGGTCCATTTTCTTGATATAGGTCCTCACAGTTTTTAAATCTACCACAATCAAATATAACCAAAATAAAAACAAACAGAAGGTCAGAATTCGGCTTTGGCACACATTCTAAAAATACATATTTACACACAGTACCAGGAAAGTGTGATGTCCGAGATCCAACTTGTCTCCTGACTGCATCGGTGTTTAAATTAGTTTATAAAAATCTTAAGGGGGCAAGGAAACAAGAGGGGAGAAAAAAAAATAAATCAAAACTATTTACACTCGTTAAATTATTAAAATGGCTTTTTGACATTTCGTATACTGGCTTTCTTCAAAGCCGTGCAGCAGCTTCTTGGATGAGGCAGGTTCCCCGTTTTTTTCCTCACAAATCATCAGTCAGCTTCAGCAGTTCCAGGAAAGCACCAACAGCCCCAAAATAACCCTACGGACAACGAGGGACACAAAACACTGGTTCCACTTCACTACCTCACATACGCCCATGTAAAGATGTGATATTCCATTTGGTCTTGGTGAATAACCATCTTCACATGACATGTACATGTATTTATATGAACAATTTTACACTTAACCCAAAACATTAACCTAGACCAGGGCTGCCCAATCCTGCTCCTGGAGAGGTACCACCCTGCAGAGCTTAACTTAAGCTCTAATTTAACACACCTGATATAGATAATCAGGCCCTCAGTATGAGAACCCGCTTAACTTCAACATAGCTGACTCTTATACTAACATATAACTGAAGGGCCTGATTATCTGTATCAGGTGTGTTAAATTAGGGCTGTACCTAAGCTCTGCAGGGTGGTAATTCTCCAGGAGCAGGATTGGGCAGCCCTGACCTAGACATTACTGGTATGGACCAAAATTCGAAATACACAGACATAAAATATGCTTACAACACACACCCACATATATAGAATAAAGAGGGTGGATAGAAATAACAGAAACACCTTTAAAAATGGCAATATCAAGGAAGAATAAGAAGAATTTGAATGGGGGCACTTTTGGCCTACAGAAAAGACACAGTCCTTCTTGGAATGCTGTTATACATGTCCTGACCTGTGTGTGATGGAATATTGGAGCAATATTCCTGAAGAAGTCACTGGTTCTTTCAGAGATGAAGTTAGAGGAAATCTACGCTGTATCTATAAATCCCATGAGGGCTCAATGATGGACTTGGTTAATGAGGAGGACATAGAAGGAGTCTGACTTCATCCCGGTTCATGAAACCACAATTTGTTTAGCAGAATGTATAGGGGCATTATCTTCTTAGAATATAGGACCATCACGAGGGAACAGTGTTTGCACTACAAGGAGCACCTGGTCCTGTAAAATGGCCTCATTATTCCATGGCTAGCATGACTACCATGAGATGGCCGCCCTTTCTCAGCGAAGATGGGGATTAAGGCATCTTTTGCCATTTTTCAAATATGTTTCTCTCCAGATGTTAGGAAAAGGGCGAAATGTGACTCAGCAGATCAAATTAGTTTTTTTCTATTACTTGGAGGCCCAGGTTTTGTGCTCATTACTTTGGGATATGCATCTGTATACACTGGCTTTGGGTACATGGGGTACCCAAAAAGCAGTTCTGCCAGAAATTCCACCATAAGTTCACAACATACCGTTATTGAGACTGGGTCACAGAGATGCTGATTCAATTCTGCAATAACTTTTCTATGATGCTTAGCAGCTACCTTGTTCCCCTATTGGTGAATTTTTGTGGCTTGATGCGTTACATAATTCTGGCATGACTATTTGGAATCTTTGGAATGCTATCAGATGCACCATCCATCCATCCATGTCAGGGTCTGGGGGAGTTGTATCATTCTGCTTTGAAAACTCAAAGTGCCGATTATCGGGCCCGTTTCATAACTGACATATATTGGTAATTGATATTCAAATCGAATACAAATCTTTGAAGTAACTAAATCACAATTACAAAAGCAACTACAAGGTTCAAGTGCTTTTTTACAGTGTGTTTCTGTTATTTTGTCCAACCCCAGTATGTATATGCATAAAAACACTCATATAGTCCTATCTTTACCTCGTGTTCCAAAAACAGGGCTTTGAGTTGTCCTTTTGACCAAAAGTCCATGGCATAGGCCAACAGCTTTGTCGACACCATATTTATCCGGAGGAAGTTCCCAACAAAAACGATCCTGTCAATTTTCTAGGAGGGATGGAGACAATATGTGATCGGAGAATACCTTCAGAGAATAGCCTCATGTCACTTCAGTGCCAAGAACTGTTCTGCTGCCACCTAACTGCGGAGTGTTTAACTACACTGCGTGACCACACATCAAGAGCCAACAAAGATCTAAAACTGAGACACAATCACTGATTAGTGTTACGCACATGGGTAGCTCACATCATAATGAAATCATTCCTCACTACAAAATCTAAATTTGAATTCTAAAATAGTACAGAGACTTCAAGTAGAAAGGAAAAATGTCCTAAGGGCTTTGTAGTGGACTTAAATAAGTGGTTTATCTAACAGCCCAACATCAAGTTAATGATGTTCACCCAAGGAAAAACTAAGTTGTTAAACGTAAAGCAATTCCTGGATCAGGCTGCAAGGAACAAACGTTTTGATGACAGCGGTTGCCACTTTCAAGGGTAATTTTTTAAGGATATTGCCGGACATTGAACATTTGTCCAAGGCCATTATTTGCAGCCCCCTGAAATGTCACGCAAACAGGGCTTCCAAGTGTTTCCAAGTGTTGTCCTGAGCGCTTTGATAGCCCTGTACAATGCTGCTTGATCACCATGCCACAAGGCAACACTGTAAAGAAGCTCAAAGCACACAGAATTTGTATGAAGCATGGAACTGCTTGCATCTCCCCACCCAAAGTACAGTATAAGCAATCCACTACTGTTTATCTTGCAATTTCTTGTGTTATATTGAATATCCAATATTGTATCATGTTAAAATAACAGTACAATAGTTTGTGTGTATAAAAGGATTAAAGTAACTGTAAGAAATTGTTATTCAGTGTTTTTCAAGATAAAGACTCAAGTATCAGGAAACTTTCAACTATCCGGCAGTGGAGGCTGAAAGAACTCCAAACAGTTATGGTCGGCTTCACATACATTAATCTTGGTTTCTAATACTTCATTTCCAGGTGAAAAAATATTCTTTAAGTATGAATAGATGCTGAATAAATAGATGTTTGACCAGAATTGATCTGCTCTCACATTTAAACATGCAAAAGATGTTTCCTTTTTTTAAATGAAAATCTCAGCTCCTGCCAAAGTGCCCATCACCCATCACAAGTAGATGTTCACAGAAGTTTTAAGAAGATCTGCAGGATCTTACCTCATTCACAGCACACATGCGAGCAATGGAACCAATGTTGTTAGTGATGGTGACCAAGGTGGCTCTGGCAAGGTCCTCTTTACTGATGGTGTCTCTTTTCTCTTTGCTCATCATGTGGCCAAAGCTGTAGAAGAAAAAAAGCAGAAATTGATTGGGAAATGTTGAGTATTAGCGTGCGGCTAATCAGGACCTAGCAGAGATGAAATGGGGAACAGGCTAAACGCCCGTCACCTGGATGCTACCGCTGACCCTTGCAGACCAAAGCGCTCATAGTCTCCTCCGTAGATGTCTTTCACTAGCTTATCCACATTAGTGCTGTCCCCTTTGGCCGCCATCTCCAGGGCTTCCTCGAACGTCTCGCAGCCGGTCAGCAAGCAGCACAGGCCGAGGAACGTACCACCCCCTAGGCTGGAGGGGCAGGAGGAGAAAAATCAGATCACAGGGACCTGCTAACTTGGCGTTTTTATCGGTGCATGTTCAGACCTGCAGGTAGAAGCTCAACTCAGATGACATCATCCACCTTAAGCACTGGCTGCCAATAAAAACATTAATTATTATTTAAGACTAGATCAATTGGTCAGACACTACTCTAAACTTATTCTATATATCATGTAACACTGATGTATGATCAGCAATAACATTGTGTATATATATATATATATATATATAAAATGTTTTTACCCACTTAACTATGTCTAAAGAATAAGAGTGATGCCACAATGGTGAGTGGAAAAAGGAAAGTGATTACCTTAGACAAACTTGACATAACATAGTGAGAGTAAGATTAGAAGAGAGATAGGCTTTAATTAGGTTAACAATAAGGACTATTCCTTATAAGACTATCATATTTTGTAAGCGTATTATACCATGTAGGTTACATATGCTTAATTATATTGAGATCAATCAATAGCAGAGCAATTATAATTCTTACAATTGATTATATTTGATTAGTAAGGTTTCAATTAACGTTGGAGCAATTATAATACAAATCAACTGTAAGCATCAAATGTTGGACATGTATGAAGATTTAATTATCCTTAAAAAATATTACTTCCTGTATCATAATCCCGTGTGCCTTCTACAACATTCTACAATATTTTCTTCAATCAGCTCTGTAATTGCTCTAACTGTTTTTTTTTAACTGATAGCGAATCACTAATCATTATGAGTAGTAGTTAATATCTGATTGGTGGAACACAGTGATTCTACTCTGGCAACCACCAACTCGCAGGCATCTGATAGGTCAGCAAAGCCTTATTGTAGCAGACTGTCAAGACAACCCGAGCAATTTGCACTTCCAAAGCTCTGCCACCAGGGGGTTCATGAACACAGCTGGCAAATGACAGAGCTCTGATTAGAGCTGAGATTTGAGTAAGCCACTTGAAAAGCCCTAGAACAAGTGGTTCAGACAGGATTGAGAACTGCACCGAACACACTGTACAAAAGTTTTTTTTTTAAATCCTAGGAATAACTGACGTTCAAATTAAAATGATATAATTAGATGGGAGCCATTTCAGCCTTTCCTTGTAGACCCAATAAACTTAAAACAGCCATTTACAGCCATATCGCCATTAGTCATTATTACTGAAAGAAGGAGCTTATCATATTTCCTCAATTAAAAGAGTCCTGTGACACGCGAGTCGTGTAAACACGTGTGACTCGTGCAATACCACCATCCCCGAAAGAACGATGCAGCCACCTGGTCCCAGTGACGCGTTTGTAGTCGTCCTTGGAATAGACCGCCAGTATGCTGACCCCAGACCCGATGTTCACTAGCAGCATGGGGAAGGGGTTGTCCAGGCTGCATGGCCTCTTGACGCAGTTCTCTGGGTCGGACGGGTTTTCAAAGAAGTAACACTCCGGATGGCCGTTGAACCCGACCGAGTCAACATACAAGAGGCCCTGGATGAGGCAGTCTAGCTCATCCAGTTTCAGGAGCTGCAGGTCAGCCATCTGCAAAGGCACAAAGGAGGGAAAAGGGGAAAAAATATTAACACAGGCAAGGGGGTCCTCTTCAGCAAAGGGCTGCCCTTTACTCTGCCTTATTTAAAACCTTTAAAGTGATACAAGGAGATGGGATACACCAACACTCATCCAGAGGAACATCTAACTCAACCCTTGGCCCCTTCATGAACAACCCAACAATGTAGGCAGAAGAAAATCACCATCTTTCTCCCACCTGCACTGCCCCACAAGAATCACCCTCAACCTCCGCACGCACCTTTCTGAAGTCCTCCTCGAACTTGTAGGCCCCGCCGCCGGTGGCACACAGCGTGGTGTGCAGGCTGGAGAAGTTCTTGTCCCGGCCCATCTGGATGAAACGGTGCATGGCCTGCGTGGGGAAGCGGATAAAGTGCAAGTTGCCCTTGCGGCCGCACATGGCCAGGTCTTTCAGCTCCAGGTGCACGTCGCGGATGCCCGTGTTGCCGTAGGCGGTGTTGTACGTCAGGTACTTCCGGATGCTCTTCAAGTTCTCCACCTCCTCCTGCTCCTCCTCCGCCGTGATGTCCTTGGGCTCGAAGTACACCAGCTTCACCAGGGTCCCACCGATGTCCATCCCAAACCATGGAAAAGCTGCAGCGTAAAGTCAATTTAACCACTCAAATGAATGAAGAATTCTATCAATGCTGCAGAATCCTATTTCTTTTCCTCCATTGATTTTTCATAATCTGTCCAGACGATGCCTTGCAATGTCATAATACTGCATTTAATTTTCTGTATATCAGCACGCATTCATCTATGAACCCCGATTAGGATGACCACAAAGGAGCCCATCGCTCCTCGAACATGCCAGGAGAAGCCGCTCGATGGTCCTCGTCTAAATACGAGGTGGTGTTTAGTGAACATCCAGTGGTTTTGCAGAGCATGATGAGGAATCAGCTCGCGTTTGCCGGAACCGGCTCTGCATTGGCACCTGGGGGCTGTGGTTGTCATGGAAACGACGGCTAAGCAAAATGCCTGCATAGAAAGTCAAATTTAATAATAATAATTTTTAAAAACTACACCTTACTACATGCACTGATAAATTCTCACACGCAGACAATAAAAAAATGGCACATAGTAACAAAATTTGGATACACAGATGATGAAACAAAAATATGGACTTTTTAGACTGGGAAAAAAAATGAAATTACTGTAGAGCAAGCAGAGTCTGATATTTTAGATATATTGCCTGTTATAAAGGCAGTTTTTTTGCAACTGGGACGTGTCATTAAAGAAATAGTTATGAATGCAGTCGGCCATCAGACCAGAAGATTCACAAATTGTCTAGCTGATTGAGGTGCACTTACACGGAATGAGGCTATTTGCGATGTGTAACAAACACCATTGGCCTTATAAAGAACGCCCAACCCACACTGAACAGAGTGGAGAAGACAAACCCAGCCAGAACACCAGAACAGAAAAAAGCAAAATTTGATTTTTCTGAAGTGGAAAAACACAACATATCTAAAGTCCTAAATGAGTACCATAGTGAATAAGGGCCAATCTGATTGAAGAATTACAGAAAGCTGTGCCACAGGGAAAAAGGGAGACTTCATTGCTGTAAACCACCTAGCATTTGCACGGGATATATTTATACACACAGCCGCTAAAACTAATCACATCCAAGATAAAACTGTTAAATGTGGTTACAAACAAGAGACCTCCGCAGTTAAGGATACTCCCACCACACTAGTCCCATTTGCTGAGGACTCACTGGAAACTGCTTCTCTGCATTCTGACTTTCACCGCAATTGTGTCAATTCCAAATGTTATCTTCATTGGCCCCAAAACCATGCATCGATCCATAACATCCATGTAAAATCAGAAAACCACAGCCACCAGGAGAAGGGGCTGGGGCCGATCGTCTAACTTGGGACGGAGTCGGGTTACAAGAATTATCAGTGCTCATATTTTCCACCTGTCTCCCGTTCTCTGGCTCTGTTTGGAGTATTTTAGACCAGCGGGCCCCAAGTCTCCACTATGCTCCCCTTCCTGTGCCTCACGGCTCTGTCCACGGGTCCTCCCCAATGTTTTTTCCACAGCCATTTATACGCAATTTAAGCATTCCCGTAGTATTGTAGTTATTACCGCCTCGTCCTGTCATTTATCGGAAGGTGGGCATGATGCTTGCACCGGATAGGACATAGGACAATAAATGCAGCCACGCCACACGGAGATGGAGGAAGGAACAAGGACTTTATTTGGGGCGATGACAGTGGAGACAGGTTTAACAAAAGGAGTAGGAGGAACAAAGACGAAATACAGCCATTGTGGGGTCCGGGAGAGAGCAGATGTGTAAAAAAAGAAAAAAAAAAAGAAAAACAAAACAAGTGTCACAGTAGGACCACAGCGTGGGCGGAGTCGAGAACTGAGATGGGTGTGTCCAGGGGGCTGAGAGGAAGCAAAATTCAATCTCAGTCACTGATAACAGTTTCATTGGAAGCTCAGCCTAGCTGCATTTACGCCTAGTCACTCCCTTGACAGCACATATGTTAGTTACATTTACATTTACATTTACAGCATTTGGCAGACGCCCTTAGCCAGAGCGACTTACATAAGTGCTTTAAGACTCT
>JAODJW010003440.1:0-12118 GCA_026777045.1 Hyperopisus bebe | reverse complement strand
TGTGATCAATTTCTCTTGTAGCTTCCTCAAAGAACTCAAGTAAATTAGTTAAACAGGATCTACCTCTCCTAAATCCAGTGACAGTAAACTTTTTGAGACCATAATCCTGACAACCGTAAGTAGAATTAAAACACCTTCAATAGACACCAACAAGTACCTAGAAGCCCCGCCACCGGAGTAACTCATGACCATACCTGGAGCTGCAACACAATCATACCCACAGAGTGCATTTGTTCTCGCTTCCAATACTGCAATATAAAATATTATCATTAGCCATTAAATCCCAGCAGACGATTACTGCTAATAAACAGCAACACCTACCACCAAGACACACACTAAAGGTAACACACAGCCAGCGTGCCACCATACCACACCAAGCCACTGCAGTCCGGGAGGGGGAGTTACTGGATCGGGAAACGGCAATAACGGCACCGCACCATAGGTGTCCTATCCACTGGCCTTTTTATACCCACGAGGAATGTAAAATACACGCCCCTACTGGAAATAATCAATCCTACCCCAAAATTCTACCCTGCTACATTAAGCCATTGTGGAAGATGTGTTTTTGGTATAGCCAGGGAGGAGCTAACAGCCTGATCCATTCACTTCAGCCACTATCAGTCACAGAACCAAAGTTTTCAAAGTCATAGTCTGGCCAAGAAGTCCAGACCAACAATGTCCTTCAATGAAAGCGTAAGTAAGTAAGTAAAATTTATTTATAGAGTGCCTTTCACAGACAATATAAATGTGCTAAAATGTACAAAGACCAAACAAAACCAACATCAGAAGATTAAAATAAGAGAAAAACTGTACTAGTCACATACAAAACATGAACACATAGCATCCATGTCTCAACACATACAAAAAACAGGGAGCACCAGGATTCTAAAGACACTTCTTGCTCCGTCTCTCAAGAGCCTCAATCAGAGCCTCCATTGACTCCGTGGACATTACAGCATCGTCAGTAAAGTCAAAATTGGTAAATTTTCCCTACCAAGAGATGCCCAACAGCCACTCAACCCATTGAACAGAGTAGGACCAAGAACACACCCCCTGATGAACCTCAGCATGTGCTGGAAAGACCACAGAGGTTCTGACTCCAGCAACTTCAGGAGGATTCCACAAAGTCTCAGGATATCCCACAGTGCAGTTTGAACAATCAAGTCTGACGCTTTATGAAAATCAACAAAGGCTGCAAAGAAACCCTGCCAATATTCACATTTGCGGTCAATGAGAACCTTCAGTGCCAGGATGTAGTCAATGGGGGAATTCTTGGGGTTAAAACCAGACTGCTCTGGTCACTAATAGGTGAGCAAGTGATCACGGATCCTGTTATGGATAACACTGCTCTCAGTGCTTGCTAGGGTCAACTCCTTGTAGTTGCCACAACCCAGGCGATCACTCTTTCCTATCCAGACAGTGGCAACAAGTCCTGTTTTCAAGTCAATTAGGATGACGACTGTCTCTCAAATGGAAGCAAAGGTTGCTTGCAACATCAGGAGGACAGGATTACCACCAGTCTGGAGAAGTTCACCCTGGATACCACAGATCCCTGGGGCCTTCTCCACTCCCAGCTGGTTCACCAATTGAAATGATAGGATCACCCTCAAGGACCATGAACCCAGAGATGTCCAACTAAGATATTGTGTATTTAAATGATCTTTTTTCTTGATACACAGACAATGGGTAGTAGTAGTCAGTGCTTCTGTTACAGCATCAGAATAAAGTTGAATATGGCGGTATATTGGGAAAAACAACAGGTAATAGTGGAACAAAATAAAATATAGTAAATTAGCAAGATGCCTTTTACCTTTTTTAGATGTTCCTGTAGCCGTTTTACCAAAGACTCCAGCTGAGTTACTTTACCAGCCAGGCCAGCAGAGGTGTCACAGCTAAAAGCAAACAAAATAAGACCCAGGTAAATATATGATTCTTGTCGTCTTCTACCCTACATGACTGCGTTAAAAAAATGTAAATCATACCTAACAAAATTTTAAATATAAAAAAGACTAAAAATTACAATAATTTTGTGACTTTATAAGGTACACCTGTTTATGATGATGAATAGTTTCCTAACAGCGGCAAGCAGACAAGGTCCAGAAACTGGTGTGATAGGTGGAAAATATGCAGTCAATGGCAGTTTTGTGGGCAATTGTCTTGTTAGTGAGAAGTCAGAGGAGAATAGGCAGAGTCATTAAAGCTAACAGGAAGACCATGACTGCAAAAATAAGAGTAAGGCTTCCCAGAATGCTGAACTTGTTTACTCTTAAAGTGGATCTGGAGACAAAAGGGTACCTAGTAATATGTAGGCAGAGGTGGATAGTTTGGGTCCAGAAAGTAAAATGCAGACTAAGATTTTGTTTCAATCAACCAATTGAGTACTCTGTCTGGATTTTTACTTTCTGGACCTGAACTATCCACCTCTGCATGGAGGTGAACCAAAAAACAGTGGCCAATGAGTGTATTTCTTATACATATTACAGTAACCCCTTCACATTCACACATTTGACATTCGTGGTTTGGTTATTCATGAACTGGCTGTGAACAATTAAATGGCAATATTTTTGGACCTTGCTGAAAGATCTCAGAAACTTGCAGATAAGCCAAAAATAATGATTTGGATCACATAAAATTATGTAATATGTAGTATTAGTGATACATAATATTTTTAGTGTAAGTGCATACTATATTGTTAACATTAAAAGCCTTCATTTGGAGATGCCACATATCTTTGTCTCGGCAACGAGCTTCAGTCATGTGTTAGCTGTCTTTTTGAACGTGGAATTTTGGGTTTCTTGCAATAATTTTTTAAGTAAACTTTTAATAATGGGTCCAAAATGTTGTGCTTGCAGTGCATACAGTAGTAACTTTGTATATACAGTGGCATCATTTGTATGGTTTGTATATAAAAAGGTCTTAGTAGGAAATGACAAAGTAATTTGACATGCAAAGTGCACAGTACACTGCTGTTTGTTTTGTAAATTGGTAATAAATGGACTTATATTTAATCAGGGTTGTAGATTGTTGTGGGTTGAGGTTAGGGGTGTCCTAAGTATTATTCACGAATTTGCAGGGATCTTCCATCACTAACCTCACAAAGTAAAGATATATGTTATGACCTAAAACAGTCACAAATATGTAGAGAAACCTTTGGAATGAGAGAAAAGCAGCACATTTTCTACTCCTTGGTAAAGCAAACCTGGCAGAGGAGCTTGACTGCAGGTCCAGCTGCCGTTCACCGTGCTTGGGGCTGGAGGATGGTGTCTCTACTCTGATATTTGACTCTTGACTAGGAAAGAATGCAGAACTCCGGACTGAAAGTGAAGAGGCAGAACATAAGAAATTTACAAAGGAGAGGGGGCCATTCGGCCTATCAAGCTCGTTTGGGGACAACATCAAAGGCCTTCTGGAAATCTAAGTAGATCACATCATAGGCCTTTTTGTGATCAATTTCACTTGTAGCTTCCTCAAAGAACTCAAGTAGATTCGTTAAACAGGATCTACCTCTCCGAAATCCATGTTGGCTATCCCTCAGAATGTTATTTGCATTCAGGTAATCTACCATTTTCACTTGGATTATTGTTTCCATTATTTCTCCAGTAATGCTAGTTAAACTGATTGGCCTATAGTTTGCTGGATTACTTCTATCCCCTTTTTTGAATATCACTTGAATCAGGCTTATCAAAGACGGGTGACTGTTAGATGTTTAATGTTCTTTTCTCCTCACTGTCAAAGACATCTGCACAGTCCACCAGGCTGGTCCATCCTAGCCCACCGCTGGAATGGGTAGTTGGGAGCGGCATCAAAGTTGGCCCCAGGTGCTGTGGGCTCCGACGATCGTGCAGATCTGCCAGGGAGGTGTCAGAGGCTGAGAAATCACCTGCAAATAAGCAGCATCAGAGGAACAACAGGAAATACATCAGAGAAAGTCACAAAGGTTTGCAAACAACATCAGTGTTTTAACAAGCTTGTTTTTGATGAGATCAAATAGCTACAGTATCTAAACCAGTAGCTCATCATCCAGGTAGGAGTAACTATATCACAATAAAGGACTTGCAGGGCGCACCGTGCAGTTTCACGCCCATCTTGTAGGAGGGCCGACGGAGGGGTGGTCCGCGGGTCGTCGGGGACCGCGGCATAGTGGAGCAGCTGAAGAGGACGTCACTAGGCGATTCGGGCTCCAGCAGGGGGCTGCCAAGTGCCGACCTGCACGTGCCTCGGTAGATGCTCTCATCTGACAGTGTGCGGTGCAGGGAGTGCCGAGCTGGGGAGGCATGTGGGCTGGATGAAGTCTATAGAGATGTGAGCAGAAAGCAGATGCTGTCAGGGCAGAAGTGCAGTTTAATCGCATTGTCCCAATGATTATTGATTAATGATAAATGATAGCCATGATTAATTCTTATTCCTCTAGGCTCATTCATCTAGGCTCACAGCTAGGACACTGTATATACATTACTTTTATTGCTTTCTTTATCATAAAAAATAGATCCATCCATTTTCTGTACCCACTTGTCTTATTCAGGGTTGTGGGAGTCCAAAGTCTATCCCAGAAGCTATGGGAGCCAAACCCATCACAGGACACACACACACACTATTCACACCCACGGGCAATTTGGAAAAGTTTTTGGGCTGCAGGGGGGAAACCAGAGTGCCTGGAGGAACCTCCATGATGACACAGGGAGATCTTGTAAACCCCACACACATGAAGCCATGGCAGAAACTCAAACCCTGGTCCCAGATGTGTGAGACAACAGTATTAATCACTGCACCATCATGCCACCCCTAGATACAAATCACAGCTAACAATTATGTTTTTAATTACTAATTGTGACTATGACAGGCAAAAGTATAACTGGTTCAGTGTTTCAGCTTATTGGAGTACTTTGGAGTGCTTGTATCTAGGAGGTGAGGTGTCCAATGGGATAGCTTTCTCTTCTGTGGTGGCTATGACCATTTCCCTAGGGGAGGATCTCGACTGAGGCAGCCCACCATCCTGTCCATCGCTCTGGGGTCGCCTACACAAAAAAAAAATAAATAAAACAGCAGCCAAAAATAAGAAATGTCAGGAAAAAGGCAAAAACAAATAGATCTAATGCAAGGTACTTAAAGGGCAGTGGTTTGCATCCATACATCCATCCCTCCATCCATCCATCTTCTATAACCACTTATCCTATTCCAGGTTTCCGGGGGTCCATATTGAGGCTAGGAGCGTAAGGCAGGGAACTACCTAAGATGGAGCTCCAACCCATCGCACGGTACACTCAGACACCATTCACTCATACAGGCACACTTACGGGCAACTTGGTAATAATTTCCAAATATTCTGATAAAAAATAAAATAAATACACAGAGCAACCTCCATTCAGTTTATCATGCTAAGAAATTCAGTATAAAAGAGCACTTTCTCGGCCCTAATGCACGTTTCCAGTTCAGAATCATGCAGTGCAGTTTTCTTGGCAAAAAGGCCTCTGTTGATCTTGAGCCCATCTGCCCTTACTTGCGTGTGTCCCCAAAATCCACAGAGTTTATGGTGCCACCTGGTTTCTTCCAGCCAATCAAGTACTTGCTGGTAGCACCCTGTCTTGGATAAAAGGATTTTGGCCCCTGCATGGCAGAGTTTTGTGAAGAGGAGGCAGCCAGAGATGAATCTTCACGAGTACTGCGACTAGATTTCAGGACCAGGGGACTACCACAGCGTCTGGAACTGTGCAGAGAGGCAAGACGATATGAGTCACCAACATTTATAGCTCACACAGTCGAATCAGATACAAGATGCAGAAACGAGATTCAGGCAAGAATATTAGTGCCATAGTTCAATTGGGGATCACTATGATTATCTATAATATATAGAGTATATGTAACGGTGTGGAAATGCATTTTGGTTTACACTAAAATGTATTAATATCAAGTGGATTTAATATTTCTAATTTCATTTTTACTCAATGTAGATAAAGATGCTTGTTCCAGTCATAAATTAACTTTTGTGTTGTTGTATCAGTGATGCAGGATGTTATTGACTTTGAATATTTTGTACTAGTTATTGAACTTTTTTACCGCTAGAGGAAGATTTCCATGTCATAGGAACACATTTTCAGCTGTTACAGTCCCAAATATTTTCAGCTTTTATTTGACATTAGGAAAAGAAATAAGGTGCTCTATAGACAATACAGGAGTTTATAAATTGCAGCAATGCAGCCGTCTAAATAACAGGAAAAAAATAACTAGAAATAATCAGAAAAAAAAACATTTTAAATCTGTGCATTTTAGCAACAGTAATATCATGTATTTTATCATTGTGAAGTCAGCTTATGGAAGATGATTTTGACATCGTCTTTGTTCGTGTCGAATAGTTAACTGACTAGGAATGCAGTAAACATGATGACCATACCTTGACTGGGAGGCCATGCTGATGAGGCTGGATGGAGCTCGGGATGCAGGTTCGATTGCCCCTGGAGGAATCGAGGACTCTGCAACCTGCAGGGACCGCTCTAGCTGGCGACGACTTCCCTCTGAGGAGCTGGGCTGCCAGGCTGAGGAAGGTCTCTCTTTTGGGGGTACAGACCCAGTGACCAGGATGGAACTAGAAGCGCCATGGATGGCCCCACAAGGTGTACCATCAGTGCCACCGTCCTGCAGGCCATCGCCCCCATAGCCGCTATGGTCGGGGTCAGACTGCTCCCCCATGCTGCCTGTTTCATACCATTTGTCCTCACTGTATGTGCTACTGGATGTGTTGCTGGACATTGTAGTGCTGCTGGAGTGCCCGGAGAATGATGCGTCGCTCTGAAAATGGGAAAGGGGGCAGCACAATGAGACCAAAAGTGTAGACTAAAATATTTTCATAATCAAAGTGCATTCTACAACCAGACTCTTTTTATTCTTTTAAGAGAACAGGCAAGCAAAAATACTTGGGCTCCAACCAATATTTAAATTCTATTTTTAACACTGGTAAATGATAAAAGGAAACATTAATAAAACATTAATGAAGTGCAGTAAAATGAATGAATGCTTGGGAACAGGCCTGTCACTTGGTCTGCCCAACTCATCCATACCCGTCCCACACTCACCAACCTGTACAATTTCTAGAGGTACTGGATGGATCACCTGGAAATGTAAAAGTTAATAAATGTTTTTACTTGAATGTTCTTGTTCCTTCTTGGGATGTTAATCTGAGACTACATCTATTCCTTTATTGCACATTCCACATACATGCCAATTTGCAGAATCTTCCCCCACCAATTAGGTGGTTGCTTGTATTCCTTAGTGTACAGTACAGGCCAATTCAATTGAATGAGAAGGTTTGTCCAAACTTTTGGCCTGTACTGTATGTTTATGTCCATGTCTGAACATGTCATTTATATTTTTTATATTGTTTAAATGTGTATATGTTCTATTTATTTCTCTTTTGCACTGTGACCAACATTTTCCATGACATAACAATAAGAAACAGATACATTAATGGTATATACAGATCTCTGGAGGGGCCATGGACAGGTTTTTTATTTTTTGTCTGGGTGCATGATGTACACCTAACTCACTTAGACATGGATGCAGAACTTAGGGTTGACATACAGCTGTAAATCGACTGCCAGGATTGATCAAAGATGTCATTCTAAAAATGTATCTTGTGCAACAGTGAAGAACATTGTGGTGGAGGCAAATGAAGTGCTAATAATAAAAATAAAATAAAAATTGTCAAAGCAGAAAGAGGAAAAGGATAATAGCTTCTAAAGGATTCACAGGAAAAACCAGAAAATATAATTAAGTAAGCATCAAGGCCTACTCAGTGAAAGCTGCTTGAATGTTAAAGTCAAGATTCCAAAGGCACGCAAAGACAAGGCTGACTGGCTAGTGATACCATCAGATGGTATAACACAGCAGGAATAGTAAAGATCCACATACAGACAGGCAGCACTGCTGGTCAGCATAATAAAATAAAAGTAACACAACAAAAAGGAGCATGAAAATGGTTTTATATGTCAAGTAGTGATTTTGAGAGACTATAGGAAGATCTACTTACCTATGAGGTAGAAAGAGCAAGTTATCAAAAAAGCTGCAGTCACAGTACTAGTATCAGTATTGTCAGATTCATGGAAGCTTGAAAAGACAAACTAAACATTGCCAAAGAAGATAAAATGTCTGGCAGATTCAGACATGGCAGCTTCGCTGAAAGCACGAGTGACATCGATTTCACTTTAGCAGCTGACAAGGAGGCATATGAGGCCCAGGTCAGTCACACAAGGCAAAGCGTTCCATGAAAAGAGTGCCAGCTGTCTTAGCCATCCTTACACAGTAGCTATTTCTGCTTGGAGGCAAATGAGAATTGTTCCTGAAGCAGATGATTAGCCATGCTGGTATAAGCTTGTATCTAAAACAGTAGCAACATCACACTACTGAGAGATTCCTTAGAAGCCTTAATTACCTTACCTTCATTACCTTCTTGGTGAGGGATACACGACAAAGAACATGTAAAGAGTGGCTGAATGGAAAGGACTGAACTCGTCTAATCGAGGAAACAAAGCCAGCAATCAATACCTGCATTAATGATTCCCAGCCCATGTAGGACATACAGTAGTCCTCTTGTTCACATGGCTGATGGTGATGTGGGAAAAATATTCTGCAAGGACTAGCAGCATAATGGCAAAGTATAAAAATGTATATACCAAAATCAAAATAATGATATGGTGAAAGAGAGCTGCCATCTGGGATGTACTTGTTAGTGTGTATGTCTAACCTAGGAATATACACAAGCTTGTGAGTCTGCGGCAGTGACCACCCTTTAAGAGAGAGCCAAATCTACTGGACCAACTGTACACCTGGAATCACACTGCTACAAGCCAGACATGGGAATAAGTCACTTATACACAAGTCACGTATTAGTCATAAGTTACAAGTAAGTTCACAAGTCCTAACCATCAAGTTTCAAGTCAAGTCTCAAGTCATGTTTCTTAGAATTACAGATTTCCTTTAGAAAACAAATAAGTGGAAATTGTATCCCATGGGCGTATTTACCATAGCATTTTAACAGTGTTTAGCAATTCACATCTAAAACAATTTAAAAGAAAAAACAGATCCTCAAATGTAACTTGCAGAAAATTGATTTTCTTTTTATTTTTTTGTCACACACACTGTATTGGCCGAACAGTGTTTGAAAGAACTGCCACTTAGCTCTAGGTGAATATTACACCTTAAGTACTACTCATATCTGTAAAAGTAACACTATAAGTCATGTTACCACGAATAAGATTAATTACCTGCAAGCCTCACAATTACTGTGTAACACTTCATAATCAGGTAAAATTAGATTCATGTCAGAAAGAACACTGGCACATCTAATGTTAAAGTAAAATGCTAATTTGCACATTGGATAAGTGATTACTGTCTTTTTATGGGTCTGAAATTTGAAGATAAAGTTTTTTTTTATTTCATATATATATAAATTTGAGTAATCAAAATGTATTATTTTTGGTGTCAGTGCTGCTAATAGATACTTCATGCGAGCATGGTAAGCACATCTCTGGAAATGACTGTAGACAAATTTGACTGTATCTGTTTATATGTTACACACACAGCAGGGATTCGAGTGCTGTAACAAAAACAATTGATTTCCAAAGGGAGAGACTGTAGTCAGGAACTAACTGATCATGGGTTTTAAATATAACCTGGATTGTATCAGTGGACATCCTGAATAAAAGAGCTGTTTTACTTTGTCAGACATCAATATAGTCATTTTTTGTGTGTTTTTTTTTTTTTTTGCAATGTAAACCAACAGCCCAACCTGTGAATCTTCACTTTTTCCACTTGTCCCAAAAAACTGAAACTGTTGGTGATTTTCTGGTGTCATATGGTGTTTCCCTGAAAGATGCGGGGAGTTTTCACAAGTCATGCTAAAGTTCTGGAGCAGCAATGTACTGCCAGACATCAGGACCAATTTTGAGCCAGATCCAGGAATGACATCAACTGAGAGGGACAAAAAGACTCATTCATCATTTGGCAAGAGCAGCAGCGGGAAACAATGTGCTTTCCCACAAATCATGCTGCTTTGCAGGAGCTGCTGGCCAGCCCTGACAGTTCCCTACACCCCTGCATAAAATACAGCTTTGTGCATAGTTATAAATCACGCGGGAGGGGGAGGCTGCCCCCCACCCATATAGGATTGTAAATGTACTGTAACAATTTCATTTTAAATAACTAAATAATATGTACTGAAAGCACTTGTTCAAATTCATCCATCCATTCATCCATCCATTTTCTGTACCTGCTTGTCCTATTCACAGTTATGGTGGTGTGGAACCTATGGGTGCAAGACAGCAAAAAACCCAGGATGGGGTGCCAACCCATCACAGGGACACCTATGGGCAATTTGGTAACTACAAGTCACCTTACTTTGTTTTTCGGCTATGGGAGGAAACCAGAGAACCTGGAGGAAACCCACAATGACAAGCAAACTCTACATACAGAGCTGGGGCTCAAATCCATATCCCAGAGGGGTGAAGAAACCACTGCATCACCATATTGCCCTCCTTATTCAAATTATAAATGCAAAACAATGCATTTTTAAGTTTCAAAAGACCCCCCTTCTCCCTCACAGTGGTTTGGTCCACAGCCTACTATCCTTGATCCCATTACCACACACATTAACCCGCTATGAGTGTCCATGGCTTTAGTGGTGGCTCACCACCAACAAGTAGTTACTGTGTCAGTGTTCACTAAACACACCAAATGTGTCCAACCATGTCTCGTTACTTCTATCACTCAGTAGAATACAAGATCTAGAATAGTAGATCAGTTAATGGGTGTTGCTTCTTTCCTACTGTAAATAACTTGCATGTTGTGTGTGTTTTGTCAGCCAGTCAAAATGGCAAAAAAAGAAAACGGATACACAATTGTTTTCCAATTCAGCAAAACATCAGGTAAGTAAAAACGAAAGTCCCTAGTAATGTCAAAGGCAATTTGATAAGATCTTCACATGAAAAGAATGAATGTAATGACTTCATAGTGTCTTTAAAACATTCGTAAATGCTAACCTTAAGGTATTTACAAATCATATACAATAGTAGTAAGGTTTCCCTTTGTATATATTTAATACCAGTACAGCAGTATTTTTGCCAGCATCTTTTGTGTCTCCCTCAGTAATTTCTCTCGAGACATTTTTCAGTTTATTATCCCCCCCAACAGTGACATGAACATTTTGCCCATGACTTTGCATGCCAGTGACTGTGCACAAGCGGAGCTGTCAGACTACGGCATTCTGTCCAGAGAAATCCAAGGGATGGCCAGCAGTGTGATGTCTCTAAACCAGACCAGACATCAATGAGCCCCACCCACCCCCTGAGAACAGCAAACAAAATTCAAGCAGGCTTTCACAGACTGACCTGGCTAATTTTCTTGGGGGAGAGATGTATGACCTGCTCCTGTCTCTGAATCCGGGGGGCACCAGAGTAAGGCTGGCCAGATTTACTGACTGGCAGGTCTGAAACACACAACACAGCATTCAGCACATATTTCTGTAACACACATCTTCAAATATTGCTCCAAGGCTACCGTCATTTACAGTTGTACCATAAGTGGACACTGATAGACATCATGAGACAATTAAACAGCATCATTTTGCTTCTGATAAAAAAATATGCAAAAACATTAAAAAGTAAAACAGGACCATAAATAAAAAGAATATCCGAAACCTGATTTCAATCAGACACACAAGCACCCCTTTACAAATTTCAGTCTACGTGTCCAGAAGTACACCAATGAAAAGAGATATCATTCAGTCATATTCTGATGACACTAGGGTTACTTATAAGTCAATTTTAATGTAATATAATAATGGAGTCTTCCAATCTAGTACAGGTTCAAGAAATATCTATACATATTTATATGTTTAATATCTTCACATCTAAAATACCCACATGCAGAATTTTCTAATACAGTAGTACCTCGGTTCTCACTACAACTCGAATTTCTTGAAAGTCGAACAAACCAGTTTGACCAGTTTGATCAGAAGTCGAACCGTGAACGCTGACCTAATATAAATTGTACAAGCCAGGAAATGAGTCATACTACAATGCAATTCTTACTTGAATGCCTTCTTCGCAGACTGGACGATTAACCAAATAAA
>JAODJW010003438.1:0-12205 GCA_026777045.1 Hyperopisus bebe | reverse complement strand
ATCGCAGTCCTGGCAGCCAACTACCCAGTATCACTGCCACCCACCACCCAAAACCTTTGACCAATCCCCAGCCAAGTCTCCTGCTGCCCTGAGCTGTTCTCCCAGCATGCCCAGCCCATCCTGTATCAACTCCCATGACATGACGTGCATACCTACACAGCGCAGTTATCCTCAAAACTAGTTAACAGCCTTTGCATAAGTGAATTCTGAGTCGAGTAAATAATTCAGCAGGAAGAATTATTTATCTAATATTTATTTATTATTTATATTTATACAAGGGACTCCGCTGGGACCAGGTCTCATTTACAGTCCCATATTATGTAAACAGTCAGCGGTAAACAGGCGCTCTGGCTGATTCGCTGTGACAGCCGCGGTTGTAAAGAGTGATGCGTACCTTGAACTGAAACAGAACAAGATCAACCTTTAATTTTTTATGCGTCATTTGCATTAACTCCCCGTCTGAATCCTTTTTTTTCTTAAAAAATGGACAATAGAATATATTTGAGTATATGAAATGGAATAACAAATGAACAGTTTTATAAAATCTGGGAAACTGGGGTACGTGTGATTAAATGAGAATTTCTCCCTTCATTAAACCAGTCTTCTGGTCTCGCGCGTCTATTCTTAGCGCGCAGAAATTTAACTATTGATTTATAATATTACAGTTCGTATGTGAGTGTGCGTGAAATGTTTGTTCCTTATCGGCAAACATTTTATAATAAAAGCTGCACCGCATATAGTACGAGAAACACACTGTAGCAACGAGCGGCTTTATAAAAGTTTGAACACGTACACAGCGTAAGGAACACGCGTTTTAAATCTCCCTGCGAGGGGTCCGTCCCTACCGCCGAGTATGAAAACAAGTGACACGACTTAAAAATGGATCAAAACAGCCGTATCGTGTGCTATATCGAGTACTTAACTGCAATCGCGGAATCACAGCTGTGAGTCTGGCTGTCTCCGCGTAGCTCATTGTGTTTCCCCGACTCGGGACCGATACCGGCCTGCCTATTACACGACAGCCGCCGGCGAACCTCGGCCACCACGCCACTTACACCTCCAAACACATAAAGCAGGAATAAAACTGCTTTTCATATGGAATGATGTACGATAACGCCACGCTTCTGACATATTCACACACATACATAAAACATATATATATATATAAATACACACACACTTTACTGATTGCATTATTTTTACACGCTCCCGGAAAGACAGGAGGATGCCGCCGGAACCAAGTAGGAAAACTAATGCGGATGAATTAAACACACGTCAAATTGCAGTGAAGAATTGATGAGGACAGAAAAGAGACTTCCTGTCTCGGAGAAAAACAGCGGAGGACAAGTGACGCACATTTCAAAGGGAAGCTTCGCAGAGCTATCGCGGCAGCGGTGCGACTCGCCGATAAATTTTAATGTGCCACTCGGCTGATTCGATGTCATTTTCGCGGTGAGGACCCTCCGCCACTCTCCGAGATGACACCCGAACAGGCACTCTGCATACATCTGCTAGGACTTGGAGCCAAGGCACTAGAAAATGTTTATGAAAGATTAATCAAAACTGCCTCTAATCTGGGATGCATTGTCTGAGAGATGTTCTAAAGCACATATTGTAAATGGCTTCTTCTCCGTCTGACTGAAGCAATTTCTTGCAAAGGGCCCTTCTCTGCCAGCCAGAGGGTACAGTGTGCCAGGAGACTGGGGCTGGGGGGCGGGGGGGCACTATATGAGCATGCAGCTACCTGCGTGGAGGGTGTGTGTGCAAATGCACCGTCGGCCACGTCGGGCTTGACACGCTTGTCAAGAATGACCCGACAGGACCTGACGAGAGAAGGGCTTTCAAGACTTACTGCCAGTAATGTTTAAGGTCCAACTTTACTTTCAGATGCCGGCACCCCTGCCCAAATGCAGCGTTGCCCCGGAACCAGGCAGAGACGAAACAATCAGGGTGTCAACCCTTCTCACGTAACGTTGGCCTTCAAACCTCGGCTTCGCTCCCTCAGTGCCAGGTGAGGGAAATCCTCCATAATTCATCCCTGTTTCAGACCCCCACCGCAGATAAAACCACAATGAGGTAGAAATAACCTGGCAGCTATGCTCGGCCTGGGGAGAGAGGTCCCGCCCTGCCCCGGCCAAAGTTTTATTGGTAATGGGGCCTTCTGGCTGCATCTGGGGCCGCTGGGCAGGTCTGGCATCTCTGACCCACCTAAATGACGCCTGCTTTCACCTCTGCAAAACACAACTTCGAGTCCCTTTCATCTCCACTCCCCCACATATAGTAATTTACTTTAAGAAATTACTCTAAGGGAAGTAATCCAGTTTACATTCTTTATGTGAGCAATTCTAACATGAGGCACAATTTTTAACCAGCTGCTACTACTACTATTACTAATGCTACTAATACTACTGCTACTAATACTACTACTGCTACTACTACTACTAATACTACTGCTGCTAATACTACTGCTACTAATACTACTGCTGCTACTACTACTACTAATAATAATAATAGCAGTAGTATTATTATTTTAAATAATACTTTGTAATAATTATTGTTTTGTTCTGTGAATCTCCTTCCCACAGACTCCAGAAATTGAATCTGCTGGACAATCTGCAAACACACACACCAAAACGGCGTTTTGTTACAAACTGACTGGCGGCACGGCTGACGTAGCCGTGGACGTCCCGCTGGAATGTGACCTTTCACACTCTGACCTTTGACAGGCTGACGCGGGTGATGCGATGACATGTCCCACCTGGAGACTGTCTGGGGGACAGTCTGGTTAGTGTGTGACATGGTGAAAATAGGTGACCTTCCAGACCACAGATAAACACGTGAGCTGAAGTGGAACAGAACCTCCCTTCATGATGACAAGTGATGCCAGGTGTGCGGGGGGGGCAGCTGTTACTAATACTGCACTGCTTTTGGCCGGAGTAAACAAGGAAATATCGATTTTACTGCCTTAAGTTTAATAAATTAGCACTCAAATCCTAACAGAAGGATGACCAGTCAGTTTATAACTTAGGAGTTCATGGATAACACGCACACACGCATAAATAGTCAGGGTTAGGGAAACCCCTGCAGGGATTAACGGGAAGACAGCTTTCGGCTGTTGCTATGCTGTAACTGAGGCCGGCAGATGTAGGGGCAGCTCGTGAGTGTGACCTGTTTATGTGTTAATTAGGCAGCCGACGATGACGCAGGCCGAGACCACAGGCAGGCGGGGTTTGCTGTGTCACCTGACAAAGCCACAGGGGCCTCCCCAAGCCAGATAATTACAGCATAATACCTCACTGGGGACAGGAGGGCTTAGCAGGCCTCAAACTACCGCGAAAAATGAAATGTGCATTTGCACCATTCAATAACTTCCCCTTTACCTGTGTCCTGACTCCCCGCTCCTTCAGCTGCTGCTTCCACACATTGCTACAGTATACCTGTATCTCATGTTCTTTCCCAAAGAGACAGATAGATGACATACACTGCAGTTAATTCAATTCTCAGTAGTAACAAATTAGGCCAGCAGGTGGCATGGTGGTTAGAGACAAAAAGTCAAAGTATTTAAAATACCACATTAAACACCCAGAACTTCACACATACAAATATAGTAAGTAGTTTTTGATTCAAAACATAAGTTATAATTCAGGAAATACGAAAATAAACAAGGTCATCCAGTCACCCCCCAGGACAGCAACTGGATAATTAATTGCCCACCTCATTACTGAAAAAACTGATGTGTTATGACATCATGGGTGATTAAGGCGAGTGAACGAGGAGAACCTGCACTCCATTACACTGTCACCGACGTCCCCAAACTCCATGCATGGCTCAACGCCCCAGAACTGTGTAAGGGAGCATGTTGTGTGGCTCTGAGTTAACGGCTGCATGATGCTGACATCGTGTCCTGCGCCTGACTCCCTCCTGAATTCTAAATCGGGCTTTACATACCACACGGAATACAGCATGCCCTCGGTACAGCATGTTCCGTAAGCACAAATGCACACACACTATGTTCCTGTCCGGCCATCGTTGCAGTGTAAGATTGCTGGAGTTTCCTGTTCTGTACCAGGGGCCATGATGGTGAGAGAGCTATTTCCTGTCCTGTATTAGAGGCCGGAGTACAGAGAAGGCTATTTCCTGTGCTGTGCTAAAGGCTGCTGTGAAGAGAGAGCCATATCCTGTCCTGTATTAGAGGCTAAAGTAGAGAGAGAGAAATTTCCTGTCCTGTAGCAGTGGCCAAAGTAGAGAGAGAGAGAGACATATCCTGTCCTGTATCAGAGGCTGGAGTACAGAAAGAGCCATTTCCCGTCTTGTTCTCCTCATTCCTTACTTTACCTTGACCATACAAGGTATTCATTCCTGGCTTTAAAGCTTGCACCCTTTCCCAAGTAAGTACAGACAGATAAGGTCCTTGGTAATAAAAACAGATAACAGATAATGCGGTTTGCGTGTCCGGCACAGCTCTTAAGGGGGGGGGGGGGCGATGAATAATTTGGGAGGTGACAGCAGAGAGTGGCGATGTTATCCGTTCATCACTTAGCCAAAGGTGGAGGACGAACGTCAAGCCAGCTGTGTCCCCAAGGCAAAGCTCCATAGTTCGGGCAGAGTAAACAAGTGATTTTCCCTGATGTGTGGTTTAGCGTAGCTGCAGGCTGCTCCGCGTCTCTGCTGCAGCCACGACTCACGTGAGAAGACAAGACGTGAGATTTTAATTAAACCCGTCAAGCCGGTCAATGACGGTCACTGTATAAATTTTGTAAATAAATGAATCATCGTCCGGCGTACATTAAGCCTTTTAAAATTCCTCCATTAACGTTTAACCATATTTGTTTCTGAAGCGGTTGTTTGGAATTGGACACCTTCCGTCCGGGAGAATGACGTAATAACATTTTGGTGAAATAATTACGGATACCGTCTCCCTGGAGTGCCGGCTGACTGAGGGGGGAGGGGAGGGGATTTGTAGACACTCCTGGAAGGTGTGAGTGGTGCGTTTGAACTGAAGCCATTACCTCCCCACTCGGAAGTGTGACGGAAAGCTTGGAGCAGAGTGACTTACTCAGGAAACGCGTCGCAGAGGCAGCAAAAGCGAAAGGCTAGGATACCTAAGCATCACATTATGTGAAATAAATAGAAAACACAGAATAAGACACAAATACATTCCCAGGAGACATACTGACTGTTCACTCCACATCTAATACTGGAAATCAGGTAGAACTTTCCCATTTTGGGGGCCTTTAATTTCCTGGAGAAACAACACTAACCGCAATAAGGTAGGAGTTCCAATAGAGGACATGGTTAAAGGCTTCTTATTGTGCATCCGACACTGTGGCTGGTTCAGTGACAGGCTGAGAGGCACAGCACTGCTGGTGTGGACACCGGGGCGGGGTACCGGTGCCAAATTAGCAGCCATCCGTGTCCCCAAAGTGTCCCCGGCACTGTCCCCTTGAGAAGGTCACTGAACCATATCGGTACTGGAGCCATAAATCATGAGACTGGGAGTTATTTAAGGTGCTTTGGGTATCTGGCTATGCGACAGAATTAATTCATGTGTTAATTAAAGTAATTGCTTAATTAACGTGACATGGCGAAGTGCTGCACTCACGGGTCTTGCCCGGCTGGGAAAGGGAATCCTGTGGGATCCCCCGGCTCGGCTCTCGGCGCCGATCCCACACGCGCTCCGCTCCATCATGCCGCGTGACGTCTATGGACCGGCGTCCGGTGGAATCAGGCAACGATCCCGGCATGAATCTTCAAACAAAGACACTGGTCACACCAAGCATCACCAAGCGGACAGATTCACCTAACATTAAAATCTGAACAGTGTACTGTTTCCTGACCCCTATGAATACATCAAAGCTACCCTCCTTTCTCTTTTTATTTACCTAAAGTTTTACATTTACATTTCCCACAAATTATCCACCCCCCCACCTCCCACCCCACATATGTACATAATAAATAAAAAATAGACATAACCTCCTAATTTCCCTGGTTACTTTTAAATGCAAATGAGGGATTCATTAAAAATCCCAATTCATTAGCACATGGGAGATGGGCCTTTATTGATTTACCTGTAGGCGCGAGGCACAAAGGTTTATGGGAATGGTTGTTTAAAGCGGAGAGCTTGGGGGCGGCATTCCCGTAGCCGCTCCTCGTGCACGAGTCGCCCGAAACCGATGCTCCACGGAGCGAGCACCATGTGAGAGGTGTGCATATGCGAGTGTGATGGACTAAGGAGAGAGGCCTGTCAGCAGGCACAGATAAGCAGCTACTTTAAAGCTTAAACAAACTACCAGGATCAGTGCCACAAACCTGGCAGACTGGACTCTAACTAAACCAGTGTTATTTACTGAGTGTAATTTATTGAGTGTTACTTAACGAGTGTAAGCTCTCTAAACCTGCACCCAGAAGAGCCTATTATAGGATGAGTCCTTTCCTTCCAGCCTGCAGTCACTATGCATCATGATCTGGAAGCCATGTACCTCCAGAAGTCACCCTTCACATGACCCTAAGGTCAGACGGAGGATAACACAGTGACATGGAGAAACTGAGAGATGTGTCACTTAGTGCTGGTAGTACGGGAGGGCTGGTAGTAAGGTGCGTGCTCTGGGGTCCGGCGCATGCTGTCCCTGGCCATGACTCCATGACGGAGTTGAGAATACGCCAGCAACCATCTGGGACTGGGGCTCGCAGACTTGGGGCCATCTTGTTATTTCTTTCCATCACCACGGCGACCACAGAACCTTCAGCCTCGTGTCTTTGATCTCTGGTGAACGAGCGGCCCGGCCAGGCGCAGGTCCCACCGTGGTGCACGGGGACAAAGGCCGATGCTGGAATTGCGGGGGATTACTCCTAATCCGCCCCCGATGCGGGGACCCGTGCGCATTGGCAGCAGCCCAACAGCATGGTGGTGGATGGGGAACATCTGGCGGTTATTACGCGGGCTCGGACAGTGACGCGGGGGGGTTGGGAATGGAAGGCCGGGCCAGCAGCCACCACGGAGGTCCTGCATTTTTAAGCGTGCTACACATCAATCGGAGACAATGGCCAGAACTGTGGCCCAAACCAGACAGGCGACCTGGCATGGCACCTAAGCCACACACCGGCCTGGAATGGCACGCACACAAACACCCTTCCGCTCCAAGAACCAAACCGCATGTGATTTATCTACCCGCTGGGGTGTGTGGTGGCTGTGCTCGGACCCGACACCGCGGCGAAGGGCACCCATTAATGAGGCCGGGGGTGAAGAGAGGCGAAGGGGGACACTGCTAAATGAGCCCCCGCGCCGTGTCCCCCCCTCCATCCCTGGGGCCTCACCTCCTCCTGCTTAACCAACTCCTGGGAGCAGGATTAGGAAAAGGCAGCCAGCTTCACCGTGCCTCCCCCACCACCCCATGGCCGACTCACCTACCACAATAGCTCAGCGCCGGGCTCGCTGGGCCAGGCCTGTGATCGAGGGTCAGCCAGGCCTCCGTCTCTCCAGGCGGTCATTAAAATAACGGCAGACAGCCGCGCACGGCCACTAATGAAGGCCATGAATCACATTTTTCTTAAGAACATATTAGTAGCATCATTAACAGTGTGCAAAGGGCCGACCGGGACGACAGCTCTATAGCCCTGGTGAGCACAGCCTCATTAGCGGGACCCGGACGGCAGCAAGTGCGGCCGCCACACGGGTCTTTGTGTCCAGGGGAGAGGGCGATAGGACCGGCCCCTCAATGGCTTGTGGTAAAATCCTACCGTGACGGAGACATGAAAACGCAACACGCAAACATATCAAAACGGACCAAAGATATGTCAGCATGTTTCTCTTTTTCTACACTGCCATTTATCCAGTACTTAATAAAAGATTGTTAAAATTAAATCAGTAAGATATAAATGCAGGGGAAAAAGCTACACAAGGCTATGGGAGTTACGGTGCAAGCGTAAAATCGACCCGCGCCGGCATTAAAATTGTAGTAAACCTTGGAGATAACGTGCCCATCAAACTGATGTAAGAGGAAGTAAGAAGCAGATTTAATTGAATGGGCTAAAAATCTGGGGCCGGCGGTGCGAACGGCCGATCGGGGGCAGGACCTCCGTGGGTCCCGCGAGCGGGGCGAAACATATGGCGTCCTCCTGCTCAGGTTGTTTCCACATTTTCTAAAGCACCGAGGGGGAGTATAGTGCTTATCCGAAAAGCAGCAGAATGCAACAGGGTCCAGAAAAGCGAATGATGGTGCCGGGCAGGTAAGAGGAAGAACAATCAGCACCTGTGCAGGTCACAGGGTGTCACCAGCTGTGTTACAGTCAGCGTTCAGAAATAACCCCCCCCCAATATTAAGGGAGTTACGCAGCACACAGACAAGGAAACCGGGTCGGCACTGGCAGAGGACGGTCAGTGGGTCCTTCTTTGAGTTCAGAGACCTGGATTCGGGTGAAATGGGCGAAAGTTCACGACCGGGCCCCAAACCCAGCAGTGTTACATGTGACCCCCCCCCCACAAAGTAAGTCACAGGACCCAATCAGCGTGAAGAGCCCTCATTTGCAGACCATGATGAAATTAGGTGAAATCGGCAGCATCGGCCCGCCTTCCGCTGAGGCCCCGACAGTCCTGCCGCGCTAAATCATAAATGGCCCTCCATTGGGCCGCCAACGGCGCGGCCCGCGTGGGGCCGCCTCTCCCTGGACCCATCAAAGTTACAGCCCCCACCCCGCACAGATTGGCCTTCCCTTCCACAGACTGGGGGCCGTCTCCCCGAGCAGGAAAAGCGGCTCACGCCCAGAGATTACACGGAAATTACAGCATTGCGACATTAACATTTAAACCGCCCATTTGGGGGCCGCGAGCCCTTGGGCACAACGCTGACGATTGAAGCCTATCGCACGCCAGCTTGATCGGTGTCGGAATTTGCCGGCTTGTACCAGGAAATGCCCGACCGCCGTCTTGCCAGCTGGTCAACTCCAGCATGGGCGTCGAACTTAGGAATAGTGGAAAAGCACAGGCGTGTGAGGGACACAATGAAGACAGGCTATAGAAACACACAGAACCAGGATTCAACAAATGAATAATATAAACAGGTGCCAGTTTGTAGACTAGCATGTCACTGGAAGGTCGCTGGTTCAAATCCCAAGCTTCACTGTTGGGCCCCTGAGCAAGCTCCTTGCTCTGGGGACTGGCTGACCCCGCTTTCTCAATTATACAGCGCATCAGATTTGCAATGATGCCAAACCCATCGTTTCAAGTGGAGATAGAGACACAACAATAATACAATGAATCTAATTAGCCATTTGCAGAAACGTCATAAGAATACTGCGAAATTGCGAGGCTTTTCTCAGATAAAGAGTGCACTTCATACAACGCCTACCATATGTATATTTAAATATTTATTTAAAAGATTGGATCAGGACTCGGAATCGGCAGATATAAATATTGAACGGATCAGACTGGGGTACCAAAAATTGTATGGGGACATCCCTAGCAGACACACAGCATGGACCCACAGCGGGGACATGCAGCACTGACACGCAGCCAGCCTCCCCACCATTATACGCCATGGTCACTCTGCTCTCGCGTTTCACTCCCGCCACCTCAGACACCTTGATGCAGCCGAGGCTTCAGCGCGGAAATGGGACAGAAAGCAGGAGAAATAGCATTAACAGATGCAGTGGTGAAGCAGGCTGTTGGTATGCAACACAAGAAAGGGAAATCACAGGGGTATTTTATTACAGGTTATATACACTGTATACACACCACACGCACACTTAGACCGTATATACCATATCATATATACTGTATACGCACCACACAAACACTTAGACCATATATACCATATCATATATACTGTATACACACCACACGCACACTTAGACCATATATACCATATCATATATACAGTATACGCACCACACACACACTTAGACTGTATATACCATATCATATATACTGTATACGCACCACACACACACTTAGACCATATACCCCATATCATATATACTACATGCACCAATATGCAAATGCAAATATAACACGTACATCATAAAGCCAAACACTGTGCGCATATATAAACCGAATATAGCAACCCTGTACATAATACACATACTTACAGTATAAAGTATATATACCATATGCAAATATACTAAATGCATTACATGATATATACATCTAAATATATAGACTAAATATATGAACCATATACACACCAAACACATTTATGTCATATAAACATATGCAAATATTCCACAGACCACATTCTGTAATACATAGCACAGACCAAGCAGACCATGTACCCAGCCCATACAATCGTTATATTTCATTAATCGATACAATACTTCTGCATGCAATGGCCAATATTTCATATTTATCAGGCTTGCTGAAAAAGTTTATTTTGGGCTCTATCTGCACCAGCATCACTCCTGATGGGTTTTAATCCCACACATCTCACTTAACAGCTTTGTGATGCACGATGAATATTTCAGCGCCCTCTCTCCCCCTGATCCGGCGGCTTGAGCGGGCCCTAAAAGCGACCCATTCGTACCAACGCTATGAAAAATGCAGGACCCCTCTTAAAATCATGCGCTGGCCCGCTCCGGCCCGTTATCGCTGTCCCCCACACGGGACGAGGGGGGGGTCATCTCGTCCCGTCTGACCGATCTCACGCCTGCGCAGGGGCATCATGAAAAGGCAGTGCTAGAGCAGCCCGATGGGGAAACAAAGTCTCCCTGAGATTCTTCAGACGTAACACGCAGTTAATAATTTACTGCCGGCGTCAAAGATTTCGTAGCGAGGAAATCTCAGCCACCTCCACGCGCTCCCAATAATACCCAGTTTAACTCCTCCACGGTGATCCCAAGCCCTTATCTGATTTCCTTTTAAACATGAACTTTGGGCGAACCTAAAACATAGTGGGGTGTCAAGCTGGCTCAGTGGGTGGCACTCTTGCCTCAAGCCTCGGGGTTCAAGTCCCGCCTCCCCCCCCGTGTGCGGAATTTGCATGTCCCCCCCGTGTCATATGAATTTCCCCCAGGTACTCCTGTTTCATGGCTTATGTGTGCATGTATGTGCCCTATAGGAATGTCCTGATCCACTTTTTCGGTACCCCGATCCGACCCATTCAATATTTATATCTGCCAATTCTGAGTCCCGATCTGATCTTTTAATAAATATTTAAATATACATACACATACAGTAGGCATCGCTGCATTCTTCGTCTGAGTCTTGCAGTTTCACGCTATTCCTCCTTATGATGTTTCTGCAAGTGCCTAATTAGATTTGTTGCATTAATCGACGCTCTACTGCTGCCTCCTCTCGAAAGGACACTGCAGGTAGCTGTTGGGCTGCTTTGAGTTTCAGATTTAAAGAATTCTCACATGGCTGACATAGTTTCTAGTTTCAAGCCATGTGCCTCAGGCTTGATGTATTGTGTGACGGATCCTTACAATCTGCACAAATTACGTGGATTTGGCAAGGAGGGGAATTTAAATAGATCAGCCTTTGGACTGGGCTGTAGTAGCTGATACCAATCAATTAAAAAATGCCCGGATCGCCCCGGATTCCATTTCCAGATCTTTGGTAGCTGCTTGGAACATCGCTTGCCCCCTCGGATGGACTCTGAGCTCCAGGCCTCCATGTCATCATGACCAGGATAAGATTGACATATAATATAAAACCACAGAAAGCAACTTGAGTTGCTCTGGTTAATTCTGGCTCACGGAGGACACTGCTTGGTAGGGACGAGTAAGCAGAGTGAGCGAAGATCAGCAGAGACTCTCTGAAAGGCACGGGACTCCCACCAGTCAGTCAGCATGAATACCGTGTACAGAATTCCCGGAACAGGACGGCAGAAATTGGCAAAGATGCAAAGTTCCGACGCCATGGTGACCGGTCTCCATGGCGCCCCCTCAGGCCCCATAATGGCCTATCACAGCACATTAGGAGCTTCTGCTCACCTGGCAAAAATAAATAGCGTGTTAACTCCGCACAGGGCCTCCTCCATCGCCGTCCCATCCTCAGCACCACACACGCACACTTCCTGTACATCTCTCCATTTCATTTTCTTTCAATTAACTTAATGATTAAATTTTCTTTGGTCAAATTTCTGAAATAAAACAGGCTATTGCTTCTGCATTCACTGTCTTTGTCTTCCCTCTAGGTACCAAGACAGACACGCATTTTACATGCCCAGCCTCATACACTGAGACACTGGCACACCGACGCACAGCCACAAAC
>JAODJW010003437.1:0-12212 GCA_026777045.1 Hyperopisus bebe | reverse complement strand
CACAGGTGCATCACAATGACAATGTGTTGACAAGATGTGTCTAAACAGGTGAAAAGTGCTTATGGTTTTGCCAAAAGAGTGACTGATTCAATAAGTGGGTTCAGGCAACTGAGAATTTGGTTCAGACAATAGGGTTTAGTGTTTTAGCAATCGAAAAAAACTGTAATAATCTTTCATAACTAATAAGGAATAATTTAGCTGTACGATCACATATAATGTGAAGTTGTCTGAAAATGTACTTTGAAATGTAATTGTTTTGTGGCTCTCTTGTCATAAGTATGTTAACTGTCGGTAGTGAGTAATAGGGACACCTTGCTGGGTGATGCGGGAAGAATCCTCTTTGTGACCCATTTGTACGTTGACGTCGAAATTTAACTCACCAGTGGCACTTGCACACTCATCTAGCAGATATTGTATGTTCTAGTCACTCTTTGGCTTCTTCTCATGTTTAGACACATGTGAAAAGTTTTGGGTCATTGTGTTTAAATGATGACTACTGTATGATGGCTGTGCTGAACTTCTGCAGCCTGTGTTTTCTATTTTGCATCAAAGTTCACCACGGTGCAAAATGTGTTTTGATGAATGGGAATGTGTTTAGAGTTTTGCTCAGATCTGCAAATCGTGTTTAAAGTTTTCCCAAAAGAGTGATTGATTCAATAAATGAGTTTTGGCAATTGGTTCAAAATTTTGTTCCAAGAATGAAGTTTAGTGTTTTAGCAATTCAGAAAAACTGTAATAGAAACATAAGGCAAGGTAAACCTTAACGTACCAACACAACTGTACCAGCGTTACCCATTCATTCTATTAATAGTATAGAATAGAATGAAACATGGTGGCAGCGGTGCTTTGTTTTTTGAAGAAGAGCACAGAAATTTATTAGACACAACGCGAGACAACGGCTGACTAGTATGGTCGAGAGAGCGGAGATTTCAGACACGGCGCGGATGGAAAATTCATTGGGACTGAGACCGCCAGCAAACATTTGCTTGGACTCAACTAATCTGGCGAAATCATGGAAATTGTGGAAAGAGTTCACACTGTATAAGGATCTCACTTTGGCAGATGCCGGCGAAAACATGAAACTGAAAGTTTTCAGCTATCTCACTGGGGAGACGGGAAGAGAGCTTTGCGAGACCCTAATCCCTTTCTCGTCACCGGATCGGACTGTAGATATTGATAAAGGCTTGATTGATAAGAGCTTTGGATGATCATTGTAGTCCAAAAGTGAACGAGACAGTTGAAAGGTACCATTTTTTTGTCAGAAATCAGTTTTCCGATGAGAACATTGACAAATATGTAAGGGACTTAAGAATGCTCGCCAGTACGTGCAATTTCGGCCAGATAAAAGACTCTCTGATCCGCGATAGAATTGTTTGCGGCATAACAAGCTCTGTTTTGAGAGAGCGACTTCTAAGAGAGCAGCATCTGACATTGGAAAAATGTGTGCGAATCTGTAGAGCAACAGAGTTGTCCAGAGAATATATTAGAACAATTGAAGGGCGAGAGGCAGTGGAGGTGCTTGCAGTAAAACATGCAGTGTGAAAAGATGATGGTAAGAGCACAATAAACTGCAAGTTTTGTGGAAAAGTACATGAAAGAAATAAAAAGAAATGTCCTGCATATGGGAAAAAGTGCAAAAACTGTGGAAAAGACAATCATTTTGCTGCAATGTGCAAAACTAAAAAGCAGAAAGAAAAGACAGTGCATACCGTCACAGAGTCAGATGAGGAAAGTTACGAAGACATCTTGTGTGTAACAGTGGAAACAGTGAACACTGTGATGGAGGATAAACGGAGACCGTCCTCGAAACTTTTTGCTGCCATGCTCCTAGGAAAAGAACAGGTGAAGTTTCAGTTAGATTGTGGAGCTAGCTGTAATATAATTCCTGTCAACCTGCTAAACGCAGCCACACAAATTGAAAAGACAGAGAAAGTGCTGGTGATTTACAATAAAAGCACACTACAGCCACTGGGAAAATGTAAAGTCAAACTGCGAAACCCTAGAAACAAGAAATTGTTCAGAGTAGAATTCATGGTTGTTGATGAGGGATCTGCAGTGCCACTATTGGGCAGCAGGGCAGTACAAGCCATAAACCCGGTGAAAGTTCAGTATGAAAACAAACTGAATGCAGAAAAGTTTCAACTGAGGAGAAGCGAGGTTCCTTACATCGGGCATTTACTTACTGCAGATGGGCTCAGAGTTGATCCTGAAAAGGTACGAGCAGTCAGGGACATGCCACGTCCAGTTGATGTCAAAGGTGTCCAAAGATTCTTGGGCATTATAAACTATCTCTCAAAATTTTGTAATCACCCATCGGATAGCTGTGAGATTCTGAGGCAACTAACTCATAAAGACAATATGTGGGAATGGTCAGATGTGCATGAGCAAACATTTACAAAGCTCAAAGACGCCATCACCAAAGCTCCGATCCTCAAATATTATAATCCGGAAGAAGCACTGACACTTCAGTGTGATGCGTCAGAGACTGCATTAGGAGCTGCTTTACTGCAGAAGGGGGTGCCAGTTGCTTATGGAAGCAGGGCATTGACTCCAACAGAAAGGGGTTATGCCCAAATAGAAAAGGAATGCTTAGCCATCGTCTTCGGGATGGAAAAGTTCCATCAGTATACGTACAGGCAGAAAGTCACTGTTCATTCCGACCATAAGCCACTGGAAAATACAATACGGAAACCCCTGCTGAATACCCCAAAACGGTTGCAAAGAATGTTACTTAGACTGCAGAGTTATGACATCAATGTCACGTACATCCCGGGGAAGGACATGTTGCTTGCTGACACACTGAGCCACTCATACTTACCTGACCATGCGTCAGAGGACTGAGTAGAAATGGAGATTGAGAGCATAAACATGGTCCATCACATACATATGGCAGAAGAAAGACTAAAGGCCATCAGAGAGGAAACAAGTAGAGACAGGAAATTGCAGTCACTCATTGAAGTAATCCAAAAAGGTTGGCCAATGAACAAGAAAGACTTACCGAGTGACGTTTCCAGGAAGAACTGAGTACACAAAGTGGAGTTGTCTTCAGAGAAGAGAGAGTAGTAATCCCTGACAAACTCATAGGTGACATTGTTCAGCGCATTCACTCTTCACATTTGGGGATAGAGGGCTGTCTAAGAAGGGCTAGAGAATGTGTTTATTGGCTGGGCATGAATGATCATATAAAGACTTTTGTAGAAAAATGTGACATCTGCAAGTCTATGGACGTAAAACAGCCAAAGGAGACTCAGTGGTCGCATTAATTACTTAGCAACCCATGGTCTAAGGTAGGAACCGACATATTCACTTTAGACAATAGAAGCTATCTAATCACTGTCGACTATCTCTCTAATTTTTGGGAGCTGGACTATTTACCTGATACAAAATCAACCACTGTCATCCATAAACTGAAAGCCCATTTTGCGAGACACGGCATCCCTGATATCGTTGTCTCAGATAACGGCCCACAATACATATCAGAAGATTTCAAAAGGTTTAGTAGACAGTGGGAATTCACACATAAGACACTGTCACCTGGATACCCACAGAGCAACGGGATGGCGGAATCAGCAGTTAAGACTGCAAAAAGACTGCTGAAAAAGGCAAAAGCTGATGGGAAGGATCCTTACCTCGCCGTGCTTGATCAGAGAAACACACCCTCACGAGGGATCAAAGCAAGCCCAGCGCACAGGGTGTTCAGTAGGAGGACCAGAACTCTGATGCCCATGCACGTTGAGGCCTGTTGAGGCCTAAGGTAGTTCACACACAACAGGGACAGACTGAAAACAAGAAACGGCAAGCTGCATACTACAACAGACATGCAAAGGATCTAGGCATTTTACAACAGGGAGACAGAGTCCGTGTCCAGCCAGGAGAGCATAACAAAACTTGAACAAAAGCGACAGTTGTGAAACCCGTGGACCACAGATCTTATGATGTCCAGCTTGACTCAGGGAACATTCTGAGGAGAAACCGGCGACACCTTAGAAGAGACAGAGTCACAACTCCGGAACACACAAAGCCGGCAGATGGAAATAGGGACCCAATGATTGGCTCAAACCCAATCAAGGATACCCCTGTTGTTGCTGTTACAAGGTCTGGAAGAACAGTGATTAGACCCCACTACCTTAAAGACTATATTCAGTAATCCACGAAAATATACCTCCATTCTCTTTTGTTAAATCTCGGAAAGGGGTTTAGTTCTATATTTGTTCACCTGCAGTTAGGGTGCAGGTCTGATTTCCTGTTTGAAAAAAAAAAGAAAAAAAAAAGACTTTATTTTGTGATGAGTTTATTAAAAAACATTCCAGATACAGACTTGCTGAAATTACAAATAATGCTAAGACAATAAAACTTGTGGAATGGTTAGTTAATACACAGTAAATTTGAATGCTGTCTTGCATTGCATTTCTAAGTGATCAAATTGTCATTAATGTGTTAAGGTATTTTGGAAAAAAAAAAAAGGGAACGGATGTTGGGATGTTGTTGTAGCACGAACGGAATTAGAGGTGACACGTGTTGTATACCATTTGTTCAAGCTGGATAGTACTAGTCGGATTTGTTGTGTTCAATAAAAGTAATTCACGCAACTGTAGCAGCGTTAACCGTCCATTCTATTAATAGTATAGAATATAACGAAACACCTATTGCTCACTACAGACAGTTACCGTACTTATGACCAGACCCACACAACAATTACCTTTCAAACTACATTTTCAGACATCTTCACATTATATGTGATCGTAGAGCTAAATTTTTCCCTGACTATACCCTTCTTAGAGTACATTTTCCATCATCGCTGACGTATTTACCCAGGACTAAGCTTCTAACTACATCTCATGAGTTGCTTAATGACAGTGTTTGCGAATGTTCATTCGAACTATGGTCTTTGGAAACGCACCTCAGAACGGAAAGGTTAAGGAGGAGCTTTTTCCCCCAGGTCATCGTCGGCATCCGTCCGTCTTGGGAGACGATGGTGTAGCTTCTTGTGAGTCTACCTGCACCGCCGGGAATGGCTGTGCAGTCCGACTCGGGAGTGGCAGTCCCTGCTGCACTTGGTACAGGTGAAGGCGGATGGCTGTTTTAGCTGCTGTTGCCGCTGCTTCCGCCTGGATCTTTTCTGGGCGGCATTCTTGTTGCGCTCAGCCTCTGCGCACGATGTACCCTGCCTGACTGCGAGCCTCCAGGCTGGGCGGTCATCTGCTTGACTTTTCCATGAGTTGGGGTTGATGGAGCACTGCTTCATGTCCTTTTTGCAGAGGTCTTTGAATCGCAGTTTTGGGCGCCCTGTTGTCCTTTGGCCTACGACCAGCTCGCTGTAGTGGAGGTCTTTGGGAATGCGGCCTGCGTCTATTCTCTTGACATGACCGAGCCACCTGAGACGTCTCTCACTGAGAACTGCATGCAAGCTGCTCATGTTGGCTTGCTCCAGCACCTCGGTGTTGGGGACCCTATCCTGCCACTTGTTCTGCAGTATGCACCGCAGGCACCTCATGTGGAAGCTGTTGAGTTTCCTTTCGTGCCTCGCGTAGGTGGTCCACGTCTCACTGCCATAGAGGAGAGTGCTGAGTATGCAGGCTTGGTAGACGTGCAGTCTGGTCGTCACCAGAGAAGAGCATTTCACGGATGAGTACCTCTGTGACTTTGGTCTTGGCACGGAGACGGGCTATGTTGTAGAGCTTGCCATCAGACCTGGTGTGGATGTAGACACCCTCGCTGTAGTCCTTGAAGGTGTATTGGAGGAGCATGAAGAAGAAGATGCCAAAAAGTGTAGGCGCGAGGACGCAGCCCTGCTTTACTCCGCTGCTGACTGGGAAGGCCTCGGAGGTTGCGCCGTTGTAGTAAACCGTGCTGTGCATGTTATCGTGGAAGGACATGGCTTTATGGCGGTCTCCTTTGTTCTTGTACAAAGTGATGATGTTGGCGTCTCGCATGTCCTGGGGGATGTAGCCCTGTTCCCAGCAGAGGCAGAGGAGGCAGTGGCTGTAGCAGGGCTGGTTTCCCGCTCTTCAGGACCTCTGGAGGAATTCCGTCGCTCCCAGGTGCTTTCCCACAGGCAAGGCAGTCGATGGCTTTGCTGAGCTCTTCCACAGTGGGTGGGGTATCTAGCTCCTCCATGATAGGCAGGTCTGGGATGGCGTTGAGAGCGGTGTCTGTCACGGTGTTCAGCGTCGCGTACAGCTCGAGGTAATACTTGGTCCACCGCTGCATCTGCTTTTCCTGGTCAGTGATGACCTCACCCGTCTTGGACTTGAGGGGGGCAGTCTTGGAGGGGGTTCGGCCTGTTGCCTTCTTGATGCTCTTGTACATCCCTCTTGCATTGCCTGTATTGGCAGCTGCCTGGATGCTGCTACAGAGGTTCAGCCAGTGGGTGTTGGCAGAGTGGCGGGCGGTCTGCTTGGCTTTGTTCCTGGCAGGCCGTAGGGCTTGTATTGTACTTGGGCTGGGCTTGGCCTTGTAAGCCAGTAGGGTTTTCCTCTTCGCCTCGGTCACGGGTTCCTCTCTGATCCCCACGCACACAGTGGGGCAGGTAAGCCATGGCGGGACGGCACCTAACTGGCTGGGGGCTGCCCAGCTTGAGGCGGGCGGTAGCTGTCCAATGAGGTGCAATGACCTCTCCCACTGTCGAAGGAGACCCCTGGCGCTCGTTTCCTTCGCCAATCGGACGAGCTTATAACCGGTATCTGCCCCCTCCCATGTTGAGTCAACATCTTGCGATGACACTGGAGTGTCCTCTCCAGTGGAGCTACAGAGCCTGGGCAGGGTGATATGGAGGGCCAGCTGTTGCCCATGCAGCAGTCTCCCCCTCTCCTTGCAGCTGAAGGATCCAAGTGAAAGACAGAGTCAAGCCGCCTTAGGAGCTGCAGCTCCGGATTTTCTGTCGGGGTTTACTCCCTTACCCTTTCCCATGAGAGGGTATGCCACAAGGCAGCGGAGGTTTGGAATCAGAGTTTTCCTTCTCCTAGGTGAGCTACCACCCAAGGTTGAGGAGCCCCATCTCCCCCAGGTCATCACGCTCTTAAATCAGGACAATACTCAATGCCTCTAGGTACTGCTTCACACTGTCCAAATCGTTGGCACATACAGGCCTCTTGCACATTGCACTTATATTGCATAGCAAAATACCTCTTACCTATTACTTATGTATAGATTATGTACAGTTGAACATTTCATGTATTTTTTATCTTATTATTTTTATTATTATTTTTTATAGATTTTGTAACTCTCTTATCATGCGCAGTTGCTTGGAGTGACCAGGGTTACATTCCACTACATGTTGTATGTGTACAACTGTGTACGTGATGAATAAACCTTTTGAATCTCGAATCTTCAATCTTGAAGTAAAACTTCCGACCTTCCTGGCAATATATCACATGTGCTGGGGCCTCACTTCTACATGTTACTTCCATGGACTTTTAGTTATAGATTATGTAATGCACTTTTGACATGGTTACAGTGTATAGGGCAAAATAGGTAATTACAAATCCTGCCTCAGACACTTTCATACATTTTAGTAAAAGTATAAATTGCAACCTTTCTGGCAGTATATCACATGTCATGGGGCAGCATTTCTACATGCCACTTCCGTGGACTTTTACTTTTAGATTATGGAAGGCAGCTTCCCCATTGCAACAGTGTATAGGACGAAATGCATAATTAGAAATCCTGCCCCATGGACTTTTCTACATGCCACTTCCATGGACTTTTAGTTTTAGATTATGTATGGCAGCTTCCTCATTGTTACAGTGTATAGGGCGAAATGCACATTTAGAAATCCTGCCCCAGGCACTTTCATGCATTTTCGTATAGTACAACTTGCGAGCTTTCTGGCAGTATATCACATGTCCTGGCGCAGCATTTCTACACGCCACTTCCGTGGACTTTTAATTTTAGATTATGGAGGGCAGCTTCCCCATTGTTACAATGTATAGGGCGAAATGCATAATTAGAAGTCCTGCCCCAGACACTTTCATGCATTTTTCTAGAGTACAAATTGCGACCTTTCTGGCAGTATATCATCGAGGGAAGTCACACTAGCAGCGGTCCCGTCCAGCTAAAACAGGACAGAAAATGATGCAGACTGTACTTAAGGACCTTCCAGGAGTTCACAAGTACTTGGACAATGTCATAGTGCATGGTGCATCACAAACTGATCATGACAAGCACCTTAAAGCAGTTTTACAATGCTTCACTGAATTTGGATGTCAGCTTAATCTTAAAAATTGCTCTTTCAGCCAGGAGAGTATTACATACCTTGGACATGTAATTTCCAAAGAATGACTGCGACCTACACCCAATCATATCACTACTATTGCAGACGCTTCAGCACCTCGAGTATGCCCGCATTGCGGTATTTTTTGGGTCTTACTTCATGGTTCAGTAAGTTTCTTCCACACTATGCTACAGTGGTGGAACCTTTGAGAAATATTCTGCGAGCTGGAGCCCAGGCCAAATTTAACTGGACTGATGAAGCTCAGGACAGTTTCTTAAAACTGAAAACTATGCTCATACATAGCCCAGCTCTCTCTATTTTTGACCCAGATTTTCCTACCTTTGTAACTACAGATGCTTCAGATTATGGACTAGGAGGAGTTTTAACTCAGCTCCATCCTGATAATAGTGAGAGAATTGTTGCATTTGCTTCTCGCACACTGATGCCAGCTGAGAGAAAGTATTCTACTGTCGAAAAGGAAGCACTGGCATGCATATGGGCTGTGGAAAATTGGAGAACGCTGTTGTGGGGGTGGCGATTTACTCAGAATGGACCACCAGCTTCTTACTACACTACTGGCCACCAAGGGCATGAAGCGAGCTGGTATGTGAATTGCCCGCTGGTCTGCGCGGCTTATTTGCTTTTAGTATGATGTGACATACCGGCCTGGAGTTAAGAATCAAGTGGCCGACTGCCTATCATGTATTCCGCTGTGCTCTTCAGAGGATGAACAAGTCAAAGAATCTGCCCTCGTTGCAGAAGTTTCTCCCCTGCATACTGCAGTGCCACTGGCAGAGTTCACGAGGGAATGTGAGTCGTGTGCCCAATGTCACAGCTGCGGGCCAGAATGCAAACCGGCTGGCCGCATGCAAGAAAAGATGTTTCTGTGGATATAGTTCCGTACTTCATGGTAAGGAATGAAGTTGCTGTGGAAGCCCCCCTTGTCTTCCGTGGGTCCCATCTGATTGTGCCAGTTTCACTTTGTACAAGGATTATTCACCTCTCACACGAAGGACATCAGGGTATCGTGCGCACCAAACAGAGGTTACAGGAACTGTATTGGTGGCCCGGCATGATAGTCTGGTGAGTTCAATTCTGTCCTCTTGTGTGGAATGTCAAAGCAGTGACAAGTCTTCAAAAATATACACACCCCCGATGCAACCAGTGGAGTTCCTGAATGGACCATTCGAACACATTGCCTTGGACATTGTGGGACCATTTGACTGTGGCCCCCCTGACTGCCGGGTTGCGATCACAATGATTGATTATTTTAGTAAGTGGCCAGAAGTAGCATTCTCAGCTAATGTGACTATGGAGACTGTAGTGTCATTCCTGCGGTGCGTGTTTGCAAGAGAGGGAGATCCATGTACAGTGTGTACAGACGATGGGCCGCAGTTTACATCCTCTGCATTTGGAGATTTTCTTGTAGAAAGAAGAATCAAACACATTCGTACTAGCATCTACCACCCTCAGGCAAATGGCGCTGTAGAAAGGTGGAACAAAGTTTTGAAGCAGTGTATTCAATATGGTGAAAAAAAAAAACAAATTCCTTGGAAAACTGCTGTAGTTACGATGCTCCAAAGATATCGAGCTACGGCTCATGCCACTACAAACGTGTCACCTTTTCAACTTCTTCGAGGCCAGCTAATGCGTACAAAATTGGATGTCTTACCTACTATGAGGAAAGACGAGCATCACATGGTCAAGGAGAGGGTGAAGCGCGGCCAACAAAAAAGCAAGCGCTACACTGACTACAGACGTAATGCAAGCACCACAAACTTAAAACCTGGAGACAAAGTTAGAGTCTTAAAGCCTTTTCGAGTAAGGAAGAGGAAGTCCCAGTTCACTGATCCACTGCTGGTACAAAAACAGATTGGGCCAAGCACTTTCATGTTGAGCGATGGAAAATGGTGGAATGCAGCTCGTCTGTCACCCTGTCCAAGGAATACAGTGGTGCCCATTACTGAAGCTCCTGAGATGGTACCCAGTTCACTGAGGATGAGTACAAGGGAGAGAAACCCATCAGTGTAGACTAAAGATTATGTAATGGATGCACAATAGGTTAGTATATCTGTGGTACTAAAGGGTTCAGTTCATAGCCAGGAGATTTGAAGATAAATGTTAGTGATGTTCATACTTGTTACCTCAATAGGTGAACGGTAGGCAATAGGGTTAAAGCGTTCATAATAAAATAAAATATGTTCAAGGTTCAAGGCTATATTACAGTATATATCTTATGTTAGTGTAAAGCTTCTTCCCTGTCAGCACAAGTGCGTTGGCAATACGTCGCATAAATGGCGGATGGTTGCATTTGGATCCCGTTCCATTATGAAGCATTGCGTTTTATTCGCGAAAACGTTGGATCGTCACGGTGTTGAAAAGCATTGGTCGTCTAAACATCGGATCGTCGCTTTTTGGTAGGGAAAACTATGCATCACGTCGAATCTTTAGAAAAGGGTTTGTTTGCCTCTGGAAGTAGTAATATTACGATAATAATATTTAATGTAGTAATATTACTTGTCATATAGGGTATGGTATGATTTACATAGCTATTTTATATACTGGCCATTGTTAAATGTTTCTTGTTATTACCGATTATATGTTTATTTGATATCCTGTTTATATGACAGTATTTTAAATAAGAGTGTGCACTTGTGTGGAGATCTATTGAGAGATGTCCCACTGTGGGTGAAGACTTGGCAATGTCAGATGGCTATACATGCAACTGTTCTTAAATAAGTGTGTGTTGTTAGGGAGACAATGGTCTGCTTCTACAGTTGTAGTCCATCATGTTTTCGCTGAAAGTACTCCAGTGGTTTTCCAATAAGTTCTGGGTGCTTTGTTTCGATATGCCGCTTGAGTTTTTGAGGTTTTAGAGCTTCGTTTGAAAGTTTTAATCCACAATACGCACACTGTGCCTTGGGCTTACAGGGCTGGCTTAAAGCAATGCATTCTGGTCCTTACGCAATGCATCATGGTTAGATTTAAACATGGTGCTGGTGGCCTTATACGGACTAATAGCCAGTCTCAATTTTAAATTCGTGGCCCAATCTGTAGCCTTCGTGGCTCATCAGTGGTTGAGAAACGTGGTTTTAATAGATATTTTGTTCCCTGTTAAATCAGCTTTAAAAGACAAGAAAAAAAAGAAAAGTCTATTCCATCGCCTACGCTTGGTTGGAAAGGTAGGTTGAAAATCATTTCTTTCTTAAATAGTTTCAGATTTGATTATTTATTGTTACAAACTTTTTATCGCACTTTAACCATTTTAACATCTATGGCTATGCTAACGTTACCATGCTCGACCTTTTGTGTGATGTGTTTGTTACTATTAATTTGAGTTGTATTACTATGGTGTAAGATCACTCTCAAAATACATGTGCATAATGAAAATGATCACAATTGTGCTTTTCAATTTTCAGTATAATACAAGATAGTAATTGTGATCACTTAGGATTTTAGAGTAATTTTTACTGTCTTGTTCTTGCAGATGTTCCTTCGAGAACTTTGTTACCCACAGGGCAACTTATACCAAGTCAATGTACATGCAAGTTGAAAACAAATCTACATCAGTCTTGATGTATGTCTAAATATTTAATGCTGTATTCTCTATTGACCTTACAGCAACAGAGAGGATCCTTCTGCAAATGTTGGGGGAGTTGCAGAACCAGGTCCAACACCTGACAGAGATTGTTTCCCAAAGACCTCTCTTTTTGGGTAACAGTCCTGCAGACACACCATTAACAACGGCAAGTGCACTGTACAAAATTGCTTTATAATCTATTTTAATTTAATTAATTTAGATTGATTTTGGAAATATTTTTTTCCTAGTTTAAATAATAAAGTTTCAAGGTGTATTTAAGTCTACTCACCTAAAGGATTATTAGGAACACCTGTTCAATTTCTCATTAATGCAAAAAGGGGGTCAATCAACCAATCACATGGCAGTTGCTTCAATGCATTTAGGGGTGTGGTCCTGGTCAAGACAATCTCCTGAACTCCA
>JAODJW010003435.1:0-12240 GCA_026777045.1 Hyperopisus bebe | reverse complement strand
GCACCCCATACTTCCGGGAGCACTCCCCACAAGACTTCCCGAGGGACACGGTCAAATGCCTTCTCCAAGTCCACAAAGCACATGTAGACTGGCTGGGCAAACTCCCACAAACCCTCCAGGACCCTGCTGAGAGTATAGAGCTGGTCCACTGTTCCACAGCCAGGGTGAAAACCACACTGCTCCTCCTGAATCTGAGGTTCAACAATCCCTCCTCTCCAGGACCCATGAATAGACCTTACCAGGGAGCCTAAGGCATGGGATCCCCCTATAGTTGGAAAACACCCTCCGGTCCCCCTTCTTAAAGAGGGGGACCACCACCCTGGTCTGCCAATCTAGAGTCACTGCCCTGAATGTCCACGCAATGCTGCAGATGCGTGTCAACCAGAACAACCCTGCAATTCCCAGAGCCTTGAGGAACTCTGGGCGGATCTCATCCACCCCCAGGGCCCGGCCACTGAAGAGCTTTTTAACCACCTCAGCGACCTCTGCCCCAGAGAGAGGGGAGTCCACCTCCAAGTCCCTAGACTCTGCTTCCTCATTGGAAGGTGTGTCGTTGGGATTGAGGAAATCTTCGAAGTATTATTTCCACTGACCCACAACGTCCCGAGCTGAGGTCAGCAGCGCCCCATCCCTACCATAAACAGTGTTGATGCTGCACCGCTTTCCCATTCTGAGTCGCCGGATGGTAGACCAGAATCTCCTTAAAGCCATCCGGAAGTCGTTCACCATGGCCTCGCCAAACTCTACCCAAACCCCAGTTTTTGCCTCAGCGACCGCCTAAGCTACATTCCGCTTGGCTCGCCGGTACTCATCAACTGCCTCTGAAATCCCACAGGTCAAAAAGGGCCGATAGGACTCCTTCAGCTTGACGGCATCCCTCACTGCCGGCGTCCACCAGTGAGTTTGGGGATTGCAGACGCGCCAGACACCGGTCACCTTATGGCCACAACTCCGGTCAGCCGCCTCCACAATGGAGGCGTGGAACATAGCCCATTCAGACTCAATGTCCCCCGCCTTCCCCGGGACATGGGCGAAGCTCTGCCGGAGGTAGGAGTTGAAGCTCCATCTGACAGGGGATTCCGTCAGACGTTCCCAACAGACCCCCACTATATGCTTGGGCCTGCCAGGCCTGACCAGCTTCCTTACTCACCAGCGGAGCCAACCCACCACCAGGTCGTGATTGGTTAACAGCTCTGCCCCTCTCCTCACCTGAGTGTCCAATATATGGGGCCGCTAGTCTGATGACACGACGACAAAGTCGATCATTGAACTGGGGTCTAGGGTGTCCTGGTACCAAGTGCACATATGGACACCCTTATGTTTGAACAAAACACCACTCGGGAGTATGCTCTCAGATACGCCGGTCGATCCCCCTTGTCACATCGCTGGAAACTGTCCGTCACCCACTCACGCATGCTTCACGTTGCTCCTCCTGTCCCTTCCTCTCTCTTTTCACCCTCTCTCTCCTGTCCATGATTTTTCTTCCCGCCGTTCTTCCCCACTCTCACATGACCAGGGACCAATCCGTTCACTCAGTGAAACAAAATGTAACCCTTAAAATTGCGGAGTAACCCAAAATTACAGAGAAGCTTAATAAAGCAAAGAAAACACACATAAAAGAAATAAGCCTCCATGCAGTCTTTCACGGGGTTACACCCTCCCCCTTCGAAATGTCTGAATGTCCTCAGACTCTATAACATCTACTCCTCCCAAAACTTGCTAAAAAGTAAGCGTGATATAATACCTCCACCGTCCAAATAGTGAAAAAAACCGTGATAATAATTTGAGGTCATATCGCACCCCCTACTCGAATGAATTTAAATCGATCTGTGCAGGGAAAGTATATACACCACGGATGGCCTCTGGAGATGCCCCCAGCCGTTCCACCCCACACTCCCTAGATTCAGAAGACATTTGGGGGCACACAAGCTGACAGATTGATTTTACACCCGACACAAGGATGTCTTGTCATCCATTACCATCACCCCCTACATCCACCCTCCTTCATAGGAGGCATATACTGGATATTGAACTTATAAACAGATATAGCGGCAAGTCAACGGTGTCCAGTGGCATTTAGTTTCGCAGTGGTTAGCACAAAACTAAAGGATTATTATCGGTGTGTACTGTGAACTTGGCCCCGTACAAATGGTCATGAAATTTGTCCACAACGGACCATTTCAGCGCCAAGAACTCTAACTGATGTATCGGATAATTACATTCAGTAGAGCTCAGCTTTCAGTTAGTAAATGCTACTGGCCTTATCCCCTCAGGGTAATCTTGAAAGAGGATGGCACCTAGCCCATTCAGACTGGCGTCCACGTGGAGAACATATGGTTTGGTGGGATCCGCAAAAGCCAACAAGGGAGCATTCATAAGACAACAAATGACCTGGTGGAAGGCATCTGTGCAAGACTGGTTCCAACGATCCCCAAATGGTTCAGACTCCCTGAAATACTCCACTGTTGTCTCCCTCCTACTGTGGGGGCATACCCTTTAGTAAGCTCAGTCAATGGCCTAACCATGGAAGAAAAGTTGCCAATTATTCTACGGTAATAAACGCAGAAGCCAAGAAATTACCATAATGACTTCAAGGCTGTAGGCTAAGGCCAGGATAACACAGCCTCAATTTTGTCAGGATCGGTAGCAATCCCTTCTTTGGACACCATGTGGCTCACATATTTTACTTTAGGTTGGCAGATTTGGCACTTATCTAGCGACACCTTTAATCCAACCTCCTCTAGCCAATGCAAAGCTTTCAGAAGCCTGTCTTCATACTCCTCTACAGTCTTTCCAAAAACAGATCATGAAGGTAGACTATAATCTACCTTAAATTCATATCTCCAACAGCCTTTTCCATCAAGCGTTGGAAAGTGGCTGGAGTCCCCATAATCCCCTGGTGCATCCTTTCAAACTAGTAAAATCCAAGTGGATATATGAAAGCAGTCTTCTCTTTGTCCGGCTCGGCCATGGCTATCTGATAGTACCCACTCCTTAAATCAAGGACCAAAAACCAATGACTGCCAGACACAGTCTATTGCGTCATCTATATGGACTGATCTGGAATGGTTTGACGGTTGAGAGTATGATAGTGCTGCACAATTAATCTAATCGCAATCACAATGTCAGCCGGAATGATAACGGCTGCGATTTAAATAAAAAATGTGTGAAAGTAAAAAGTGTGTGAACGCGATAACCTATTCTGTTTACATGCAGTCTCCTCATTATCTATGCCCATAATAAAGAGATGAGCAATTAATCTCTGTTTAGTAAATCACAGTAAATCATGCACAGTATATGGTCACATGATTACTCGGTGTGCACAGCAGGTGGAAATGGATGCTAACGAGCAGGCCGAACTAGTGACTAGGGGTGTTACGAGATCTCACAATATTACAACAAGACGAGATTTCTTGTTGGAGTGAAAAGCAGTCTCACTAAGACACTGCAAATCAGCTGTGGTACGTATGTTGGTGTCTGACGAAATTACCATAGTAGATGCCCCAGACACTTTTAAATCTTTTGTGTGGAAGCATTTTGGGTACCCAGCGCAAAATACAAATGGCAAAAGGGTGACAGAAAAAAAATGAACAACCTGTAAGCATTGTAGGCAAATAACGCCGTATACAGTGGCTAATGCTACTACTATGCAAAGCCATTTGCAGCACCATCATAGCTCTTTACTTAAATCTATTGTACGGGTGAACAAAAAAAAGTTTGTTCTTTATATTGTTTTATTTATATTCTATTTTATGTTCAATTAAGTAGTCAAATACGAGAGAAGCCTGTCATTTGAGTTTGTGGTGAAATATTTTATGGTGCTAGATATTTGTTCTGTTCTTTTCTGCATGCATATGATGGCGATTATTTAAAAAACATTTCACCATACATCTGCATTATTTATGTCTTTCAAATTAATCAAATAAAAGGCTGCTTTTCAGGATACTTCCTCTTTGAAGTTTTCCTACATTTTGTTAAAATATCATCTTGTCTCGTTCTCATGAACCCAATATCATGTCTTGTCTCGTGGGCTGAGTATATCATTACACCCCTACTGGTGGCCAAAAAAATGCAACCTTATTTGGCGATATTTTGGATTCAAGTTCATTGATACAGAGCAGAAAAAGGTACTGTGTAAAACGTTCAAAATGAAAGCCGCCACATTATGTGGCAACACAACAAATTTTTGTCAGCACCTTAAACAGCACAGAAAAAAGCATGATGAATGCATGACCCCGAATGCCCTGACTAGTAAAGAGAAAGCTGAAAGCCATACATCAGCCTAACTGTGCACTTCATCGATAATGATTTTGAACTAAAAAGTCGCTGCCTGCAAACGTCATATTTCCCTGAGGATTATACCGGAGGGAACATAACCTTGGGCTTGAAAGAGGCATTGGCTGTGTGGGACCTGTGTGAGGAGAGTCAGGTCGCTATCACAACAGACAATGGGACTAACATTATTAAAGCGATGGAGCTTAAACGCAGGACTAAGGTCCAGTGTTTTGGACATATACTTCACTTTGCCTTTGGAAAGTGTTTTGATCAATTTTATTACCCTTATATTTTATCCTGTACACTCACGCACATAGAATATAAATAATAAAAATTCTGTATTAAAACAACTCAGTTTGGGTCATTGCCATTACTCAGCACTGGATTAAACTTACCCAGCATCACTGGGTTACTGTATAAATTTTATGTTATATATAAATTTGCTCTCAATAAAATCAACTACTTGTTAGTCTAATGATGAAAAATGCCTTTATTTTGAAAATTTTAGAATTTTAATTTTGTAAAATATTGTTTTGAAAAAGTGCTGTACAAATGCTTTAGTTTTGTATTTTTATGCTTGTTTAAATTTATATGTTTATATGTTATAAACGCTTGAGAAATACACATTTCAAAATGATCAGTAATCTGTGCAATTTCCTTGATAACCAAGCAGATAGACTCAGGATACCACATTTACTATATTGCAATCGCAGATGGCAATATTTTCCACAATAATTGCAATATGAATCATGCAGCCCTAGGGTACAGTAATCAATACACATCCTCACAGAACCATTGTTCTTTCTAGCCACCACGATTGGTGAAGCATATGGAGTCCGAGACGCTTTAATAATTCCCGATGCCAACGGTTCTCGAAGGTGCCTTCGTACATCCTCAATGTCTGCAGATGCAATATGTCTCGGACGTTCGCGGAAAAGCTTAGGATCAGAAAGTCTAATACTATGCTCCAACACCCCCACTCATGCAAAGAAAACACCTTGGTTCTTTGTGCCAGCTTTTGATGCAGTGTAGCTTCCCACTACCAGGGGTTGCAAAAGCACACCAGCAGGAAGCGAAGACACAGGCACTGTTTCAACTAACAACATTTCCTGTTCTATCAGGCAAGTCGTCTCTAATTGGCAGACGGCCTGCTGACTACTGTCTGGCTTTAGAGTCAGACAGCCTGGACCTGGCCATTTCACACAACCCACTGTTTCATCTGGGTAAACTATATCTCTCTGCAGACGCTTAGCTGAGGATTGTGTCATTTCCCCCACAGCTTTTATACCAAAAGATTGTGAAATGTCCACGCCTGCTACCTCCGTGCACAATAGAACTAAGCACTTAAACATGCAAACATTAGTGCCGAGGATCATGTGTCTGGTCTGGACAATGTGGACCAGGACAAACCAATGCTAAAACTGAAATGGCCTAAGAAACTTCAGTCATAATCTCAGGAAATTCTATCTCCCCAAATACATACCCCCTATAAGCATAAGTTTACTCATATAGTCTCCAGACTGCCAAACCAACTACAGGATGGATGGGGACCTCAGGCAGGTGTCTCTTGTACCATTGGTCAAAAATGATGGTCACCTAAGATCCACCATCCAATAACACCTTGCATGGGTGACCATTCACTGTAAGCGCCACAGTAGAATCCAATCAGTCCTTCCAGAATATTCTGCCTGTGCGTTGTCTGCACAGCACTTCTCTTGGTATGGGCACTACAGCTGTTAATTGGGAAGGTTGTGTGTGAGTTGCAATTGTTACAGCCTCAGACGCTCTCCCTTTATAAAGCAGCTTCTGCTACTGCCTCTTTACCTGCTTTCTCAAAGCAGTAATCTCTGTGTCAGTGCGTGCACCCATAGCCTGTGCACTATGACTCAGTATTAGTCGATTATCTTCCTACGTGACTGTTTGATGTTTTAACCCGAGAGCTGAAAACTGATTTCAACTTTTTAAATACGGCCTTTAACCTCTGAATATCTGATGTCCTGCTTTCAGTTTCTACTCTAATAGAGGCTCTACTTACTAATGAAGTTAACTTAGACTGAGAAGCTGCATATTCATCCTCAAATCGAATTTCACTTACCAGCTGCAGGAAACTAGGGGGCTTCCCCCCCCCCTCTCTAATTCTAAGCTGGAGTAACATCAGCTCTGACTTAAACGGACGAATACAGTGCCTCTAAAAAGTTGTTCAAGACGAATATTTTTTTCATGCCCGCAGTAATACCCCCTCTCTGTAGTACTTTAGCTAAAGCACCCTCCAGTCGTCTCCAGAATTCGGATAATTTTTCACCCTTGCGCTGTTGCATCAAGCGGAAAGCAAAATACAAGTCATTGCCAGACGCAGCGATACAGAATGCATGTTGAAGGGCCTATAAACAATCCGCAGTGCTAGCATTTGGGTCTTCCATTCATGCAGCGTTCACTATTTCCAGCGCTGGCCCCCGTAAACTCAATTCTCCTGTGCTTTTACCTATCGGTAAAGTCACTTACCTCAACCAGTATACTGGCTTGCTCCATCCAAGTCTCATATTGCTCTTCACCCACTGGAATAGGTAAGATTCCAGAAAAGGTAGGCAAGCGTTTATGCCCACCACTATCATTAAAGAGCTTAGTGTTTTTTTTTTGCAATAACTCCCCAACAGCATGAATGGCCTCAGCGGAGCCACTGTTTAGGGAAGACTAATCAAACATCGCCTGTCGTTTACTGTAAAATCCTTCTCGGTTTTCCAGCTTACCTTATAATTGGCTGTGGATGTCATCCAGACAAATGCAACACTTCGGGTGGCAGGGCCTCTGCATCTAACCTCTCTTTGCACTTGCAAAATACCAGAAATCCATTAAGCTGCCTTTTAAACAGCATTCTCTGCTCAATCTCATTCACCTCGACATCATCGGAGACTGGCAACCCTTCGCCCTTGCCCCACCCCATAAGTTTCTCCCTCAGTTCTGCTAGCAGCGACACTCTATCACTGGGAGTTTACGTCTGAAATTCTAAACTTAAAAAAAATGTAGGACGATACTACAGCAAGCAATTAAGTGCGGGAGCACAAAACAACATGCAATCGACTAAGATCCCACCGGTGCCTCCAATTATGTAGCACTCTTTCCCCGGATATGGACCCTGGGTACATCCCACACCGGCTTGGCGATTATTACCGTCCTCCTCACCATGCAAAACTCTTTAAGAAACACAATTAACAAACGGACGAATACACACACCCCGAAATCTTAATTGAAACAGAAAAGACATAATAAATCAACCGAAGCGATGTCTCCTAACCCCAGTGATTACAAATATGAGCATTTTCAAAACACAAAATAAACATGCTGCTCTGTGACCACGAAATAAGACAGAAAGGGAAAATAACCATCGCAGGCCTGTTTCGGCGCGGGGAGTCGGAGCTCGTTCGGTGCCTGAGGAGCCCCAAACTTCTCAGCTTCTCCGGTAACTTGGGGCGCTATGCGGGTCATCTGCCTCGGAGCAACTCCTAGGGAATATGCTCTCAGATCCCCTTGTCACATCGCTGGAAACTGTCCGTCCCCTACTCACGCACTCTTCACCTAATCGCTCCTCCTGTCCCTTTCTCTCTCTTCTCCCCCTCTTTCTTTCCCGCAAGTGATTTTTCTTCCCGCCGTTGTTCTTCCCCACTCTCACATGACCAGGGACCAATCAGGTCACTCCTAGCGAAACGAAGTTTAACCCTTTAAATTGAGGAGTTACCCAAAATCACAGAAAAACTTAACAAAGCAAATAAAACAGATACATAAAAGAAATAAATAAGTCTCCATGCAATCTTTCACAGGGTTACATAAATTATCAGCTGGATGAACAAATATCCTCCCCATACAAGCAAGTAACAGAAAAAATATATATTTATTGATATTAATGTTCAACACTTGCATGATGTAGCCATTTTGACCCCAGTGAGCATTTTAAACAGAGTGATGATATGCAGAATAGCAAGTTTAATATGGGGTTAACAAAGACAGACAGAGAACATGTAAAAAATGAAAATGGATAAGGGGGAAAAACTGCACAAGCATCAGTGCAAGGTGACCATAAGTTACAAAGTTAGTCTATGGCATTGCATTGTTAACATTCAAATTTGTTCCAAAACAACAGTAGTGTTAAGGTGACAATAGAAATGTCATCGAGGTCCAAAAACACCTACTTAATGATAGGTTCTTCGCTAGGGGCCCTACCTAACTTGTGTAAATGACATGTCTAGTTACCAATCAGGTAGATGAGAAGCAAGCATCAACAAGCCAGTCAATTACAATATTAGCAGGTGTGTAAAACCAAATGCATGGAATAGAGCTCTTAGTCAGAATTCACAATAAACTAACAGCTATTTCATGCATTTTGTAGAATGGAGTCAACCACCTCTTTTTAAATACTATCATTAAATTGCATTTACTTAAAATGAGAGTCTCTCTTTTCATGTCCTGAAACAGCAATAGACTAGTTTAAGTGGGAATGCTTGCCACTGATGTACACCTTAGCAATGGACACAGACCTTCTAACCACTGAACCTTATGAGACCTTGCAATCCATTAAAGTCACCGCAGTCTGCACCACCTGAACGTCCGAATCATGCCTTGGTTCCGAGGTGTTGAATGGACTCGGACACTGGAAACACTCCCATCAACAAACAGAGTATTGAAGCCTTCAGCTTTGCAATCTGTGAAGTTAAAGTGAAAATGTGATGTGCTTTTGGCTACGATTAAACCATACTATGGAGCACCATGAAAGCAGTAACATGGTTGACAATGTTCTCTGGATCCTTATGTTGGCCAACAGCTTTTCCAGACCTAATGGATTCATATTAAGCTTCATTGGCAGGGGTGAGATTGATTTGTCTTACATGCACTTACACTTCATGTATATTTGCCTGATGCATAAAGTCAACTACCATATACTCAATAGACTTGTTTTGGAATTGAACACCAATAAAACTTAATTGTTTAGCCAAAAATCTATAAATATGGCACCAAGAGAGCAATCTGGGGGTGTAGAAAAGCCAGCTCACCTCCTGGTTTATCTGCCACCTGTCATCAAACCCGCCACGTCATCCACATGTAAGATGTTACACTTTGTTACACTGACTTTCAGAAGTGTACCGTCCGACTGTTGCATCACTTGTTTACGCCGCATTTCCGACAGGCACCCATTGCCTGTTGCATCAGCGCTGATTTGTGCCCATCATTACAGTTTCTTGGTGTTTTCCACCATTCATTTGTCTCACAGTGTCCGTTCAGTGCCAGGTAACTACAAGCTCCATGTGGGTCTTGCAACTATGTTTTGTAGTTCAAGAACCTGCACCCTCCATTGCAAAGAAGAAGGAACCTAAGGCCAGTCCACCAGCAGGCAATTTCCACGCGTCTCTCCCACTGATCTCCATGGCCTGGCTGCAGTTCCGGTGGTACTTGGCCACACTGCATGTCATCCTTTTCTCTCGTCTTGGGTCGTGACTCAGCGCAAAACTTACAAACGAAGGCTGACAACAGACTGACTGTGACATCCACACACCGCCATCGTGCTCACGGGTAAGACTGGTCTGATTTCACCATGTAAAGAGCTGGCCTCCATCTGTGTACTGGTATCATACCACAACTACAATTAACACTATACAATTCAGGAATGATAATGCAATTAAAACTGCAATTGAGGAATGATAATGCAATTAACACTGCAGTTTGGAAATGATTTACAGGTACAATAAAACTGAGATCGATTCTAATTTAATTTCTCCGTCCTTTACAAAAAAGAAATAAAATGAAAAATTGAGCATTGTACATTAGTAGTTAAACTCATAGGGAATAGTTTCATGCACATCAATATTGTTTATCTATCTATTTATTTATTTTTGTGTTAAATTTATATATAGGCCTATCTCAACACAGGTGTACGTTCTAGCTGCAATTAGTTACACAGGCATTGTCCAGTTGGGGACTGAATTCTTTTAATTTGCCATAGAATTACATTTATAAATTGATTACATAGTTTTGGGGTGTATTGTACTGGTAAGAAAGCTACAAGTAACCGTATTTTATTTATTCGAAATAAATCATCGCTATCAATGCATATCAATTTGCATACTAAAAAGAATTAAAAAAAACAATTAAAATACTCGCTAAAGCGCGCGAAGCTTAACAGAGTACTGTGTGTTTCTTTTGTTCCATTTATGTGTCTTAAAATTATTATATAATAATGAATAAAAATCAATGCGATAAAATAAATTAACTTTTAATTTTTAAATTTAATTTTCCCTGCAACCATATATTGTATATGCGACTGTACATGAATGAATGGACTAACAATTGCACTTTGCAATCGGGAAAAGGCGTCGTTTCATGCTTGGCTTTGGCTCAGACTTTTCTTTCCACTTGTAATAAAAAATCATGTTAATTATGGACATGTAGTAAAATCCCAATATTAATGCCGTGGGCGAGAATAAATATTTGCTATGTTATAACAGACCAATGCATAAACAAAGTCATATTTAAACTGGATGCCGTATGTTTGATTTTGGATAAATATAAGAAAGGCCGACTTCTCATAAAATGTACCTGGATGGAAATTTTATAAACGGCGCTCGCACAGAAATTTATCGTTATTTACATATACGCCTGCACATGGATAGGACATTAAGGTACTGTAGGCGCATTAAAGAAGATATTAGCATTGACTTTCGACAGAAAAGTGCTTGGTGAATTAATTTTAAGAAAGCCATAAATGTAGCAAAACTGGGCATTAAATGTGACAGTTTGTATATGACATCAGATGCGACATGATCAAAAGTTTGCTACACCGAATTCTCGTTAAGTAATACACCTGTGAAACAGTTATTACAAATGCATGACTCTTCCTACAAAGGATTATGAAAAATGACCAGAAAAAGTGTAGAACGCAAACCTTTACTTGATATGCGGTCATGGAAGCTGGATGGAGAGAAACCGTAAAGTAGCCTATTATGCTTATGCTACTTGTAATTATGTCATATTATTCGTGTTAACTTGCAGTCAGCAGCTGGCATTTGTGTCCATACTGATACCCTGAAGGACGCACTTTAAAGCCTTATGTGAAGTCTTCCGAGTGCAACAGAATTCATTTTCATGCAGACTCGTTCATCTCTATACTTACGCTGGCATTTTAATAAAGTGGAATTTAATAATATAGCCCAATAAACATATATGGGGCTTTGGAAAACTAAATGAGGAAAAGGTAAATATACGTGCAATGTCAAACTTAATATGAAGGACGTAAAAATGAATTGACCTAGTCTCTAATTTATAAGAACGCAATTAAGGGATATTCATTCAGAAGGATATTTAAAATATACTTTTAAGAAAAACTGAGAGGCTGTTTTTTCGTGTACTGAAATGAAAAAGACTCAGTTTGGATACGATGCGTCTAATGCACAAATCACTGGTACTGGACAGAAGAACTCATCATTTGTATACACGTGAAAGAACCTCAAAATGCGCTTTCAGAACGAAGTTCCGTAGCCTGGTCCTGATTTACAGATTCCTGGTTGTTTCGACTTGGAACTTTTCTAGCTCCTAGCCATGTATTTCTTTCAAACCACACAACAAGAACTGGGACCTTTATGCTAAATAGGCATGGGAGACGCAAAACTTTTCAAAAAATCAACATTTTTTCAGGAAATATTACATAGCAGCCGGAGGCTCCTTTTTCACGTTTAGGATGCTAATACTTTGCCAATTTTAAGCGGAAAAGCAGTTTGAAAATGTTAACATTATAAAAATACAGTGGTATCTCAGTTCTCGAACTCATTAGAACTCGAATTTCTTAAAAGTCGAACCAATCAGTTCGAAAAAAAAATTACCTAGAGCTTGATCTGAATCTCAGAAGTCAAACCGTGAACGCCGACCTAAGATAACTTGTACATGCGGGGAAATGAGTCACGCAGCACGTCTCTCAGCGGAAAC